>JARYHS010012519.1:113770661-113796664 GCA_031002005.1 Vandiemenella viatica
ATCCTTCTATCCAGTTAAAATTATTAGATGTAATCTGTTTTGCAGTTTTTGTGCTTGTACTTGTTGATTTAAGTTTCTGAAATTGGGTTTTTATATCGTCGTGGATGGGCAGATCCAAGTTATGACAAATCTTATTATATTGGGCAGTTAGGCGATTTCAGTCGTCTTATCGTAGGCAGTCCGATGTTACACAAACCAGGTAACCAGTACAGTGGAATGGTCTTGATACAATCACTAATTATCCACATTGTGTGGGTCAAAACTATGTCGATCTTTCTGACGTTGGTGCTATTCATCCAGACCGATGAGCAGTACTCAGCTGCAGAATACACAAGGCTCAGTTCTGATGTGCGATGTGTGAAGGCGGATGCTCCCTCGGAGGTGCCGGTTAACTTCTGCAGAATATTATTTCTGGTCCTTAGTTTTGTTGCAAGATTGTTTAGATGTTCATTATACGAGAAGATGCGATCCATTACGACTCCCAATTACTTGAGGAAGGGGTTGTGTCGGAGGGGAGTGCCATCAAGAAGAACGTCAAGCGAGAGATTCGCCGCTCGACTGTTAAGATGGAAGACACTAGTTTCCGTCTTGCTAGTACTGGGTACGAGACGCCATTTCTTAAAATAGTTGCTCAGGGTTTTGAGCTCTGCTGTTAAACGATTTTCAATTTGCTGAATGTTATGGGATTGTTGTAATAGTGCCACATCGTCAGCATAAGAGAATTGTCTGGATTCTGTTTGAGGAATGTATTTTTAGGTTTATAAACTATGATATAAAACACCTAATTGAATAAAAAAGTCAATCGGTTATAGTTTTTTTTTATTTAAACACAGTATCACCCCGTATATAGGACTACTCGTTTTAAATATTTTGACTGGGAGGAGGCTTGCCTCGGTCAATATCAAATGGATAGAGTCTATTATGGAAAAATGTAATTAGATGCATTTAAATTTCTCAATATGTGGTTTTCACAACGAAACTTAATATAATAATTAATTAACGTTAAATAATCTATCTCTCCGTACAGCTTCGTTGAACCGAGCGTGATGGGTGAGTGGTAACGCTCTGGCCTCCCATTCTGTAGGTCGTGGGTTCGAATAAATATTTGTGTTTTCCAGGCGAATGCCGGGATGGTTGCTTCAATGGGCCATGATCACATTCCTTAACCTCAATCCTTTGCCCTCTCTAGTGGCCTCGACGTCGACAAGACGTAAAAAAATCGTCGTTGAAATGATTGATTCTATATTTTTCCGTGCAAAACATACAAAAGTTCCAGAATCTACAGTGATAACTGTGTTACTGATCTAAATAAAAAAAATCACACATCTTACCTGATAACATAAGCTATCGTTGAAATGTGTTTATTACAATTTTCGAGATGCGCGTATAGTTAGGCAAAAATGTTCAAATTTGCTGTTTGTCCGTGTATTCTTAAAAACTATATTTCTAATTTTTATATAAAAAAGTATTCGTTTTGCTACCTTGAGACATAAGCTATCGGCGTTTGAAGTTTCATTTAATGATGTTGTTTAGTTTTTGCGTTATTAGCTGACAGACAAAATTTTCAAAATTTACGATTTGGAATTTCTTTTGGACTCTAGATCATCTGGAAGTATGTTTATAAATAGTATCTTATATACTGTCATTGACATAAGGTATAAGCATGTGGAATAACATTAAAATCTATTAGTAACTTTTACGGTCTCGGCATCTCTACAATCAGTAGTGCACATTGCATTTTTTTCTTCTTTATGTATTCTCGATGTCGATATCATTAATCACGAGAAAGACGGTGGCTATAAATGGAATTTGGCCATGGCTTTTTGAAGGAGTCATCCCAACGTTCCACTGGAGCAATATCGGGAAGCCATGGAAAACCGAAAACTACCTGACTGGACAAGGATTTGAACCTGCGTCCTCCAGAGAGCGAGAGCATAGTGATGCCACTCACTGACCAAGCTGTGTATAAAATTAAAGTACCGACACACCTTTCTATAATTTTATTGCATAGTACAGCTTTGCACCTGTCTTGATTTAACTTCTAAAATGTTATTGTACGTCTTAAGTGTATAGTTATTTAGCTAGGTGCTCCCCGTAACTTCGTTCACCAGGGAGAGTACATAAACTACGTGGATCGGTATAGGGAGGGGAAGGGGTTTGGTGAAAAGCTATGTTAAGGTGCGTGGGGGGAGGAGGGATTGGTTTCAGAGACAAGCCACGTAGATTTTCATTCAAATTATTTGTCACAATTAAAATAAGGTATAGAACACACAGCAGCATGCGAATATTTTTTCCCGTTATTTAATTATCTCTGTATGTAATTTACGATAGTCTGACAAGAGAAAACAGTACAAAATGTCTTCTTGAAACAATAGAGAAAGAAACTAAGTGTCACCTGGAAAGGGGTGTAGATACAGTAGCCACGTCAGGCTACGTGGTGGGAGGAGAGTTCAGAGAAGGCTGAAATAGAGCTACGTATTTTATGGACGCTCCCATAGGTTTATTATTTTACAAAGGGTTATGAGATGAAGACAAGTCCTCAATCGAAGTGATTCGCACCGATAATTTGACTTACTAATTCACAGTCATAGGTAAAAGATAAGAGTTTTAATTTCTAATAGTTAGATCCTGTCAGCATCATCCCTAGAAACATTTCTACTGTTAATAAATGTTAAACTGTTTCTAATTTACAGACACTTTTAATTTCTCAGCTATTCAACGATATATCAAAACGAAACATTCCTGCATCCACGTGCTGTAGATTGTTCGAAATCCGATCATCGTCATTCCCCGGTATGTCTTACGCTCATGAATGCCCTCATATACTCCACCAGTAACTACCCAGTATTCTACAGCCCCCCCCCCCCCCCGCCACGGAAACAGGCCATTTGAAGAAGTACCCGCCATTCTAGCGGGAACGGTAAGGCAAGGCGCTCTTCGACACCCATTAATAGTGCCCAGGGGGATCGACGCGGACCAAACGCCACTCTGTGCAGGCTTTCAGTGCGCGTTTTCTCGCGCCCAACCAACAAATCGTACTTCTTTCCGCAGCATACGTTAGAATTTGGAGAGAAGGTCTCCTCATACTGATCAAAGCAGTTCCTTCCATACAGATAATTTCTTTACTGGAAAAAATGATAAATAACCGCCTGTTCAAGGTGCACACTGAGTTCAGCAGGGGCAGATTTCACAATCTAAATAATGGTCTACCACAAGGCACGGTTCTCTCCCCTATACTTTTTAATTTATATACTCATGACCTGCCAGACACAGTATCTCGTAAATTTGTATATGCTGATGACATCAATCTTACAGTGCAAAGAACTAACTTCGTAGAGGTTGAAGAAATCATGTCTCATGACCTTTAGGAAATGGATACCTACTTTCGAAGGTGGCGCCTTCAATCTAATCCGCAGAAAGCAGAAATAGCTACATTCCTTCTTAGCAACAAACAAATGAGCTACCAGCCAAATATATTGTCCAGAGACCAGATGCTGAAGTATAACAGTATCCCAAAATACTTGGCTGTCACATTAGACAGGTCCCTAAGTTACAAAAGGCACCTGCAGAATACAGCTGCCAAGCTTGAAAGTCGGAACCATTTCCTGCCAGCGACTGACAGGAACTTCATGTGGAGCTGATGCGAATACATTAAGAACAACAGCCGTAGCCTTGGTTCACTCCACACCTGAATACTGCTCCAGCGCGTGGCTTAATAGCTCTCACACCCAGTTGGTGGACGTTCAACAATGCGCATTATAACCGACTCGCTTCTATCTACACCTATTAAATGGCTGCTGGTGCTCAGCAACATCCCACCACCTCACATCAGAAGGCAAAAGGTCCTAATCAAACAATGGTCGAGAATTCTGAACATGCAGGTTCTTCCGATTCATGGTATTAGGGAATACAAAACACGGCTGAAGTCACGTCGCCCTGCCTGGCAGACTGCTGTCAGTCTAACATCTAACTCCTTCAGCCATACAGATAGCTGTACAGCGGAATCGGCATCCTCAACACCACAGGGCATTGTGCAAATTAGCAGTCCCTGCTCAAAACTGCCAGGATTCAACTTACCGCGGTTAATTTGGTGGAAATTAAATCGGATTAGATGTGGTATAAGAAGAATTGCTTCAACTCTTCACACCTGGGACTGGGAAGATTTTCTGTACTGTTACTGAGGTGAGGTTTTACAAACTGTATCGCACATTGTGCAGGACTGCCCACTGCCTGCCTTTGCTGGTAGTCTGGAAGACTTAAATTTGGCTACGCCTGAGGCGGTGGCCTGGTTGGAGCGCCTCGACGTCACGTTGTAGTGGTTGTGACTGGAGATCAGTGCTCGAAATTGACCGGGCGTTAGGCGTAATTACGCCTGAATTTTTTCATTTTAGGCCTGAAATCTCCGCCAAAGGCGTAGAAAATACGCCTAAGCATCAAAAATTTTAAAAATTTACATTTCAGTACTTCGTTTTCATTTGCATGTGCAAGGTTTAATTCTAACAATTAATTTCAATTATAGATCTTGACGCATTGCTGATCTATTTCAGAGTTTCAAATAATACTTTTATGAAGTTCAGAAGATGGGGCTTCACTGTAGGGGAAGTACCGCGAAGCAAAAGACAATTCTAGTTCATGCGTTTTTCGTTTAACAAAGGAAGTGAAGATGCATCGTAAAATTACTGACTTTAACTTCATACCGGTTTTAAGGACAAGTAGTGGTGACAGAAAGTATTACAAGCACCGGCAAACGAGGAATGTCACAAAATGAAGAAACATCAGCTCTTCAGCTGCTACCAATAGGCCTGCTCAAACTTCACGCAATCCAGGAGGTCAAGAAGCAAGTAAACTATAAAAAACACTTATTAACTCACCAGCTACTGTAGATGAAGATCATTGTGTAAAATTCAAAAGCTACTGTTATAAGTACAAAAATAAGAATTATATCAACCTATTTCACAATTTTGGTATATAATATATTGGCACGCTTAGACCTACAGTTTTAAATTGTGTTGGAGTAGGTTGTAAGCTATAAAATCTGTAATTTCATAATTATAATATAATTACGCCTGAGCATTTTTATTTCACGCCTGAGTCTGAAAGTTAGGAGTAACAAATACGCCTGGATTTATAAACGAATTTCTAGCACTGCTGGAGATCCTGTCTCAGTGGCCAGCTGCGGGCATTGTACGCTAACTATGTGTACATGTGTTGTTTACTTTGAAACAAGGTTGTTCAGTGATTACAGTATAACTGTTGTTGAATGTTTTAAATGTCATATAGCATCATACGAAAAATAAAATAAATAATTGATGAGCACAGATTCCCGTACCCTCTTCCGAGTTTCACACAGCACCATCGTTACGCACGATCACGCCGCAGCATTTCGAAGCCTGCAACAGCGCTCCAGGGATGGCCAGATGTTGCGCTACTAATCACCTCATCCTTAACGAACTTTGTTCTAAAGTGTCGCTGAACAGTTAACATAGACTGAGTCGAATGAATTCGAGAATAACGTACGCATTCTCACTTTCAGCTATCTTGCTCTCTAGCGCTCTAGCGGCCACCGCGGGAAGCTTGCATTTAGTGCAATCGAAACTTGGAGAGCAAATCCACGTTTAGCTACGGTCGCATACGGATCTAGTCTAGCAGCTACGAGAGTGCTTCCTTGTTTACGTGTGTGTCGGTAGTGAAGTGAGTCTACAGCGGAGCGAGTGGCCATAGCGCCAAGTGAGTGTACCGGTGACAACAAGTTATAGTGGGACACAACATCCGAACCCAAAAGTAGTTGTTAAAACAAGTGTAAAGGAATTTAAGTGCACGTCAGAACAGCTACAGCTCGTCGTCAGCGGCGCAGCGTGTAAAGGAGTCACAATGGCGGAATCTAGTGGTGGCGTTACAGCCAAAACAACTGGCGATAAGCAAGATTTATTTATCTACCAATCAGAACAAGAGATGTCGGAGTCAACAAAAAAGAAGATGGAAGAATCTACCTTGGATAGTGAAGAAGAAGGGAAATATTACCTCAGAAAGAAGCGTAAAGCCTCGGAGAGAAGAGGTGTACCTAAGGTAAATAAAGAAGAACCAACGACGTCAGAAACATTACTTAACTCGAATAAGGAACAGATTACAAAGCAGATGACAACATCGCAGCAGCCACCATACCACACCCCAGAAATAGCGGGTAAGACAAAAAGTGACCAACTTAACCCCGTGACTACAAGCGAAGGCGGGGATAAAGACAAGCCAACTTCCCCACATCAACGTATCAGACTATATGGCCGTCAATCACAAGCACCTTATGTAGTCACAATTGAGCCAAAGATGAATGGCACTATGCCTCACCCAATTCAACTAGGCAAAATATTTTATAACAAAGTTAACGGACTGCAGAGGTTGAACCAACAGGGTAAAAACCGGATGATGCTGGAATTCACAAAGGCGGAAGCAGCAAACAGCTTCGTGGAAAACATCGATTTCTTACAGTCACTGGGATTAAAAGCATATATCCCTGCCAGCAGGGTCGAATGCAAAGGTGTTATTAAATTCGTTCCCACAGACCTCAACGAAGAAGAACTACTTAGAAACATTAAATCAACTGCTCCAATAGTAGGGGTAAGACGATTTATCAAAAAAATATGGCTGGATGGAAAAGTTGAAACAAAACCTCTACAAACGGTTCTACTTACATTCGAAAGCCAATTTTTACCGGATGAAGTGGAGCTCTTCTACCTAAGATTTAAGGTAACACCATATGTCTACCCCGTGACTCAATGTTTCAAGTGCCAAAGATATGGGCACATATCTACCAATTGCAGAAGCAAAGAGAGATGCCCCAAATGTGGTGAGGAACATAATGCTTCCAATTGTCATAATGAGACTACCAAATGTGTCAACTGTGGGGGTGAGCACAAGGCGACTGACAAGGCGTGTCCAATTAGAAAACAACAAGAGGAGCTGAAGCAGAAACAGGCGCTTGGTAACAAAATAGTAATGGGAGGAGGATACGAACACAAGCCAACGGACTTCCCCCCCTTACAGTCCAAAACCTACAGCGCAGCAGCAACGGAAGAAAAGACAATTACTAACAGGGAATTACCTCAAATAAGGACAGTGCCAGAAAGAATAGAAACAAATGCGGTCCAGATGGCGGAGCCACCTCCTAAGGAACTGAACATTGAGTGTATTAGCACCATAGTGAAAATTGTGATCAAAACCATCATGCAACAGTTAAAAGGAAATCTACCCAAGGAAATTATACAAAAAATTCAGGAAGAAGCCACCAGCAACATCATGCAAGAAATTAAGGAAATGGGAGCGAGTGATACTACAATGGAGATATGTAACATAACAGATAATGGATAGAAAGTCGAAATTCACAACACTACAATGGAATGCCAGAAGCCTACTACCTAAATGGAATGACCTACAGAGAGCAATAGAGGAGCACGCCCCACACGTTATACTGATTACCGAAACATGGTTACGTAGGGACACTAAGGTAAAGCACAGAAACTACTATATCTACAGAAGAGATAGGGGCAACGGTTTCGGTGGAGTTGCTATCTTTGTGAGAAATGATGTTACTAGCGACATCAGAAACATAGTGGAGCCCAGTAATGGCATAGAGGTTCTCTCAGTTGACCTGAAACACAGAGCGCCCCTGGAGAATGTGACTGTAATATACAAGCCGCCACAAATCAACACTAGGGAAGAAGACTGGGATGCTATATTCAACCAGTTACCACCTAAAAGTCTTGTGGGAGGGGACTTCAATGCACACCACCCGATGTGGCAGGCAGGACAGACGGACCCTCAGGGCGAAGAACTCGTGTCAGCCATAACGTCGTCTTCACTTACGGTGCTGAACAACAAACACGGAACGAGACTCGGGACTCCACACCAAAGAAACTCGTCACCCGACATTTCTCTGATATCGGCATGCATGATGACCAGGACCAAGTGGGAGATACTACAGGATACATTAGGAAGTGACCATCTGGTACTAAAAATATCATTGGATTCCACTATGGGCCAGAAGACTATCCCAGCAAAGAGGCGCTGGAATTGTAACAAAGCCAATTGGATCCAATATCAAGAAAGAATCGACTCGCGAATGGCGCATTCATACTCAGATACAAATGACCCACAACAACGATACAATGACCTGGAAGCCATTATAAGTAAATCTGCAGAAGAAAGCATCCCAGAATATAAAATAAGTGAAAGAAGTAAGATCATCAGAAAACCCTGGTGGACTGCCGAATGCTCCAGAGCAATTGCAAGACGACGCCTGGCTACAAAAATGTACAGAAAAGATCCAACTATCCAGAACTTCATGTTACTCAGACAGACAACAGCAGAAGCCAGAAATACGATCAGGAAAACGAAGAGACAAGGATGGAGAGATTTCTGCTCTACAATCAAACACGGCATTTCGTCGCAAGAAATGTGGGCGAAATGAGATGGTTTAACGGAAAGCGGCCTTCACCTAACAACTTATACTCCGATGATAGTCTCGCTGAACAATTCATAGAACTGACTGCACCGGCATATGTACCGACAGATTTAGAACGAAACGCAGTTCATGAGACCAATGAAAACAGCAACAGAACGGAAGACCCATTCTTCAGCATGAACGAACTCGAAAGTGCCATAAAGAAGAAGGATACGGCTCCAGGAGACGATAGGATAACATACTCCATGATCAACAACCTTCCGCCAATAGCCAAGCAAAAAATCTTAAATATCTTCAACGACATGATAAACACATCATACGTCCCTGAGCAGTGGAGAAACATTGTAATCGTGCCCGTATTAAAGCCGAACAGGAACAAGAGCGACGCCTCCTCTTACAGACCCATATCTTTAGTGCCTTGCCTAGCTAAACTAATGTGCACGATGATCAAGAATAGGATGGAATGGCACATAGAGCACCAACGAAGGCTCGATCCTCGAACTATGGGATTCCGCAAGGGTTTCGGTACGATAGACATCGTTAGTACGCTGGTCACCGACATCCAGTTGAGCTACGGCAGAAATAATTACCATGCAGCAGCGTTCCTAGACATAAAAGATGCTTATAACAATCTCCAGATTGACATCCTACGAGAAACAATGATAGAGATAGAGCTTCCCAACAAATTGACAAACTGGTGCTTGCAATTATCTCTCACGTAGAGTGAATATTATTGAAACAGAAGAAGGGAAGAGAATTAGTCCGACATGTCTACCAGGGCATTCCACAGGGTGACCCTATGAGTCCGACCCTCTTCAACATCTACTCGACCAAGGTACGCAATGGCTTACCAGCTATGGTGAATTTCCTTCAATACGCGGACGACTTTGTCATATATGTCTCACATCCAGATAAAGAAAAAGCCAGATCGATCCTAGAAGCGGCAATAAGAGTAATCCTGGAAAATCTGAGACAGATAGGGCTTGATCTAACAATCAAAAAATGCAAAATATGCATATTCACACATAGGCACTTCCAAGAAAATGACTTCAAAATAACTGTTAACGGACTACTTATAGAGCAGGTGAAAGAGGTGAAATTCCTTGGTATATGGCTGGACGCCAAGCTCACGTGGCGCAAACATATATCAGAGCTGAGGGCGTCCTCCCTACTGCTAATAAATGTGCTAAAAGTTCTCGCTTCATTGACTTGGGGAGCTGATCCGCGGCTAGTCCGCAATATATACTTCAGCATGATAAGAAGCAGACTCGATTATGGCGGGATGCTCTATGATAACGCTAGCAAAACGCTACTAAAGAAACTGGACACCGTTCAAGCAGCTGCTATAAGGATAATTGGTGGATTTATCAAGACTACTCCGATAGAAGCGATGGAAGCGGAAACAGTAATTCCTCCCTATACCTACGAAGGAAAAAGATAGGACTAAACTTTTGGTTAAAAGTATGTTCTAAAAAAGACCACATTCTGGTAAAGAAAATACAGATATTAGCTCACGAGATGCAAAGAAAACCACCAAACCTTCACAAGACGCCGAGACTTATAAACTACTGGCAATCAACAAACCAATGGAAGATCCACAAAAAGCGAAATCAACGACCTATATTCGGAGATCGAACCATGGCAAAAAGCGGACTTATCCACTCGTGTGCATCCAACCATCACTCTAAAGATGACAGCGAAGAAATTCTGCACATCAGAAGAAGCGATTCAAAATACGATGGAAATCTTAAACACTAGATGGAATGGCTGGTCGCAGATATACACAGATGGAGCGAAGGTGGGAGAGGAGGCCTGTGCGGCCGCCTATGCGTACCCGGCGAGCAACATCGTAGAGGCATACCGCCTGCCGAAACCAATTCTCAGAGCTTCTCTGCCGAACTATTTGCTATCCTTAAGGCGCTACAATTCATCGGAAAATCAGATTTAAAGAAAGTGGTCATCTGTTCAGACTCCAGAAGTGCCTTGCAGACAATCATGGGAATCCCAAAAGGCAAAACTAAAAATTATCTGGCATACGAAGTAGCTAGAGAGATAAAGAAATTGACAACACAGGACGTGGATATAAGTCTTCAGTGGGTGCCAAGTCATGTGGGAATACACGGTAACGAAATGGCCGACAGGGCAGCAAAAACACAGCTAGCGGCCAATGAAAAATTGGATGTGGCCACTCCATTCACAGATTTCAGACATTGGACAGCAATCCGGATAAGACAAGAATGGGAAGAGAAATGGGAAAACAACAAAGGAACAAAAGGACTTTGGCATCGGGCAATAAGTAACAAGATCAACAAGAAACCATGGTATGAAACAAAAAGAACTAAACAGGAACAAGATTACCCTAATTAACAGACTGCGCACAGGACACACCCTATTAAATGATAAAAAGCACATCATGAAAATCGCGGACTCACCGAACTGCCCCAGATGTGAGACAATGGAAGATATTTATCATTACCTTCTCAGATGTGATGAATACAAAGAAGCCAGAAAAGAACTAATAAGAAACGCTCCTATAATGACAGACATAATATCCTTAATGACTACTCTTTCAGATCCAGACGCAAAAGCGATCAATTCAATACACAAGTACGTTGTAAAAACCAAAAACCTAATATAAAATCACTAAAATAAAGAAAACTAACAACTAAAACATAGTATCCCTACCCTCTGATCCTGGCAAGATTAGCCTAAAGTTTGCTGCTTGCAACCGACGAGTAAGGAAGTAAGCGGTGCGATAGAGTGAGGAAGTGAGACGTGTTTACCTGCGCGAGTGTTAGTGGCAGCGAAGCGGACTCATCTCCCGGCGACTATCAACAGTGCTAACTGCGGTCGTGCTATATTCACAGAACTTTTGGTGAATCAGCGGACAGTTATAGTATTTTTCATCTAGAGAAGACAACCTAACTGTGTTAATACATCCTTGGCTGAGCTCATCTCGTTGGACCCTTCTGCCGGAGGGCGAGAGGAAATGGCGGAAGCAGGTGATGGAATCGATCCGAGAAAAGAAGAGGGGTATACCGTGTACCAGAGTGACCAAGAGATGATGGAGACAGCGAGGAAGACAAAGGAGGCAAACCTAAACGACACCGACGAAGAACAAAAGTACAATCTGAGGAAGAAACGTAAAGCTGCAGACAGGAGAAAAGTCACGAAAGAGAAAAGTCACGAAAGAGAAAATTGAAGAATCCGATGATCATTGAGTCGATTCCTAGCAGAGGTAAGGAGGTAGCGTGCAGCCTAGCGACCCCACCTCAAACAAATCCCAGTAGAGCGTCCAGGAGATGGAGGCCATCAGTTGAACACCTTATGTAACCATCTGACAACTAGTCAGGCAAGCCAAGTAAGAGAAGAAGCAGTCAAGCGGAATCCCCCCGCGACGGCAATGCGGAAGAGGCTTTATAATGACCATGCAGAGGGTCCATATATGGTTATAATCGAGAACGCATCAGACAGTGCTTCTCTACACCCAATTCAGCTGGGGAAAATTTTTTATAACAAGGTCACTGGGCTGAAACGACTCAATCAACTTGGGGAAAAACAGAATGTCTATGGAATTTTTGAATGCCAACACTGCTAATGGCTTCGTTGAAAACAAGATGTTTCCTTCAATCCTTGGGTCTGCAGGCTTATATACCGGCTAACCGAGTAGAACGGAAAGGGATAATCAAGTTTGTGCCTACGGACCTAGCAGAAGAAGAATTAAGGATTAACGCTGTTTCGTCGGCACCGATTATCGATGTACGGCGATTTACCAAGAAAGTATTCAATGACGGCAAGGTGGAAACAGTTCCCCTGCAAACTGTGCTCATAACTTTTGATAGCCAATTCCTGCCAGAGGAAATCGAGATTTTCTACCTGAGATTCAAGGTGGCTCCCTACATATTTCCAGTAACGCAGTGCTTCAAATGCTATAGATTTGGTCATACGGCCAAATTCTGTAAAGGAAAAGAAAGATGTATGAAGTGTGGTGAAGAACACAACATATCCAGCTGCTCAAATGAGGTCCAAAAATGCGTAAACTGTGGAGGTGACCACAAAGCGAACGATAGGAAATGCCCCGAACGGAAGCGACAAGAAGAGGACAAAGCAAAAATGGCGACGGAAAACAAGAGGAGTATACAACAAAGTTACCAATACAAGGCAGCAGAATTCCCACCTATACAGAGTAAAAGGTACAGCGCGGTGACGATGCCACAGGGAATGAAGCAAATCAGGGAGCACTGCCAAAGTACCGTCAGTACTCCCAAGGAATCTATAGCGACCCAAACCGAAGAAGTAACCAGCAAAGAACAAACTAGTAGAGAGGCAGGAGAAGACATGGTTAATATAATAGTCAAAATAGTGGTCAAACTGCTGGCACAACAGATGAAAGGCAAGCTGGCAGCCACCACAGTGAAGAAAATTCAGGACGAAGCGTGTCGACAAGTGCTTCAAGAAATTAAAGAAATGGGGCCAAGTGGAACCACATCGGAGGCTGCAAATCTGTTAATTAAAAATGGCTAGCAGGACTAAATTGACAGTGTTACAGTGGAACGCACGTAGCCTATTACCAAAATGGGACGAATTTCAAAGAACCATAACAGAACATAAGGCCGACCTAGTCCTTATATCGGAAACATGGCTGCGCAGCTCGTCGAACATAAACATCAAGAATTTTAGTGTGTTTCGGAAAGACAGAGATGATGGGCACGGGGGAGTTGCCATCTTGGTGAGAAGCCACATTAATTGCTCCGTACGCAGATTAGCGGCGCCAATTGGCAACGTAGAAATGCTCTCTGTCGATCTCTCGTACGATGGACCTATCAAAGCGGCCACCGTCATATATAAACCACCTCAAGTCAACCTAAAGGAAGAAGATTGGTCGGCTGTATTCCATCAGCTGCCGGCAAATAGTGTGGTTGGAGGCGACTTCAACGCTCACCATTCGTTATGGCAAGATAGTTATGTAGACACGCAGGGAATCGAGCTCGCCCATGCCATATCAGCCTCTTCATTTGCCGTTCTTAACAACAAACACGGAACTAGACTTGGTGCTCCTAGTCAGAGAAATTCTTCTCCAGATATTACTCTCATATCGATGAACCTAATGCATAGAGCGAAATGGGATCTGCTACCAGAGACTATCGGAAGTGATCACTGCGTCCTCAAATTATCATTAGATTGGAATCTCCCATCTGTCCGCCGGCACTCAAGCAGACGGTGGTTGTGTAACAGGGCTAACTGGGCTCGCTACGAAGGAAAGATCAGCACGCTGTTGGAGCAGTGGGAAGGTGCAACCGACGATATCCAATGTCGGTACGACGAATTTCAAAGAATAGTGGAGGCTGCTGCAGAAGAGGCTATACCAGAGGTTAAAACTCCCACTAGAAGAGAGCTCACTAGAAAACCTTGGTGGAACAGTGACTGCTCACGAGCTGTCGCCAGGCGGCGCTTGGCTACCAGAACATATTTGCACGCCGCCACTCAGGAGAATTTGGTAGAACTCAAGAAAAGAACGGCTGAAGCACGAGATACCATTAGAAAGGCCAAACGAGAAGGCTGGAAGAGTTTTTGCTCCAATTTAAAATATGGTGTGACGACCCAAGAGACTTGGAGGAAACTGAAGTGGTTTAAGGGTGAGAGGCCGGCTACCAGTTGGATATCGTCAGACAGACAAGCAGCAGAGGAGTTCCTAGCCTCGTTCACTCCTCCATATGTACCAAAACAGGAGGAATATCACAAGAGTAGGGAAGTAGACGACGTCCCAACAGGATCGACGGAACCCTGTTTTCACCTATCAGAACTATTGCACGCCCTACGGAAGAAAGATACTGCTCCGGGGATGGACGCCATTACCTACACAATGATCGACAAACTTCCTCTTAAAGCGAAGGAAGCCATGCTGGATCTCTACAATACTATGATTGACCTCTCCTATATTCCTGACCAGTGGCGGGAGGTAATCGTTATTCCCGTGTGTAAACCCCACAGGAAGAAGAACATCATCTCGTCATATCGCCCCATTTCTCTCCTGCCGTGCCCGACAAAACTGATGAGTGCAATGATCAAAAACAGGATCGAGTGGCACCTGGAGCATCATAGGTTACTTGATACGAGAACTATGGGCTTTCGAAAACGCTTCAGCACCTTAGACAATATCAGCACGCTGGTGACAGATATTCAGCTGTCATTCACAAGAAGAAACTATTTAGTGGCTGCTTTCCTGGATATTAAGGATGCTTATAACAATGTGCAGATAGATATACTTGTGGGCAGGGCCGGCGCTAGAAATTTCGGGCCCCGGGTAAAATGGGCGACCTTTTTTTTTCTTTTTTAGCTCTACAAACTAGCCGGGCGACATTAGGCGGATTCTTGGCTTCGAGGCCTGGGGGCCCCTGCAGCTGGTAATCGGGGCCCCCCATCAGCCGGCGGGCCCCGGTACATTTGACCCGCTTACTCCCCCCTAACGCCGGCCCTGCTTGTGGGCATTATGAAAAAGATGGGCATACCTAGCAAGTTATGCTCATGGTGTGGCCGATACCTCGCCCGAAGAGTGAATTCAGTGTTTACAGCTGAGGGAGACAGAATCAGTCGGCTAGTCTACCAAGGTTTACCGCAGGGCGATCCAATGAGCCCCTTACTATTCAATATCTACATGGCAGACCTATGTAACATCCTAAAGGGCCTAGTATCCTTCCTCCAATATGCGGATGATTTTGTTGTATATATATCTCACCCGGACATAGAAACGGCCCGCAGAATACTAGAGGAGCAATTGAAGCTGATACAAAAGAGATTGCTGGACAAAGGGCTAGAAATATCAATCGAAAAAAGCAAAATTTGTGTGTTTACGCAAAGACAGCTACAAGGAAAAGACTGTGCAATTACACTAAATGGACACACACTGGAGTTAGTTAAAGAGATCAAATTCCTGGGAATGTGGTTAGATTCAAAATTAACATGGAGAAAGCATATCATGGAACTGCAGCAATCATGTATGCAACGCCTGAACTGTTTCAAAGCCCTCGCCGCCCCGACCTGGGGTGCGGACCCTCGACTACTCCGGCATGTATTCTGCTCTCTACTGAGGAGCCGAATGGAATACGGGGGGTTCCTGTATCAAACTGCCGCCAAGTCTCTTCTAACAAAATTGGACTGCATTCAATCAGCAGCTCTGCGAGTAATCGGAGGCTTTGTGAAATCCACCCCCATCGCCGTGATGGAGGCAGAATTAGCCATTCCACCGTTGAGTACAAGAAGAAGTAAATTGGGGTTGAACTTCTGGCTAAAGGTGTGGTCCGTGAAGTCACATTCCCTACAGAGGAAGGTGCAGCTCCTTGCCCATGAAAGTTCAGCCAAATCACGTCAACAACAGAAAAAAACCCAGCCTGATACAGTATTTTCAGACAACGGCCCTGTGGAATATACACAGACAAGAGATCAACGAGATGTTCAGCGAAGAAGATACGTGGCAAAGGGCGGAGATCTCGTCGCTAATCCACCTGTCCTTGATCAAGGGCTCGGTAGACAAAAAAAACCACCCTTCAGTTAGAATTGAAGCAATGGGCATTAGAAACCTTGAACACACGATGGAAGGAATGGCGGAAAGTATTTACCGATGGATCAAGGGTAATGCAATCCACCAGCGCGGCTGCTTGGGTCGATGCAGACTGTGGCGTTTATGAAGCTTGTAGATTGCCGGCAGAATTCTCAATCTTCTCATCCGAGATGTACGCAATCCTGAGGGCCATAAAATATATACAACGGTCAGTACAGACAAAAGCAGTGATATGTTCGGATTCCCAAAGTGCCTTACAGGCTATCATAGGCATTCCTAAAGGCCAGTGCAGAAAATACCTGACATATGAAGTTGGCAGAGAACTTTGGAAAGCCATACACAGAGGCATAGAAGTGTGCCTACAATGGATCCCGGGTCACGTGGGAGTGACAGGGAACGAGCTAGCGGACAAAATAACTCGACGATATCTCCAGGTTCCCGATACTGAGAACATACCAGTGCCTTATACCGATTTCAGAACGATCGTCTCAGCAAGAGCTCTCAACGCATAGGAAAGAAAGTGGAACGAAAAGGCCCAAGGGAAAGGGCTATGGTACCGCGCCATCGCCAGTAAAGTTACGATGAAACCATGGTTCCAGGAAGTGGATCTGCATAGAAAGGCAATCACGCTGATTAGTAGATTAAGAACGGGGCACACCTGGCTAAACGATAAAAAATTTCTAATGAAGGTCTCGGATTCTCCGAACTGCGAATCCTGTGACGAAGTGGAGGACATCTACCACTTCCTTCTAAGTAGGCGCCACCGAGAATATAGAAGAACCTTATTAAAAGACGCTCTTCACATAGAAAACATCGCAGATGTGATCATAACTCTCGCCGCGCCCAACAAGAAAGCGATTAGCTTAATCTACATGTATGTGGCGAAAACTAAAGGCATAATATAAATACAAGAGCACCATTACTCCATGTAGCTGAAAAAAAAAAAAAAAAAAAAAAAAAAAAAAAAAAACTTGGAGAGCCACTTGTCTTATAACAGCAAACCCCGTCATCGTACCTATAACAGGACAGCCAAAAGAAAATCGTGAAATCGCTGCAATCGTTTTGACTAGCCCTGCATATAGAGCAGCTACACCCGACAAGCCGGAGACATAGGCCGTGGGCCGACCTCCCCAAGATGAACTGCAACAGCGCACGAGTGGTTCAAATTACGTGGTTTGATGTTGCGGAGCACTTATTGGGCGAATCGTGTTTAACAAAGTACATAGACAGGCGAATAGATATATTTTCTCCATTTCTCAGTTTCTCGCTGCCGCAGCATGGTAAAACATACCTCACTTTAGTTCTGGGACCATGATTACACATTGTTTGGAATGGTATGAAAATCCATCCAATTATTTCTGCGTGATCGCGCTCAATGATGCAGAATCCCTTTCTCGCAGTCGACGTATTAATAACATCTGTATAAAGAAATGATGACATGATATTAACCGATATACCCAATCCCGTACCACCTACATATATACTTAAGTACGCCGATGACACCGCCTACCTCGCCGTTCATAAAACCCTTCAATAGTCGGAGAAAGCCCTACAGATCATACTAGACTGCTTCGTCAAATGGTGCAACCTCTGGCGACTAATAATTAATCCCAATAAAGCGCAAGCCATTATTTTTGGAAAAAACTAGTAAAAGATACAGGCTCGCTGATTTTAACATAACCATATACAATCATCCCATCCAACTACAACCCACCCAAATCGATAAATAATATATATATATATATTATTTATCGATTTTATTATATATCAGCTTGCATGAGTTTGAATTTTACTGATACGATGCTGGTTCTGTATAATTAAGTATACGTCATTCTGTATTTCTTTTAGCCTCGTGTGGGTGGTCGTGAAGGGAGACAGGGGTACGATCCGAAATCCACAAACGGGAATTGAAAACTATGACGTGTATTTGGAATAGATCATCATAAATCGCCAACATTTTGAACGGCTTTAGAATACCGAGAGGGAGGCATATTTATTATGAAGAGGCCTTCCTCGATTGTTTTCCACGGGCACTATAGCAGACCATTGTGGCCAATGTGTGCATTCATGAAAAGAATACCGCCAGTCGGTACACTAGTGTAGAAGTTAACAATTTGATATCGTTTTTTGATGAATGTCACCGGTTCGGTTTAGGCCTAGGGCTATATTTCTATCAGGATGAAGGCAAATAAAAAAAGTCTTTATCCACCCTACGTTTCAAATACCAGGAAATAGATTTCCCAGTTTGCCATGATATATTTTAAATAAGCTTAATATTTTTAACATCCTTTTTAGCTTTGAATGATAGTTGTCAAGGTTAAATGTGAGGTCGTTGAAATAAGTTGACGTGAAGTGGAAAGTAAGTCATACATTGCGTTAATAGAAGGATCTAAGTGTAGGAAACTAGCATTTGGCTGCAGCATTGCACACATGACCCGAAGTACATGTACGGCATATTTTTTTATTTTTTATTTTCGTATAGCAATTGTTAACCTACAGCGCTACACGCAAGAAAGAAAGAAGATGCGATAAACTCTCACTATTTATGTAAAAATCAACTTTGGTTATGATTCCGTCTGTGGTTTATAATATAATATCTTTGTAACATTTAACACAAAGAAAAAATCTAATATTTGTATAGTTGAAGCCAGTTGGTTAGATCTATTTGAATATGACATAGAGATACGTTTCTCTATTTTTACTAACATATTTGTTTAAAAGTGACCAATTGTCAGTATCGTTGTAGAGCAGAAAATTAGTTTAGGATTTCATTTGTAGTGTGTAATATAGCATTTTTGCAATATATAATGTAAAATAAAGTTGTTCGCATTCCTTCCATGTTTTTCGCAAAATGTTTGAGGAAAAAATTTCCATCATCAGAGGCGGACAAATATTGAATTAAGAAATTTCAAACAGTGAAAAGATCATCGATGAAGAAGAAAGATCATGATTTAGTGAAGTCACAGAAGCGACGTATGGCAATTTGTTTATTTTTGATTATGTATAGAATCTCTGGTTGCGATTGGATAAAGAATCTTTGATACACCTCTATTTACGTGCAGAATGTCATTTTATGCTTCTTTGAACTTTAATTTGGAGTCATGATGCGCATAGAAGGACTTAGGCTAGATCATAAGGTTCCATACTCTTCAAATCTCTTCAAAATTAGTTAAGTAATTTCATAGAATCATACTGACAAAACCAGCTACAGATTTACATACACAGAAAGGATTCCACAGTCATGATTTTATCGATAACTGTATAGGCTACTCCGTATGGTGGCTGTTCAAACACCATTATGTGTTTCATTGTAAACGTATTTAGTGACAGAGAAATGGTTGCTTTTGAGCGCTATGAACGGCAAAAACTGTCTCTTAGATGCGGAAAATTCTGGTTGCTGGGCGGAAAGTTCTACAATTCTGCACATCGCACCATCATCTCTCTTTTATGTCGTCTCAGTCTATACGAATCAGCCGATGACTGATACAAAATACCAATGGTGCTGATGTAGCCTTTAACAGATGCGAGCGTAGTGTGTAGATGGTTTTTGTTAAGTGTACTATGTTGTAAATATGAAGGTGAAACAAGGTGTGAGGGTGCCGGCTGGTTCAGAATTTTTCAGAGAGACATGAAGCGGTGTCCCAATCGAAAGGTGACTCGCCATTAACAATCGTATGCGCCTACTCATATATTCTACGGAGAGCTTTTTGATTTAGCCAATTTAATTGGTTCACAGTCTGGTAATTATGAATCACGCTCTGTCGATTTTCTTCAAACAGCGGGGTTCGAACTATTTAACCTGGTGCCAGGCGCTCGGTTTCGAGAGTGGCGTGTTTCCTGCCTGTCAGAGAACCATTGGCTGGCTGCCGTAGGTCGGGAGCTCGGGTGCACAGCAGGGCGCTGGCGACGTCGACGCCTAGTTGGGCGGTCGCCCGCGGCGGCGCTGCGGTGCCTCTGGCACAGTGGCGGGCGATCGCTCGCCGCTAGTGTGTCGGCGACGGCGTGTGGCGTCGCGTCCTCCCCCCACCACGCAGGCCCTACACCGACCGCACACAACTCCGTCCCGCGCGCGTGGCGTCGCGCGGAGGCCGCTGCGGCCGGCCGTGTAATGCGGGCTGCCGACTGAGCAGGAGGCCCCAGGTAAACGGAATGCCGCTGGATCTGGCCTCGTGCAAATACCCAAACGACATTACACGCAGCTGTTTCTAGAAGTGATAACGTCCTTTCAGTGTCTTAGGGAATATGAACAAAATGAAACCTTTGTTCAAGTGGAATTTCAGGCTAAATTTATATGTATAGATGGCAATTAAATGCATTAAAGAAGGTGTCGCCGTCAATTTACGTAAACGCATTCGATTCTATCCCATGTTAATTTTCACTACTGCTGTAGACAACGTATTATATATATGCAACCTAAGTAATTTTAAAGCAATATTTCTATACATTTCATCACAAATTAGACTCTTGGAATACTTGCAAATTATTTCGGAAGTTAATTGCTCGGTTTATTTTTTATTTTCATAATATGACAAAATAACGAGGCTGTAGCGTTCAGGGATCAAACTTGATTCTTTTAGTTAATTTATTTGAAAAACCTTTTTTGTAGGTTAACTTCTTCTTTATATTATCCTAATATTTGTAAGGTTATGAAAATCAGTTCTATAGGCATTTGTAGCATTTCGTGTAAACCATGACCTATGGAACAAAATATAATGAACTATCTCCGTAATACTGATATAATATCGATCTGTCACTGTGGAACGTGAAACCAAGATTATTAGCTGCAATTATTATCTTCTCCTTTATGTCGCCAACAAACAAATTATTGACTGTGTTACTTTCTTACTGTTTCTTTGGAATTGCCAGTTCGTTCACCACGTTGAGATAGTTTTTCGCGCTGTCACATTTCACCACTACCTCAATATTTCTTTCTTGTTTGAAGTAAATTATGAATTCTCTTAAATCATAGAAAAGCTCCATATTATTCTGAAATCTGTGCTTGGAAATTTGTTAATGCCGTTTATTTTACCAGCTACAGTTGTTTCATTCGTACACTGACTCAAATTTTATGGGGTTGTTTTAACTCTCCAAAAATAAATTATTCGATACATCAAAATAAAAATCACAATCATTTGATTATAATTTAGAAAACTGTTATTTGTTCGGTGCCTAGTTGTCAAATCATTCATTGGAAGGTATTGTGTAATTAGTAATTTCATAAAAAACACAAGTTATCATAGTCTCATTTTTATCCGACATTTAAACCAAGATACTGATTACTTTTGCACTCCAAGGACATACCCACTTTAGTTCAAAGGGGTGACCGATGTGTTTAGCGGAATTTCCTGTCTTTAATACTCGAAGAGGAAGTTGGGTCTCAACGAAGTAATTCATTAATCAGAAATATCTCTTCAAACAGATTGAAGCTTCTGCTCAAATGTGATTTCAGAAGGTTATACTACTCTCAGCGGCAACCATTTACGAGATATGCCGACATCAAAGAGAGATTTTCGATCAATGAATTTACCGTTTTTTTCATTAGGACTGGTTGGTAAGGCTTTGAAAGGATAAGGCTTCTATTTTTCTGATTTTTACGAAACCTTTTTTTTGCTATGTTAAATTTGGTGGCGTTTGGAGTTATGAATGTTGCTATGTTATGAAAGAAACATGCGAAACAGTAATTGATTTGTTGAGTTCTGCAATGTAAGAGTAGAGAAGAAATTTATTGAGAAATTTCAACAACAGAATTTAAAAAAGCGCTATCTTAATGACTTCTACGAATAGTGCATATCATGAGACCTCATATTCAGCTAGACACTGCAGTCGCAATTTCACAGTAACGTTAGTTCTGATGTGCAGAACGTGCGCGAGAAATATTTGATGTGGGTAGCTGTTAAGCAATGAGTCAACCCGCGATATATGTAAAAATCTCAGATTTTATTGCATTATTCAAACAATTTTGCTTACGGTAATAACTAGACCTGCATCTAATAATTTTTGTTTCTTTGACAAATTTAATAGTTTCTGCCACGAATAAAACATATTTTTAAAACATTTAATAAATGGATTCTCCAAGCATAAGGACATGTAATCAACCGAAAATCTTTTTCATTATTAATTCTTAAATTCGACGTGCAACACGATACATGAAACTTCGTTCGACTACTTTCAGATAATTTAGACACTGAACCTATGAGATAACTTGTGGGAGGAATTATTTCTAAGATATTTGATGAGAACAGACCAATAATTCTAGAATCTGGTGCCGCCTACCTTGCTAGCGATTAATTCGGTGCACTTCAGGAATGGGATTTGCTCATAGAAAATAAAGGAAGCTCGTTACTGAGTGTTGAGCTCAAGAGATTTCCCGGAGCTCAATTCGTACAAATAATAGAGATAAATTATCGCATCTCATCTTTATTCAGATAGGAATACGATTTCCTACAGCATCCATATTCGGCATTCGTGCATGATTCATAAATAATACGTTAAATATATTATGATTTTTCAAGATAAAACTGAAAGTGTTTTCACTTTGAATTTGCTTATACTCGTAATTCTTTTTTTATGCCAACTATATAAATTAGAAAATTTTAAGTTTGCAGTTTACATGGAAAGAAATATATTTCTAATTATTTTAATCTTCGTTTCTTTGCTAGATATGACACTTGCATAGCAATTTTAACAATTACCTACTATGATACCAGTTAAATGCGTTTCTGCATTAACTACGTAATGATTGTGAATCAATTATTTCGTATATTACTTTCTGTGAGCCGCCGCAAATCTCTATAATAATTTCAACTCCAGAGCAAACAGAAAATTTCTATTCTTCTCTCCGTTGTAGTATTTATGTAGTACGTTGTTCAGAAGTCATTACTACGTTAGAATCATTAGACCTGTTTTCTACATTCTTCTAAGAACATTTATCATAACTTCATCCTTGCGTAGCTGGTCAGTGATAAATTCATTTTACTATCAAACAATATTACTTATCAAAATGAAATTCATCGTCAATTAAAGTACGTATGTCTTCTTTGCATTTATATCTTTATTGCCTTTTTACAAGAGGAAGAAACTCATTAAATCAATAAATCGGTTTAGTAATAACGAGGGGTTTGTATTGAATTTTTAATGCTGTAGAACTTAAACATCATTTTGTGTCCATACCCTAAGCTAAACAATAAAATTCCGTGTATAAGATCATTTCAATAATATCGGAATACGATCACGTAGCTATTAAAATCATACACTGTGTAAAATATGCACGAGAATGTGGTGGAAAAATACTGTCTGCACGAACCAGGATGATCCAAATATATATCAGAGTAATTATTTTCATAATCCAGGCATAATACATCAGGAAATATCAACACAGCTTTTGTGTTTTTTTTTAATCTGCTTTACGTCTCTCAACAGCGAGGTCTTTAGAGACGGGGAAGGATGGGGGGCAAGGAATGGGAAGGAATTCGGCCATGGCCTATTTTAAGGAAGCATCCCGGCATTTGCCTGTAGTGATTTGGGAAACAATGGAAAACCCAAATCTGGATGCCCGGACGGGGATTCGAACCGCCGTCCTCCCGAATGCGAGGCCAGAACGCTATCCGTTACACCACCACGCTCGGTCAGCTTTTGTGTTAGCGCCTTAATGATTACTGGAGAAATTAAAGAACACACTTTTTTAACTGCCGACGAAATTAGCTAGGAACCAGGTAACTGTTTTAAAGGATTTAACAGATTTCGCAGCCTTGAATTATTTGGTAACATAGCTGTTATTCGATATTATGAAAAGTATTTTCCCGTTGTCCCTTTGTGTTTCGATGGTCAGGTGATTGACTGTAACCAACGTCAACAGAAAACAAATTCTTGTATGTTTGAAAATCAGAATTGTGTGTATTGGCTCAAGAGTGTGTCACATATTTTCGGAAATGGTCTCTAACGAATCAATATTTACGAGGTTCTTAAGTTTTTGTGCTTAGTCTGGCTCAGTAAATACGACATTAACCAATAGCAACTAGAAAAAATATTCCCGGTGTATCCACATTGAATTTTATGTGAATTAATCCCGGTAAAGGTTCAGATAACATTTTCCCAATAATTATCCAGAACCGAGAAAAAATAGATGAAAATAGTCAAGTGACATGTAATCTTGGTATTACCATGACACTAAAATTTTCTCTCTG
Organism: Vandiemenella viatica; assembly: GCA_031002005.1. NCBI lineage: Eukaryota > Metazoa > Arthropoda > Insecta > Orthoptera > Morabidae > Vandiemenella > Vandiemenella viatica. The sequence goes on from JARYHS010012519.1 coordinate 113,794,858, forward strand.
GAGTTTTAGCCAGTGGAATCACTTATACAAAACACTTCTTGGAACAGGTTTACACGACTAAATGTTCTAAGGTATTTATCCGAAATATCATTACTATTTAAGTACAACTTCTCAGCATAAGAATCAGAATTAGCTGAATACACTAATTCATTAATTTCTCAGGAATAATTAAGACTGTTGTGGGTTCTGAAATGATCCACGCACTGCTATCAAATATTTGTTTTGTGATAAAAGGTAATTAAAAAAAAATATTTCTTGAATTATCAGTTGTGAAATCTAATATCATTTGATGTTAATAAGTGCATCAACTTCGGAGACTCATTTTTAAACTTTTTTTTGATATAGGTAACAATCGGATTAACTATTCCTAAAAATTTCCTTTTAATAATTTAACTAAAACGTAATCAATGTGACCAAAACTTTCTATTAACCTAGAAGTAATGGATGTGATATACATCGAGAAATTTCGTAACACCTGGTAGAAGGAAGGGTATGATTTGGTCCATTGCTCGCTGTAAATCAAGCAATGAATAACTGATTTTCAGAACATTTTATTTTTTGCAATCTGCGTTCAAGTTTTATTCTTACTTCAATTATGGCCTTACGTATTGTAATAACACTGATCTTTATTATAAAAATTTCGTTTTAAGAGTGTTGAGATGTGTATGCTAGCCATATCTTTGATGGATATCTGATAAGCAAAATATGTTGATTATTCGAATATGAGATTAACAGAAAACAGCACGTAGTTAACAATAACATCGGTAGTTCACAGAAAACCAAAAACCCTTCAGTGCGGACATACGCTTATATAAAATATCACTTATTATTATGAGATAATGTGTTAATGTGACATATCAGTATATCTGTTATTGATGAATTTTTTTCTTCAATTCTGTATTAGCTGATTACAGTTTTATGAGATAACAAAGGATGGTTTTTGTTTGGCGTCTTGGTAATGAGAAAGAAGTAAAAAAAATATTATGGTTGTTTATGACTGTTTTTCGTAGCTTTTGGTTGTGTTTTATACAACGCACATTATTTTTTGACAAAACATATCAGTTCATGAAATTAGTCTCATTATTGTTACAATAACATCTCCCGCAAAACGATTGATTATTCAATGAAATTTAATTAACTTCATTAGCGCGTGTTAATGAATTGTGAAAACAAGGTCAACAGAAGTGGAACCCTAACACGAAGTTTCAGAGGCACATTGCACGTGACGCACAACAGAAATACCTCTCAAAGGGTGAGAGCAGCCCCGTGGTAGCTACCGGGTGGTGATTTTTTTTGTTTGTTTTGCTACCGAGCGGGGTACATAAATAAACAGAAAGTGGAGTGACGCACCGGAAGGTTGCGTCCGACCGTATTAACTGGTCGCGTAATTAACGTAATATCAGATCGGAGCGGAGGCTCGCGTGACGGCTGAGCGTTTCACCTCACCGCCAGATCGCCGAAAATACAACAGCAGACAGAGAATTTGAAGCTATCTACATAGATCTCAGCGAGATTAAATTATGTTACGTACCTTCTTAATGTGAGACGAAACCATTGTGGAATCATTCACTTCTCTCTTCATTTTATACAGCCTAACAACGTCTTGTCCCTATCTTTATATGTACAGTATATTTCTTATATCCGTGTGTATGTCACTGAATTCCTCATAAACGGCTGGACTGATTTTTATGAAATTTTTGTGATTAAGTTGATTCGAGAATGATTTAGATTCACAATTTGATTGGAAAAAACACACCCCTTTACCCCTTTTCACCCCCCCCCCCCCAATTTACACAGTTTTTAACAG
>JARYHS010012519.1:113797664-113823665 GCA_031002005.1 Vandiemenella viatica
ACCCAAACTGGGATGCATCTTAGAATGTGCTTGCGACTTTGCGAAGGCTGCCGTCATAATGAAATATTACGAATTTTTAAATAAATGCTATGAACAAGCGAATATTTGCGTATAAAGTGTTTTTGTAACATGTTTCAAAAAGCATTTCTCGCACATTTATTACTCCCAGTTGTTGCCAGCTGAATATTCACTCAAGGTAGACTGAAATAACATACGCTACCTACATGACAGAGATAAGAATCTGGTATTAACTGTGCTATGAGAACTCCATTGGTTCGGTAAGATTATAGGCCAGTCCGCCGCACAAGCGAAATGCTCGGCAAATCAAAGCTGTGTCAATTGACTGATCATCTATCTTTCAGGATCTTCCAGTCATCAATGACATATGTATTTACCTTCTCTTATTTAACCTCTTCATTAATAGTTTCCAAAAACTTTGAAGTGAAATTTATTTTGTTTAGTTAAGTGAAACGCTGAATAGTAATTGCACTGCTTTTTATACTACATGTGACTGTATATTAAAACAATTTTGTTTATAACTAGCGGTTGGCGTAATATTAGCCCCGTATAATTTTTATTAGAATAGCACCCCCCCCCCCCAATCAGGGGATGGGAGTTACCAAAAAAGGCAAATGTGGTGCAAACACAATTCGTGAGAAAATAATAAAAATAATAATTAAAAAAAATTGCCGACCGAAAGTCACGCCACGAATATCAAGGTCAAACGTTTCTTGTGGATAACAATGCCCTTCATTATTACCCAACTTCGTAGAAGCTTGTCTCACCTGTTAGTATTCTAAAAGATGGCATCCAGAAAAACGATTAAACAAATAAAATCATTTTTATAAACATTTGTTTCGATGTTTGAATGCTTCTAAACAAATTGGCGATCGGGAGATTAAAAATTAATACCCCGAATGTTTTATTACTAACATTAACTCAATTTTGTTATTTAATTAAGCTGACTAACACTACAATAAAATAAACTTGTCTTGAAAAAGGTATTTAGAAATAAATTTATAATTAACTATGCAGACGGATTAAAATGCTTATAGAAATCGAAAGTATTTTTAGTATCAAATTTGATACAGGATTTTCAATAAATGGAATTTTGCTTTAGTTTCATCAGTTTACGTGAACATATTGTAGCTATTTAAATGCTAATTGTCTGTATAATGTATTCTTAAATAGCGACGAAGAAATTAACTGATAGAATTACTTTCAAAGCTATGAATGTTACAAACTGAACTAGATCACAGTCGGCAGTCTGGTTAGCTTCATTAGCATATATAACAACTTTCAAAGTTTACTGTTACACACAAGAAATTAGTGCACATTTGCAACTTTTTTATTTCATCGACAAATTTGTTCTTCGCAACAGAAGCAAACTGCCAGACACTTCGTCTCCCAAGATTGCAGGTTCATGTACTTTTGAAGGTAGGAAAATCGTGAATAATTACATTACGTTTAATCCAAATTAATACATAAGAAATCACTTGTTGTCTGCCGATCAACATTTCAAAACAATTCACACGCTATGACTCCTCAGCGATACTCTGCGACAATGTCTTTACTTCAGAGAGCTTATATTACCAACTTATCGATATCTGTAAATTCTGTTAAATTAAATAAAATTACATTAAAGGCATTATGCCTGTTCGATTACAATATGTTTATTTTGTAAATGTTAGTGGTGAAATGGGTTAATGGCATGAAACATTACTGAAGAAATTTATTAATATTTAAGATTTTTCTCCTAAATAGCACGTGGTATTTAAAACAAATCTTTATGATACAGAACAGTTTCTAAACTGCGGAATAACTTTAACAAATATTGTCCTTACAGATCTGGGCGTGTTCCATGCAACACATTCTGCAGTTGATCGGCGAAATTTCACTATTAAGGGGATGACGGCAGTAAGAACTCTAGCGACAGCTTGTGGCCGAATCAGATTCCGTGGCTCTGCTCCTTCCCTCCAAATATTTCTAGATGGACCAGAAACTTTGCCGCGGCAAAGTTAAATTACACAGAGTTTGTCAGGAGGTTGACTCTTCCAGAATTTTCTGTCTGAAGTGTCGCGGAACTTACAAAACTTCTTGAATCACTGATAATGCTGTCTTTGTCCACTTTCTATCTGCCCCGTTGGCTCAGTTGGTCGCGGCACCGTAAAGGTGTCCGGCGCTGTCGGGTGGTTAGCTGGTTCCATCAAGACTTGGCCGGCAGGATACGACAAGTGGTGCACACTTCCTAATCACCAAACTGTGCGCTAGTGTCCTGGGTTAAATCACAATACTCTCCGCAGAGCGTACTGATTACAAGCATATGACACTGTTGACGGTGATTCATCCATTGGATGGAAACTCTAAGCCTGGCGGCCCCTTGATGTCTTTCGAAAGAGTAGGCCTGAATGTACAAGCACAGGGATTGACTTTCTCGCGTCTTTATCTCTCATTTCATACAATATTCTACACGGAACATATACACTTTCACAATCACCCCACCGACAGTAACAAATACGAAGTCACAATGTGGAAGCAAACGGAAAACAACACTAGTTCATCTTCGCAAGAGATTTGGTAACCGACTTCGCCTGGAATCGGGGATGGAGTCCTCTATCTAGGGAAGCTATTAACTGGGGAGATTTTCCTGTTTTGTGATACTTCTTTAGTCTTCTCGCAACAGGGAATGCTGTTTACATGTCTCCCGACAAATACGGGTAGCCTGATTATTAACTCAAAAGCTTAAGAATTGGACACCCAATAGTGGCACTCATTAAAGGTAATTTCACTTCCAGCGAAACATATACGTGTTTTAACACACTTTTACTGAATCCCATATTTCTAATCTTTTTCGATCATGTTAACACGTAAGATGCTTACATTTCGCTGTTCCGTGTGGCTTCTTAGACCGCACATGTCTTCTTTTCCCCTGCACCTTGTCACATTTGTTATTCCCCATAGTCTGGGTTAGAATATGAACAGGGAAATATTCCATATTTAGAGACAATTTTTATTAAAGGAAACCTTGCAGTTGGTTTACAAATATTCAAGAATAGAAATTTCATGGATAACCTCTTGAAATATCTTCGTAAAAATTAAACCAAAATTTTATATTATGATATAATTCCTTGGACTGAGTCCAGAGGACTACTCCACACATTTTTTTTTTTTTTTTTTATTTTTTTTTTTAGATATTTGTGTTTCAGTGCTACAACATTAAGGAATAAAACAGCACGGGTTGTGCAAAAAGTGAGGGTTGAGCCTAGCTGTGCTTGATCGTCACACATGGCCAGAGTAAGATGTGAGAGGCAAAATGTTCTGAAAGTCCACTAGCGAGTAAGTTGGTAACTGTTTGTGGTAAACAACATCATTCTTAATTTCTCAATATTAAAACGGTTGTCACTAATTTCGACATTCCATGAAATTATTTGACGATACCAACCGCAAGTTGGGGAGCAAGCCAGTGTGAGATATATTTCCCCGTCAAACGTTCCGATTATCTCAACGCAACGTCCTGCTTCTAACCCTGAATCTGCTCAGCGAGTGGGCCGTTACTTGCACACCCCATTTGCTTTATCTCGCGTGGGTGGGCCACAGTCTGTAGCCACGGTGGGCTTAACACAGATTCTCGCCTTACCAGGAACACTTTAATCACCGTAGCCGCTGATGTGTAAGAATCTGGCCACCAGGAAACTGCTTTAGCACACGCCTAAGCCTTTAAACTACACAGGGTGATCGACAATTAACTGGTAAAGGATAAGGCCGACGGACGGCAGAAAATTACAAAGACATTCGTTTTGTGATTTCCTCGTAACACTGGTCAGGTGATAGTAATGGTTGAATGCTGTTATCGAATTTGGTTAGAAATGTAACAGCCTTGTTGTTTGTTTAATTTATTGCTTAGGTACGTGGATGGAAATTTTTTGAGAGTTCACCAACCTGTTGCGATTAATCACCGTTATTGACTTTGTCACATTACAGTGGGCTTGCCCCCTTCAATAATTAACTTATTTTAGTTATTATATTTATTCTATGCCGAGTATCGAATGCTATGTGCATCGGTGCCTTGAGAGACTGACAATCGATTAGTAGATCAGAGAGAGTGTGTTGAGTCTGGAAGAGAACGTCGTGTGGTTATCATGCCTCTGGGTCTTGTTGTAGCTCGGTGTAAGTCGTGGCCGAAAATAATTAACAAATGATTTGTATTGAAGTGTATAGGTCCCCGAGAGTTACTAATTACGGGCTACAGCGTCGGGAAAACGTTTCACTGACAGAAGGAAACTACGATATTACGTGGAGGATGTTGGTGAACAGTATTGGTATGAACAGCTACGTGAAAGTGATTGAATGTATTTCTTTTCACTCTTAAGAATGTGCATCTTCGGATTATATAGTCACTACCAGTAATTTTACTTGTATGTGATTAAATTACTTTTTTCCATTGGTGGCCGGGTACATTTGTGCAGTACAAAACTGTGAATAAATCTCTGGCTTGTGTTCTGCATACAAGTGGATTTATTTGAAGAAACTTTTTGTTATATACGTATTGATTTGTACCCTAACCAGCCAATGGTGGCGGCCAAGATTAATTAACGACGTCTGATCGTCCTTCCATTAGGTGGTCAATACAAACTTTAAAACGGACTAATTTGTGAGTCGGGAAGAAGAACTGTTATCAATCACGTACCTTCAATTTGTTCTCCGACAACCTCCGTCCTTTTCTTCTTCATTGACTATATTATCTACCGCTATTGTAATCAGAAAACCGTTCTTTGACACCACTGCATTTTTTACATACAGTCGCAGAACTGGATATAAAGGAGCTGGAAATGTTCCCTATTGAAATGAGCGACGAGAATGTTTAGCCATGGTTTATTGACCCTAGACTACTGAATAATTACAGTTTGTAAGGGCTGGAAGGACTGGTCCATGTCACCCACTATAATAACTCGAATACAGTTGCAGTAAGAGTCAAGTGCTGCCAACTGGCAGATCATCGGATTGAATGAACTTTAACTATCAAAATAATATAGAATCGCTAGGGTAGCTGGTATTTTGTAAAGCAGTAGATTCAAGTTATTATTTAATTTCAAACATCTCAAGTATTTACACACACAAGACAGCCGAAAAACTTGGATAAAGTAGGAGTCTTATTGCTTACCTCGTACTAAAATAACGTACTGAACCGAATATATCTGATTTTGAACTGTATCGTTTTCTCAAGTGGAAGATAATAAGAAGCTTCTGATGAAACATCGCTACAAGCAAACACCACTGATGCACTGACGGCATCGGAGTTGTATATCTTCTATATTTGGGAGATAAACATGTTGGAACGTTCAAAGGGATAACGAGAACTGCAAATACGGGCGAAGAGAAAGTGGTCACTGGAAACTGGTATCGGGACGATCTAGTGCCTCTGTCGAAACAAAACACACCTAAATTAGTGAGTATCTGTTCTGGCGATGACTACAGTGCAGGAAGCAGCTTAGATAATGGTTGAAGTTTAGAATATAATTAAATTTTAGTGGGATTGTCTGTGGGGATACGTTAAAAAAATATATGCTGTTGAATGATAGTGCACTGAACTAATAGTTTGGCAGTAAAATCAACTATGTCTTCCAACTATTGCATGTATACACAAGATTTTTTTTTTTGAACTGTTGGCAACACATATCCTCCTTCTATAACAACCTAAGCAAACGTGTATCTCCGTGGCATAGAGCACCAATGTTTGGCAGTCATGGTTGCTAATGAAACAGCACAGTGAAATTTCCAGCAAAATAATGAATATCACAGATTCTTTGTATGTAATTCAGATATTCCGAGTTTAGCAATAATTTTGTCAAAATGTCTCTTTGACTATTTATTTAGATTTTGGTCTGTCCTTGTGATTTCAAATACCGCTAGACCCAATTTTAGTCATACCAAAATGAGATGATCCAGTTACTTACCGATACTTCTTGAACGGATATTGGAATATGTGAAAGGGGAAATTCTTAGTGTTTTCACAAACATGTCACACCCTGTAGCATCCCTGCGCTAATGGGAATCCTTCATTAATATACACAGTGTTTCTTCTCGATTGATATAAGCGTTTTGTTCAACTTAAAAAAATTTATTTCATATCCATATATTCTCGTGATTCCCACTTTTTTAAAAAAGAAAGAAGTAGTTCATCTTTTAAATTGATAATTTATTTCAATTCTGTTCATTAAGCTCGGCTGGCTCGTTTGAGATCCAGTGCCTCAATTTCATCAGTACCTCATTACAGTGGACCTCCGGTAATCCGACAAACATTATGCAGGGCAGTGTCGGACTATCGAGTTTGTCGGATTATAGAGCAACTGCCTAAGACCGCTATAGTCCGGAATTTTTTACAAAAGAGTACCTTGTAATCCGACAAATTACATATCCAATGATAAGAATCTATATGTTATACTGTATGTACATATGTACTTTGAAGTACAAATCAGACTTAATTTATGTAAGTCGAATTTAGTAAATTAAATAACAATTGAGAGCTTACGTTTTATTATAAAATTAAGCATAAATGCACATACATATCTACCAAAATAATCAAGAATTATTAATCAAAATCATGTAGTGAATATATCAAATTATGAAGCTTTGAAATATTCATCAATTTTATTTTTTTTGTTTAAGGTTGTTATAACGCGAGATCAGAGCTTTGTCCCTCAGTCTTCTCAAAAGTAATAGTTCGTTGTAGGATGTACCATTCTCTTCAGCCCATTGTAAACCTAGCTCAAAAGCGTTAACTGCGTCTTGTTCTGTGACTTGTGGAGCAGTTGCAATCACGTCGTCGTTATCTTCCTGATTGTTTGTTGTATAATTAGAAACCTCTTTTATAATATCTTCGTCAGACATTTCATGAAAAACATTTTCTTCTTTATCCATTCCACGGCACCAGATTTCCAAATATTCCGGACTTATCTGTGTTTCAGTAGCGACTTGTTCTATAACTTCCGAAGTTACACTGATTTGTGGATCGTTGCTAGGAGTGGTGACTATATCTGGCCATAACTTTTTCCAAGACGATTTAATAGTTGATGACGGTAACGCACTCCACGACTGACTAAGAGCAAAAACCAAGTCTTTCATATTAAATTCTTTTAAAGTTTTTTCTATTGGTTGGTCTTTTGATACGGCTCTCAGAAGTAGGTTTTTTTTTATAGTCTTGCTTAACAAACTGAATGATGTTCTGGTCTATTGGTTGAATCAGTGCAGTGCAATTTGGCGGAAGAAACATCGCAGTGATGCATTTATCCTCAGTTGTCAGTTCTTCTTCAGACGGATGACCGGGAGCGTTATCAAGAAGCAACAACGCTTTTTGAGGAAAATTATGATCTTTTAACCATTTTCTAACTTCAGGTACGGAAGCATTCATCAAACCACTTTTTGAAAAGGTCTTTTGTCATCCATGCACTTTTTTGTCCGTAATAGTGTACAGGTAAATCAATGTTTTTGAATGCCCTTGGTTTATTAGATATCCCAATGACCACCATCTTAAGCGCGTGTGTACCTGCAGCATTAGCACATGGTAGTATGGTTACACGCTCTTTACTCACTTTTCGTCCAGGTACGGATTTTTCGTTACAAGAAACGAAAGTTTTGTTAGGCATCACACGCCAAAAAAGCCCTGATTCGTTTGCATTGTACACCTGTGACGGGTCAAGATTTAAATCGTTCACCTATTGCAAAAATCTTAATTTAAAGGGCTCTATGCAGGTGGCATCGTTAGAAAGTTTCTCTCCTGTAATAGTCATTAAACGTATGCCATGACGACTTTTAAAACGTTCTAGCCATCCTTTGCTGGCCACAAAATCATCTTTTTTTGTTATTTCCTTATAAAAAAACTTAGCTTTCATGGCCAACATGGGACCCGAAATTGGTGCATGCCTATTTCTTTCCTGAAGAAACCACATGTACAAAGCTTCTTCCACTTCTGGATGTTCAGCTTTCTTGAGTGTCTGTCTCTTGCCTGGCCCGCAGTCAGTAGTTGACACGAACTTCTTAATCTTCTCGTGGTTTTTTTTAATGTCATAAATTGTAGATCGGCCTACGCCGTATTCACTTGCTAAACTACTGAAAGTTTCATTGCGATTTAAGCGAAATAAAATATCACATTTTTCTTTAATTGTCAACGTTTTGTGCTTTCGCTTCTGGGTTTGTGACGACATTACTAGGTACTATACCTAATACACAATGAATAAATAGTAAACAATGAACGCACGCTAGGCCGTACCGCTATTACTAGCAGTCAAATTCAAACTAAGTAAAACAATGCATACGCGTCGAGCACAATAGCGGTGGCGCGTACGAGTTGTGACCTGTTCAAACCTGCGTGATCTACATTAGCGAAGATTGTCAAACATAATTCAAAGTCATGTCGGATTACAGGGGGCGCCGGATTAGACAGGGGCCGGATTATCGGGGGTCCACTGTATATGCAAGTGGTAAGGGTACCGTTCGCTAGAATTTGGTTCTAGTTCATCGGTTCCCTTGTGATGTACACTAAATGTAGCAAGTTCTAAATTGGTTCTTGAAGCGAGCTCATCGATTTCGGCCGTATATTGTGATAATTTATTAAAGAAACAGCGATTGTGAATACCAATGCGGTTCAGAATAAAGAGTGATGACGGAATATTCCACTGTACTGAAACGATTATCGATCTCTTGAAAGACAGACCCCATCGTGGTTGGTAGAGAGTGACAGCGGATATGTAGCAACAAATTCCTCATCTTAATTTCAGGAATGAACTTGTGATTTTTATGTAAATATAGAATAGGAAAGAAGAAAATATTCTGAAAAAACCCTGCCAACACAAATTAGTCTTTGAGTAGTTGTGAATTGCTTACGCAACTACATTTATAATTTTCGCACAGCCCTGCAGCCAAATAATAAATTTTATTAATCTGATGATAGGCCATATTTCCGCAGTTGTTGAACGATAATTTTATAAATAATTCCGTCAAAAACAACTGTTTTGGTGAATTTTGTTTTTAATTTGATTCCCCAGACGCGTTTCGCCCTTGTTGTGTAGGGCATCTTCAGTGGGTGTTAAGGGTTTTTACATGCGTTGTTACAATACTTATCTACAGTACAACTCTTTATAAATATATATATTTATATATACATATGTACTCACAGCTATATTGGTAATCCTTACATGCCGGTCTGCGAGTACAGTGAGTACAGTGAATACATATTGTAATGTTCCGGATGAAACACATGTGTGCGTGTTTCTTTTCTCGTCGTGAGTGAGTCAGTCCCAGGGGAGGTTCTGCTAATGTTTGAGGACGCCAGCCCTTGAGTGTTGGAATTAGATATGACGGATGGCAGAAAACAGTCCCGTGACAGGACGACAGCTCAAGAGCGGCCTGGACTGTTTTGGTAAACAAATAAAATAAAAAACTATATCTGTATACAAGAACGAAGGGTGAGGGGAAGACAGGGAGTACACAGTCAAATGGAAAAATTTGCATTTTTATTACAAAAAAAAGGGCGGTTTTGTTGCATGTCCTGAGCCAACCAGCAAGAAGAACTTCCCTCCAAATATTGACATTGGCAGACGTCATGAAGAGGGGGCGGAAAACGACGCTTCTTCGAGGCAGCACGGAGGAGAGGGAGTTGTTGGCTACCGACGGAGAGGTGGAGATCCACCGACCAGTTGACCACTGGAGAGACAGCAGTGAGGCAGCCGGCTGTGATGGAGAGCTGGTCAACCCACCGACCGCACAACTTAGATTCGCCTGCACGGTAACCACCATTCAGAAAACGGAACTTTTGCATCATCGTCGTTTTCACCATAGTCAGCCCTGAGACAAACTCTCTTGCTCCACCGATAAAGTTATGTACCCTTGTGTTGCAAAAAGAAAATTAATCTTTGTAAAATCTTATCAAGTAAACAATTAAAGTACATAAGTAAATCGTAAAGTCAGATTGAAAACCTTGTTTTCAATAGATCCCATCCAATCATGTAATGTGTCATTTGACTTTACTAATAATTCTAGTTCTTCAATAATTCATGTTTAAATAACAATACTTTGAGATATGGATGTCGCTTCCCTCAGAACAGGGTACACTCCAATCTCTGGCGCCCACCTGATTTTTTTTTATACTTAATATTTTTTGGAAATTAATAACTGGTTGTGAACGGCCACAATAAGGTCGAGAAGTCGCGTTCCTAACATAGGGAACACTTCAATATATATATATATATATATATATATATATATATATATATATATATGTTTATAAAGAGTTGTACTATAGATAAGTATTGTAACAACACATGTAAAAACACTTTACAGCCACTGAAGATGCCCTACACCACAAGGGCGAAACACGTCTGGGGAATCAAATAAAAACAAAATTCACCAAAACAGTTGTTTTTGACGGAATTATTTATTATAGTAATAATAATAAAAGAAATTTAATTCTGTCAATCGATGCGCCTTCACTATGAAAATTAGATTTTTGTTGAAAGTTAACTTTAGTTAATGAAGTGTTATTTAGAAATAGATATTTTCCCATTAATCTCGTACAATATGTGTGCACTGAAAGGAGTTAAAAAACGTAAATTATCGATCACTAATTGCTAGGAAGATGTTTTGTGGCCTAGTGACTAGAAATACTACTCAAAACAAAATGCGTGCCTATATCAGATACTGGTTTAGGTTTTTATCCTACAGTGAATCAGTTATCCTGTAGTGAATCAGGTAACGTACGTTGTAAACTTAAAGTGAAAAAAAAAAAAAAAAACAATCTCGCTGACAGTATATTTGTAATGGATGAACCGAGAAGAACGCAAGAAGGAATAATCTGGAGGGCTTACCACATCACAATTCCTTCAGAAGGCGATGATGACCTGGACGTTTTGCCCGAAGCAGTCAGTCTATCTTTCTGAAACAAAGAACCGCTAATCCATCATCCTGGGCAACATGGAATTGTCAAAATGATAAAAGAAGTATCTACCATATCGGCAGAATGATTTGTTATATCAGAAGCTCTGGAATATAAGTAACGAAAGGAACAACCCAATCATTTACAAAATCATTAAAGCAGACACAGATCTGGAATATGGAATGAAACTAGTAGTTCTGGCGTGACTGAAGGACAACTGTAGCTGTCAGGTTAAAAAAGCAGCAAAGATGGGGTTAGCTTCCCACGAGAAAAGCCTCATGTAGCTTAGATTTTGACACTAAAGTACACATTAATTATAGACTGGAGTGAATAATGGAAACGTAAATCAATCACGAGAAGTAAATTCTACGTGAATTTACACCAAAAATTTTTTAAACGAGTGTGGTTTAAGGATGTTCGCTGCCCAAGAAAACTGTCGTCTTAAGTTTCGACATGCGTGCTTTAGAAAACAACTCTACAGAATCGGAGTGGCAGACGCACTGCTAGTGTGGATAGGTAAAGGATGCTGACCAAATCTTGTTCGGGTGTGCATGCAGGAACTTAGTTCTGATGAGGTCAACAACTATCAAATATTTTTACAGTGTGTTAGTGACAAATAAATACAAAACTTTCTTCCTCGTGTACACATTTGTGAGTCAAATTAAAGTAGATTTGTGATAGGGAGAACAATTGTATTACAGAAATATTATAATTTCAAAGTATGCTGTGTATTGAATAACATCTTAATTTGCTAATGGCTTAATGACCGCTATGTCTGAAGGCCAATTAATATAATGTAATAAAGAATCGTTCGTCTCTTGGTTACAATTAACAAAATTAAAAAGTTTAAAAGAATTATTATTTTAGAAAATTACATGTTTTTAAACTTCTGTTAAACGTTATTTTCGTTGTAATTGATAATAAGGGAAATAAAAAAAGTATTAGTCTCCAGCTCTAAATTCCATCTCCCAACTCATATTCTGACATAGATTATAGCTGCTATTCTAAGAGGGATCGTACGTATCGTAAATACAAAGAAACTTCTGTCGTTGAGGCGTGATTCACAACAAAGAAACAGATTTTTTTTTTTAAATGGAATTACAGGCCATTTACATTTCTAAGCCAAGAGACTAATTTTTATAAACGAAATAAGAAATATTCTCAGAATGTAAGTCAACTCTAATTTTATATATACAGAACATCATTCCACTCCATCTTGGCCTAATGTTATGTGAAGATCTTTTCGTTTAATCAAAAATATAACCTGGTGATGTTCGGCAATGTGGATAGCACATTTGGCAGGCGTTAAATTTTAGCGTTTATGTATTACATTTTCATAGGACACATCCTCTCGGAATACACTTGAATCAATACTACTACGAGAATAGAGCACTTGAAAGATCTCTGTAACAATAGAATTCCGTGAGGCTCGAGTCCTCATAGTCTCGTCTGAGGAAGTGTTCAGTACCTGGAGAACACTACAGAGTCTGCGTTGGTGTTCCCCGTTCAGCATTCCACGCCTCTCACACCAAGCCTATCTCCCACCAGCTCAGAGCCTCTGTAATTGGAAACGTCTCTCAGAGATAATAATGTGCTTCGTTTGCTGCTGTCGTGAAGACCGACTGCTCGAGAAGCCCCGAGTTCTCCTAAGACAAGTCAGTTTAATGAAGTGCCACTCATAAACACAGAACCTACAAACATTTTGACAAATCTGCAACTTTTCTTCGGACATTTCTTGCGCTGAAGAATGTTATTAATCCTCTTCTCATTCTGCAAGCTGAGTACCACGTCGAGAATAATTAATATCTGAGATTATAAATTGCTGGGTATTTCAGGAAAATAGGAAGCATAGGTTTCAACAAAGCTAAATAATCATTGTATCCCTAATAACACGGAAATATTTACATAATTTAAAGTTCATTCCTTAAAAAACTAATGTTTCGGGATTCTGCAGCATACATTAAACTTTATCCTATCCTGCATCTACTTATACCAAAATAATGACGTCACTTAATTTTTTTTTCTCTCTGTCTAGGCCCCTGTCAACCCAAAGCAAAGTATCGAATTTCACGAAAAAAAATTTATCTTCGGTGTTTACACACAAACATAAGTTTCTTACGGAATATTCAAGATTATATACCATTAAAACAGACTGCAACTTATATAGCAATTTCTGTTCGTGGACGAAAACGTCACTGAGGGTGGTGGGTGAGCGGTTAACACTCTGGCTTCGCATTCGGGAGGACACCGGTCAATGCCAGGATGCTTCCTTTTAAAAAAGGCCATGGCCGAATTTTCTTCCCGTTCCTTGTCAAAAAACAACGATAACATCAGAGTATATCAGTACGATACACTCTATTAAAAATTCCAGTGAATCCTTCTTACAGATAACGATCGATGATATTTTAACACCTTCCTTCGGAAGGAATAAAAATCATTTGGAGAACTCACTGTTCAGTGAAGAAGCCGTAAAAAATTCCGGCTGTTATAGAGGTGTGATCATGGGACAATATGACTTCAGTCGAACTAAAATTATATCATACCGGTCCATGGTCGCTTATCATTCCACGATATTTCTAACTAGCAAGGGGACTGGGTAATCTGGACTATCTGTACATTATTCAATTGTTGGACATATTTAACTTTTTATAGTTGAATCAGTAGAAATGTAGACAAGGTTGTGGAATGGGACAAACGTTTGATAATTCTCTCATACCAAACAAGTCATGGTAGGTGCATAATGATTGTTTATTAATGAGATACATGAACAACTACAAAAATTTAACTTGAAGCTAAACGACCGTTGCGTAATCTTTACCATCGCAATCGTTTAATGTTAGTAGAATAATTAGGAGTAGTTCTTGGAAGCAAACAGTCGATCGTGATCTTCACCTGAATTCAGGAATGAGAGAGTGGGAAAATTTCCTTTGCAGGTAAGGGAGTCAGGGACTGGAATACATTGCCATGGGAAATTCTGAACAATTTATCTTAGACAATGTTATAATTTAAAATATAATTCTTAAAGCGTGAAATTAGATGAGTTGGGGAATCCACTGCAGGAATTTAAAATAAAACTATGTGAATTGCGGAAGTAGGTTAGTAGGGAACTACCCAACGGGTCATATTATCAACCATAAAATATACTTTCTTTCTTTCATCACAATGAACCGAGCGTGGTGGTGTAACGGTTAGCGTTCTGACCTCGCATTTGGGAGGACGGCGGTTCGAATTCCCGTCCGGGCATCCAGATTTGGGTTTTCCATGGTTTCCCAAATCACTCCAGGCAAATGCCGGGATGCTTCCTTCAAAAGGCCATGGCCGAATTCCTTCCCATTCCTTGCCCGCCATCCTTTCCCGTCTCTAAAGACCTCGCTGTTAGAGAGACGTTAAGCAGATTTTTTGAAAAAAAAATTCATCACAATGTCATAGTTGTTTGAACGATTTCTGTTTATTTTGTTTTAGAGGGATGGTGACAATTTTTTGATTTCTTTATTATCATATACGACAGCGAACCAAGTTACACTTACTTTGACTATACCTTGCAT
Source organism: Vandiemenella viatica (assembly GCA_031002005.1). Classification (NCBI taxonomy): domain Eukaryota; kingdom Metazoa; phylum Arthropoda; class Insecta; order Orthoptera; family Morabidae; genus Vandiemenella; species Vandiemenella viatica. The sequence continues at coordinate 113,812,137 of JARYHS010012519.1, forward strand.
TTTTATTGCTCCATACTTTGTTTTCATATCAGTCAGGAATTAAGTTAATAATGTTGATATTTATCAAGTAAAATTAATTTTGTACTTCACTGTTTTTCACATCTCCCAACAGACCCACTATTCGTGACCCACAACATCTGATTTAAAAGGTTTCTGCTTCTCGTTTTGCCTCTGGCTTTACCACTTGCTTTGTAGTGTCGCTGTATGTTGAGAGTATCGCCCGCAATTTTCACCGACCCTCCATTAAAGTTTGTATAAAAGGCGAAACATTTAAACGCAACGGCAAAAGAGAGCAGCCAGTGTAACATTGACTCTTTGCTTCTAAAGGAAATTCTGCTGCTGTTTCTCTTCGCAAATAACCAGATGTTATGATACACTCTGTATTTCTGCTCCAAGATACCACTAAGTAGTCGTTCAGTCAACAATATCATTCCTAAGAAGAAAGTTGCATGACGTGGGGACACGTACGTAATTGACTTTCCACTGAAATTTCGATATTTTTTCAAACACGATTCCATTACCTTTTCCATAATTTTTCTTAGTGTGCCGATTCAAATTATAGCGGCAGTGCGCACTGTTGTTCGATAAAAATGACTTTTCTTAACCATAAAATAGGTTTGCTGTTTGCGTTTCTTTCTTTTCTTTACTATCAACATGACTGCATTGCAGCTATGTGCGGTTCATATGCTAAAAAAGGCTGTTTGTGTGAAAATCACATTTGTAACAAGACAGACTATGCGCAAATGTAAAATGTTTGAACATCTAAGCTATGGTCAGTTGGTGAATAACCTCAAGAAGAATAACAACAACTAAGTTTGTTCCAGAAGTTACTATCAAAAATCAGACGTCTACAAATTATGTTGCTTATTCAAAATTGTTCAGTGAGTGAGAAACCTCAAGGGGAGAAACTGATATGGAACAATTCCATACACTAATGTAATATAGAAAAACTGTAAGTAAAATAAGCTATAATAATATTTAATAACAAAAAATTTATACCTTCATTTAGATAAACATTATGCTGCACATCAAAAATTGTACATAACTTGTTCTAGGGCACTGATGATGGTCTAATAAACCGAACGCAAAGTTTTTCATTTGTTAGCGGCACTAGATGGAGAATAAAACCCAACATATGAAATTCCATTTTGCTAACAGATTGTTATGATAAGCCTTATGTAATGACAGCAAGCACACATAAAAGTTACTAAGTATGTGTGAGTTCAAATACACGATTCTCATTGCAGAGATAGCTTGTTCGCTTCTTCAAACAACCACAACTCTTTCCTTTTTCTATCCGCAAGTATTTTCGCATGGAGAAAAGAATGTCAACTTCCCACGGTTAAAGAAAACATTTCTCGGAAGCAAAGAGACTTGCAAGACCCCAATTGTAGCAGACCAAACATCTTTTTCTTCCAATTTCTCTTCTCGGCTGTCCATTCAGGTCGTTTCTATTTCAGTCTGCACAAAAATATATTGATGGCCTTCACGGCCCACTGTCTGCTGCTGGACAAAGGAAACTTGAACTAGAATTTCGACAGTGGTCCGGTTTTGCAGCAGGTGAAGAAATTTCAACGTTACATGAAAGAGTTAAATCAAATTAAATTGCAATGGAGCGCATGCTCCGGTGGCACCCATCTTCCCCCTTTTCTGCATCCACCTACATTTATCCTTTACAAATTTTAACTTTAAATTCTTTCAATGTTATAGGCAAATTATTTATCATTTCTCGTGGTAACTTATTCCAATTCCTGATACCCTTACCTAAAAAAGAGAATCTTCCTACGCCCTTGTGCCTGAAATCGAGTGCCAGCTTGTGGTCATGGTCATCTTTTCCCTTCCATGCATTACTTTTAATTCTTACACCAATATCTCTCCATGCCTCATCACCAATATACGCCTCGTACACTCCCATGACCCTGTACACCATCCTTCGTTCGGGTTTTCCTTAATAATGCCTGCAGTCGAAAGCGATGAATCGGAAGCAGATTGCGGTACGACTAACACTTATTATAATCATCATGAGGTAACATTTTACTGGAGCCTACAGCAAACATTATCCATGACTGATGTATGATATACGTTATCGCTAGGCAAATAGTCTTGAGCAATTAGCGAACAGCTGTAATGGCAAAACTTTTCTGCCTTGATTGAAATTCGAAAAGCCATTAACCGTAATGTCGTAGCAAATATTGTGGAGGACCACCGTAAAATCCTTGAAATGCACGCACTAACCGAAACTGCAGAACCGAATAACGCCAGTGCAATAAAGATCAAACCACTCTTTGCGAATAACCTTTTTTACTGTTTAATTTACAAACTTGTCTGCTTATATGATCTGTAAATCTTAATTATGCGTACGTTGCCCCTGTCATATTCGTCAGATTGGAAAATTAACTACAACAGGTTACTATTCTGTATTGTTTTACTTCTTATTTTCCCATTTCCAAACGCGCAATGAATTTAGATCTCTGGATTCAGGCGGATGCTCTGAACTGTATTAAAATATGTCTGCATTTTCTCTGCCTTTTCGTATCGGTTATCTTCTAAGATAAAATTAATTGTTTTGAATCTTAATTTAACTGTCTCAACCCGATAAGATCATGGTATAAATGGGTCTGTATAAAAATCATTTATTTGCTTGTAACCTTTACTCCATGTAAGCTTCCGACACCCCACATTTAATGTTTGTCTGCTTATTTATTAACTATGGGTTGTAAAAAATACAGCAACCAGTCACAATATGATGTTGTTGTTTATTAAACCATTACCGGTTTCGAGCTATACCTGCTCATCTTCAGATGGTTTGTAAATGTTTACATCAACAAATGCAATATACAGGAATGTATGGTTGTCATTTTGCATCTGAATATATCCGAAAACAAAACCAAAGTCATCTCATTGGTGGGAAGACTTGATAAAGCACTATAAACGTATATATTTACAAACATGCGATGTATCAGCACTGATGGAGATGGATAGGAGCACACTAAAACACAGTGTGCTCCTATCCATCTCCATCAGTGCTGATACATCGCATGTTTGTAAATATATACGTTTATAGTGCTTTATCAAGTCTTCCCACCAATGAGATGACTTTGGTTTTGTTTTCGGATATATTCAGATGCAAAATGACAACCATACATTCCTGTATATTGCATTTGTTGATGTAAACATTTACAAACCATCTGAAGATGAGCAGGTATAGCTCGAAACCGGTAATGGTTTAATAAACAACATCATATTGTGACTGGTTGCTATATTTTTTACAACCCTTATTTGACATCACAGTCGCGGAAGTTCCACCAATCCATTGTGGATAATATATTATTTATTAATTATTTACTAACGGACTTCTTTGCCGGAAATTGGCTGCATTCACTTACAACAACTCATAACAGTAGCAAACTAGTAGCGGACCCGAAAAGTTGCAATAAAAACCATACGGTGATAGATAATGAACAACAAAAAATCAAATTTGATTTTGTTCAACTTAATCACATTGACACAAAGGTCTACACTCTAAATAGGAACTCATATTCAATCAAGTTCGTAAAATTGTCTAGTAACCAATTTTTCTGCACTTAAGATTCACATGTAAGCAATTAAACAACTCCAACTTAACATTCACAGGTAAGCAATTAAACAATTACATACTGTTCTCCCGTTAGTGATACTAAATATCTGCAATTCATCAGCGTTATCGTAACAAAAGGCTATTATACACTTCCTTTTTAATGTTCTTATTTTACTTCACTTGTAGCGAGAGTTAGTTCTTTGGCAGACGCGGAGAGAGAGAAATATAAATGGAATTAGATCTAGCAGGCAGTACCACTCTGAATCACGACTAAAAACGCTGAGAAAACTGAGGAGCTCATTGTATCCCGGGAGGCCTTAAATACCCTCTGAGTAACTTTGCTTTCAGTTGTCTGCTGTCTTTTTGGGAGGAGTACTGCCAACATTGACTTCCCAACTTTCCAGCAGCCTGGTGCACCATCTCTGCCAAATTGGAGAATACATTGGCTCCCACAGATACTACCCCTCCCCGATAGACGCCTTTTGGTGGCAGTGGGTTGGCGATGGGCAAAACGTTCTCCGCCACAAAGGAGAGGGCGAGAAGGGGTTGACTGACTTCCAGCATGGCCTTGGTGCCATAATGGCAGCTGCCGCGGCTCCTGAAATTCCTAAATAATGAAATACACTGCCTGGCTCACTCTCGTTAATGCAATTTAAAATTCATAATTCTATGCCTTATTGACTATTTAACACTATCTCTTAATGTTCCTGCTGAACTGTTTCAAAACTTCTACCTCGTGTGTAAGTCTTGTGGTATCACAACCGGTGCCAAAAAGTGTTTTAGGAGATGAATTAAACAAATCGGAACTTATAGTGTGATTTTGTGCTTAATAATAGGATTTGTCTTGTTCCTAGATACCCAAATGTTTGTCAGTCAAAATGACAAAACGAATGAACACGAACGCAGCAACTAGTAAACTAACGCCGATTTTTGTGATGTTTATTACGTTGAAGATTGTCTTATTTCATGTAGTAGTATAGTTCTTCAGTTTCTACCTTTTTTCTTTATTTTCGGTAATAAGATCTGCCTCCTACATGATGTCCATGAAGCTTAATAACTTTTCACAGTTTCGGCCATGTATTTGTCTGGCGTCTGCTATAGTTTAACTAGCTCGAGCACGAACGCCAGTTTCCAACGCCTTTTTCTCAGCCAGCATGTTGAAGACGCTCTGCTGAACGTTTGAGATAAATTTCAAACACTGACCCACACTAGTGGTTTTGATTATCCTTATTATTATGTGTAAAATTTATAATTTCCATGAATGCAGTTTTTATCCATTTCTGATTACCTGAACTCCGAACCGTTTGGAGTGCCTTAAAAGATATGCGTGAGGTTCTTTGGTTATTGTGGTAGGGGCCTTGATGGATAAATACATTATATTTATCTTTCATATCTTTATGATTAATAAAGGGGATTTTTAATTTTATGAAGGAGTGAAAATATGGATTTTGTAAGAATCTCGATGTTAGTTGGAATATAGGAAAACTGTCACAATATGACATTTATTTAGTATCATTGGCGATTACAAGTCTGAGCGAATTTACCGTTAATATTAATGCAAGTAGGCAAAATCACAAAGCAACGCTCAGAGGTACAATTAGCCGTCTTGAGCAAGCAAACAATTCATCTACGAATTAATATGCAACAAAGAATAATACTTGGAAACAAAGTACCATTCAAATTATGATGACCTCAGACATAGGTATCATAATATAGTGACTTTACATTTCAATAAAATCATGGGCGCCATGAATTTTTAATATGCCATTCGAAAATAACTAGTTCTGGCAAATTACGCCGCTAGCTCAGGGATTTTCCAGTTACAAAGTTAGATCATGGATCTATCCTCTCAAAGACGCTTAAGGGTTCTGTCTCACGGAATGCACAATCAGATGGCTTGGTCGTAATAATTTTCCGTTTTAGTTATGTGTCTGTTCTCTGCGCTGTTCGGAGATGACCCACGGTATGTGAGACTGTCTCACAAGGCGGCTACAGGCACCTCCGATCTGGTAATGCGCATCATCGCATTACTGGCTGTGTCGCCGTGCAAAAACGGCTCCAGCCAGCCTGCAGCGTCAGTTTTCCGACACCAGGAGTCGGACTGCAGCAGTTAGCGAGAAAAGCCATCTTTTGGAGTCCACCACAGAATAGACTAGAATCGAATCGAATCGAATGAAGCTCGTCCATCTTCGATCTGCGAAGAAACCTCTCGCTCCGCCCCTTGCAGTCTCGAAGATCGCATTTAACAGAAAATTCCCAGGATATTAAGTTATGTTCTCATTTGGATTCGATCTTCAGGTTGGCACCTAATGTCACGTGATATCCCCGATATCTTATTTGCCACGCGTATGTCACAGAGGTTGGACATATTCGGCTAAGTTCGCCGGGATGAGAACGTTTTCGGGTGAAGGGTTTTTACATCAGGTCAGCGGCCTGTTGTGGACTCCCCACCCCAAGATGAAAGCCGGCTAAACCCTTTATCCGTGACTTCCTGTCTCCGTCGCTTGGGATCGCCACGATTAGCTTCAAGCCTACACAGCTCAATAATTCTTTAATATTCATTGCAACAAGATACACTGAATGTTCACCATTGTATTACAGTCCTCACTTGGAATCTTGCGTACTTTAGGAAATTACTAAAAAAAACTATCTAGGTAGTCACACAATATTTATGAAAATTACTCTAACATTATGATTTATACAATAAAGTGCACATTATAATGTGGCGACAGCGTTACGTTATAGTTATATACCACAACACTAGCTCGAAGAATATGGAAGAACTCGGAAATTCCATAAATAATCTAGATTTAGGAACGAAGCAAGGTGGTTTTGTTTTTGCACGTAAAATTTCGTAATAAATGAAGTACGAAAATGCCATTCTGCAATGATGGCTACTTTTCGGTAGTGAGAAAAATTTATAACCTCAAAGAACTTTAAATTACAAAAATGGCAGTGTGGTTTTCATGAAATACTTAGATCTAATTTCAAAGAGTGTAACTGCAAAAAAAGAACACAATTAATAAAATTGAATTAAATGGTATTCATTTTAAGCGTGGGGTTTGGTATGAATTAATTTGAATTCACGCTAGTGCTGTATCAAAGAGGAATTAATAAGTAGAAGCACAAGCGGGAAATATTAAACGAGGCACGATGATATTAATATTGAAGAGGAGTAAATTGTAAGAAGAAGGCACTTAAGAGAGGAAATAAAGTCATATATTTCTTGCACAAGGATTAGGCTTTAGTTAATTCACAAGGTACATGATACTCGCGGGTAGTTTATTCAGAGATAGTAAGTTTCTTTTCTTTTATGCGCTCATAGTTTTCAACCTCCCTAGTTGTCAAATGAAGCCAGCCCCAGCTAGTAGTTTTTTAATGAGTACTGTTAATTAATGTAGCGTCGGACTCTTTACCGCATATAGTCTACGTTCTTTTCGTATAAATCGTAACTTAAACATCCTTTAATAATATTTAGCGCAAGGCTACGTATGAAAGAATTTTGTCACAATATTGTATTTATGTCATAACCATAGGTGGACCGTTAGTCCATCTTATATTACAGTACCCAGAAAATTTCCTTTTACGTAAATCACAAGTTTTATCTGAGAAAACCATTCAGCAGCCTTCAAGAATACTATTTATCTAATAACAAACAAGTTCACTGATCTACACTTTTCTAGCGTAGAACACGTTACCAGAGATTTTACTCATGAAATATTATTTTATCCACCACAGGGATTGTATTGCTTACTCGAGCATTTCTTTGAGAAATGACAGCCACCTCAAAATCGGAGACTGGTTGCACATGTTGCATCATAATAAGGCAATGAGGCAAAGCTTCAGAATGAACACTTATACTTTGTTATACTTTGCCCTTGATGAGTTTTTATAGGGTTTAACTTTAATTTACAATCGTGGCTCTCAGAGAGCTTACGTGTTACCAACCTTTATATTCTGAATCAAAAGTGGGACAAGCATTATCTTTGCCTTATGGGGGCTCCTATAGCGATGTCAAAGATTAGCTTCAACTTCATCTGATACATGGGAGGTGTATCTTAGTGCACGGATGTCCTACATCAAGGATACTTAGGCACCACAAATCTGGGGTTAACACTCAATATCCAGAAAACATAGAGCACCTACCAATCTCTCATCTTCTGTAGTGCTATTAACATTACATATATGCACCTTGACATAACTATACTACCAATAAATGTTTACAAGTGTAACGTAATCTTAAAAGGTTACTGAAGAAGAATCAGAAATACTAAAGTAGTCCAATAATGTAAGGCAAATAACATATACATTAGAAGGTTCTAGAAACTAAACATATAATGGAGGAATTGGGTTTCCATTCAAATTAAACCTTAATTTGTTGTATATATACAGGGTGTTACAAAAAGGTACGGCCAAACTTTCAGGAAACATTCCTCACACACAAACAAAGAAAATATGTTATGTGGGCATGTGTCCGGAAACGCTTACTTTCCATGTTAGAGCTCATTTTAGTGATACAATACGCCATTCTCCAGGGCTGCATCAGCGCATCAGGGATTCCATGCGACGGAGGGTGGATGCATGTATCCTCGCTAATGGAGGACATTTTGAACATTTCCTGTAACAAAGTGTTTGAAGTCACGCTGGTACGTTCTGTTGCTGTGTGTTTCCATTCCATGTTTAATGTGATTTGAAGAGAAGTAATAAAATGAGCTCTAACATGGAAAGTAAGCGTTTCCGGACACATGTCCACATAACATATTTTCTTTGATTGTGTGTGAGGAATGTTTCCTGAAAGTTTGGCCGTACCTTTTCGTAACACCCTGTATATATATATATATATATATATATATATATATATATATATATATAGTCAAAATACCTGTACTCTTGTGTAGCTACTCCCTTTCCCTGAAAATATCGTTACTGCACCATGTAATATGTTAAATCAGCATACGGCTTGTAAATGAGAATCCGGTAGAGGCGGCATATCGATCAGATGTCAGAGAAGACGAACACGCGTAGCAGAAATTGATGTTCCGAGATACTGCACCGAAGGAGCGTTCAGCGATAACCTGCATCCACCAATTACCCAGCACTGATAAGCAAGTGCAGAGCCAGCAGAGGCAAGACCTGCTTAATTCTATACGCAGCACTCCAAAGATACATTAGGGACACGGCAGTAAACGGGTTAAACTCACAATTTTTTTTAACGCTGCTTCGTGTTGATACCTGGGTTTTGATCTTAAATTACACAAGAGTACGGCTTTTCTTGACGTCTGCAGACATAACAGGCCTTTGTGTTAAAGTCACAGATGGTCTGCTGAATTAAAACATGTTTTATTTACGAGTTTTGTGATTGTTTCCCTCTCAACGGTACTGTACTCACTCCTGTGACCTTTATTAATAAAATTTTAAATATTGATTTATTAGCAGAACCTTTACCGAATTTTTCTTGGTAGTAAAATTGGATTGAAAACAACGATATCAAAGGCAGAATAAAGTTTTTATAATAAAATTCATATGACTTCAGTGCCGAATTTGGAAATAACTATCCACAGTGGTGGGTGTCCTGGGTAGTGAACAGCTGGAGTTGTTTCACTTCTGGCTTGTGTTATTACATTTTTTCTTTGATTCAGACATTACGGCTAGTCGTCGTTGGGATGGTAGTGAACGGGAGGTTGTTGCGCGGCCTGGTTAATTGTTTATCACCGATTGCGCATTTTGAATAAAGCACCAAGCTGCTCCGCACTACCTTCACTGATCATGGAGTTAATTTAAATGTTACTTTGCAAATTTAACCTTAACTTTTACAGTGGATGTGAAAATATTATTTAAGTTTTGAGGAAACAGTGTGAAACTATCGCTGTCTTTTTATCAATGAAATTTCAATAAGGTGACATTTATTAGGTACTCTTAAGGCTTACAGACATAGCCACATTTATGTCTAATATGGATACAATTAGTGTTGTAAAAAACAGTTTTTTTCTGACGTGAAAAAAACATGAAAAAAACTGTTAAAAAAAAAGCATGTTTTTTTTTCTGGGATATTTTTTTTTTATAACTACTAAATTTCACATTTTTAAGGCATTTATCGTTTAATATGACTGTTTTAGAGTTTATACTAAGTACTTATCTTACTTTTAAATCTACTATATTTTTCTGGTTCAGTAGGAAAAAAAATACAAAAATATTGGTAACATTGACTGAAGTTTTCTTTTACGAATGGGGACTTCCCGAAAAGGCTAGGTTGAGTGAGAAGGAATCCCCGTTCCCCATTGCTTGGATTGATACACGCTATTTGAACTAGTGATACCAGGCCCTACAAATTTATCTGTAGACCTACGAATCTTTTCAAAAAATTAGGAAATTTAACTACGATTTTTTACCTATTTACTTGTTGTGCTTTTCTTATATTTGTGTACTTGTTAAACTCGCAGCGTATAGTGATACTGAGTCATTGTCAGTAATTATGAATAATTTCCTTGCAACCGTTGGCGTAAACTAACGATTGAAAACAAATAAAGCTCCTATTTTGTATGATAATAGATTTAAATTCAAACTTAAAAGACCGTAATACAGAACTATCGGCGCAGTCTTCATTCACAGGGTGTACTTTGCTCACAATTTAAAATTGCAATCTCAAAAGCTTTTGCATGCAATACAACCAGTAAAAGAAAATGTAACTATTTCTGAAGTTATGGATCTAGAGGGGACAGAAGAAGAAAAAGAAAATTCCGACTCCGACCGAATTAGTGTTGGTAGTACTGATACTAGTAAATGTGGTACCGACATAGAGGATGAATAAAAAATTATGTTACCTATATAGATACATTTATGAATCATTATGTAAGATATTATATGACTTAGTAAGGTTTAAAACACACATGTAAAATGTAACTTCCATAAATAAAAGTATAATTTATCAAATATATTGTTTTCTGAAAAAAAAACAAATTTAGAAAATAAACAAGGGTACTAGGTTTTTTTTCATGTTTTTTTTTCACAAATCTGAAAAAAAAAAATTGTTTTTTTTTTGAGTTTGCAACACTAGATACAATAAATATCAAAACTTAAATTAAGCAATTCTTCGTCTTCAGTGAGCTTTTAAATGAAAATATCTAACAAAACACGAAACATTGGTACACATTAAATATGTTGAAAATATTACAGTTGATGAAAAAATTCCTCGAAGTGATCGATCTAATTTAATCTTTTATAAACAACGATATTTTTTTAAATGATGAGCAAATTATACTAGCACGATATGTCTGGGCTTCCAAATATACATCCATATAACATGATGATTGAATGTACACGAAAATTAGTTCGCCTTTCAACACTAATAATGTCCTCGGATTTTCAACGAAACGTAGCTCAGTTATTTAGTCGGTGGGGAGGAACTTAGCCACAGAGGTTTCCCCGGCAGGATCGTTAGAGGGCACTTTCTCAGTGAATTAACGATACAGACACTGTTTGTTCGTAGAAACAAATTACCATGTGATATGATGGCTGCAACAGTGATGGCGATAATAATGAAGCACTTGCTTAAATCAGCACTCGACTTACCACTCACACGATTGCCGCCATCAGAATACCGATCACTGAAGGCAGATCACATAAGATCTCTAACGCCTTCACTCCAATAATATCGCAAAATAAGTTCCATACTGTGACTTCTGTGGTGGACGAGCGAACTTCACCGAGCGGGGCGGTGTAACGGTTAGCGTTCTCGCCTCGCATTCGGGAGGACGGCGGTTCGAATCCCCGTCCGGGCATCCAGATTTGGGTTTTCTATGGTTTCCCCAAATCACTCCAGGCAAATGCCGGGATGCTTCCTTCAAAAGGCCATGGCCGAATTCCTTCCCATTCCTTGCCCCCATCCTTGCTCCCCATCCTTTCCCGTCTCTAAAGACCTCGATGTTAAAAAGAGACGTAAAGCAGTTACAAAA
>JARYHS010012519.1:113824665-114145841 GCA_031002005.1 Vandiemenella viatica
TCAAGAAAAACAAAGATACTTTATGGCATTTGTTGATTTAGAAAAAGCTTTTGATAATGTTAGGTGGGACAAGATGTTCAAAATTTTAAAGAAGTCAGGTCTAAAGTATCGAGATAGAAGAATACTCTATAAACTATATAAGAATCAAGTGGCTGTAATAAAAGTAGAGAATCACGAGAGACATGCATCAGTTAAAAAGGGCGTGAGACAAGGTTGTAGTCTATCCCCGTTAATATTCAACTTGTATGTAGAAGAAGCAATGAAGAAAGTCAAAGAAAAATTTTCATGTGGCATAAGTTTTCAGGGAGAAAAAAATCAGTATGCTACGATTTGCGGATGACATTGTTTTATTAGCAGAGAGGGCTGAGGATATTGAGAAATTATTGAATGGCATGAACAAAATACTGAAGGAAGATTTTGGACTTAATATAAATCAAAGTAAAACAAATGTGATGAAATGTAGCAGAAATTGTACCAATACTAGCAGATTAAATATAAAAATAGGATCTGATGCAATAGGAGAAGTGAGTGAGTTCTGTTACTTGGGAAGCAAAATTACAACCGATGGCCGAAGCAGGAATGATGTTAAAAGCAGAATAGCACTAGCAAAAAGAGCCTTCATGAAAAAGGAAACCTTTTAGTTTCAAATATTGATCTGGGAATTAGAAAGAACTTCTTAAAACTCTATGTGTGGAGCACAGAACTTTACGGTAGCGAAACATGGACTTTAGGAATACCGGAAAGAAAAAAACTTGAAGCATTTGAAATGTGGTGCTACAGAAGAATGCTGAAAATTAGATGGACAGACAAAGTAAGAAATGAACGAGTTTTGGAAATGATGGGTGCGAAAAGAAGTTTATGGAAGAAGTTTACAGGAAGAAGAGACAGGCTTGTAGGTCATATTTTGAGACATGCTGGATTGGTTAATTTGTTAGTGGAGGGAACAGTCGAAGCTAAGAACTGTAGAGGTAGACAGAGATTAGAATATATGAAGCAGATAATTGAGGACGTGGGTTGTAAGGGGTATGTAGAAATGAAGAGGTTAGCAAAGGATAGGAAGGGATGGAGGATTGCATGAAACCAGTCTAAAGACTGACGACAGCAAAAAAAAAAAAAAAAAAAAAAAAAGTGAGAAGTATCATATTTTTTACATTTGATCTTAGTTCATCAGCTTCCAGATATCGCATCAGAAGTAAACATACCTTATTCTATATCTGCGGCTATGAGCTGCACAATATTATATCTCCATCAAAATCCGTCCAGTAATTTTTGCTCATCGAAATACAATTCTTGGTTTTACGCCTCTTCGACAACAAGGAAATTGGAGACGGGAAAGAACGGGGCACAACGAATTGGAAGGAAGTGGGCCCAAACATTTTTGAAGGAACCATTTTGGTGTTGGTCTGGAGTGATTTCTAGGAAGCGTGAAAACCCAAATCTGAATGGCCGGACGGGGATACGAACCGGCACCCTCCCTTGGCTCAGGCTTGGTCGAAATAGACAGACAGCAAACATACGGTTGATTTCGTCACCGTACTTTATCACCACCAGTGTCCCAAACTTACCTTTTCAGTAATATCCTCAATGTACAGACATTTTATAGTTTATCGAGTCATGGTATAGATTACGCGATTAATTTAAATCTCGAGCTGATAACTTAATACACATATTGGAACCTCTAAAATAGATTCGCATCTACTAGAAAACTTTCATAACGTTATGTCTTAGAAACTGGTAAGTGATACACTATCTGTGAAGTGATAGGAAGTCATTTTTTATGTTGAGGCTACAGTATGATTCTATTATATCGTTTAAAACTATTTTCTAGGTAATAGAAGTTTTCGCAACAGTTGCACTATAACGAATATAAAGTTGATAAGAAGCTCTGATTTTCACGTGATAAATAGTTTCTCTATACCACATAAAGATAATCCCTGAAAGATGGAGTTTTAAATTGATAATTAAAATATAATGCTTAGCAACTTATTAACAAGCTGTAATTACTTCGCTACCAGTGAAACTTGAGGAAGTGATATTTAATTTTCATATGTTAGAGTAGAATGTCTACATATTCTAAAAATACTCCAGAAATTATGATATTTTATTACGACACTTAGAAACCAGTGAAAATTGTGTTAGTCCTTTGAATCAGTGGAACTATAGTAAGGGAGACGTGGTTTTCCGCTTGTAAGGTACAGATTCCTTACTTAGACTTAAGAGCATTATTGCGAACATGTTTAAGTAAATATAGAATGATAAAGTGCAGTACTCATTTTATAAACAGTAGTTAAAAGGGTAAAGATGTCATCAGAGGCGGGAAACAATATCTTTGGTGGACGAATAATTATGTGTAGAAGAAGTTAGTTGATGGAAGCTATTAATATGGCATGATAATATTACAAAGAAAAGGTTGAATCTGCACCCGTAGGGTGCTAGAGTCAATTAATGTTTGTATATGAGATGTAAACAGCTTGAGGGCAAAGCAAAATGTTTTAATATGTGATCTGTGAATGTTTAATGCCAATTGAATATTACGCATTAGTAAAGATAAATACTAATTGTTAATCCTAATAGTGTAGTAAAACTGTAATATATATTATAATATCAAGGTGTCAAAGAAAGCCTCGATGAGTCATTTAAGAGATTAATTATTGTTAGTATTGAGATTGCTATTTCAGGTATAATAATAATCATTCAGCCCCTGTTGTAAGACGCCTTAGCCTAACCTGGCAATCATACGGGGTGCAGGGGACCTACAGTTTAACTTGTAATCCGATCCAAAGAAGCGTTTTGGTGTAGTTAACGTTACACATCAAGGTGTGCCAAAGGTGAAGAGCCTATGAAAACTCCCACCGAGACAGGAACTTGAAGCGGGGACCTTTCTACCCCCCAGGCAGGCAACCACTGAGCTACCAGACCACTCTGATTTCACTTTCCACATGCACCACATACTGGAGGCCATGTAGAAAGCGTTAAAGTAACTGGTCAATTTCTGTTAGGTGAAGAAACAGGTAAAAATGAAATCAAAGAAGACTGAATAAGGGTGTGCGGTGAAAAGCAGTCACATGTACGATTATCGTCGTCGGTAAATTTCAGTGGTGACGATAAACGACGCACAGATAAAAAAATTAAACGCTTACAACCTGTCAATACGGCTTTTGTATATACCCCAAGAGTGATGGATGTTTACCATAACAATATTGTGCTTGAACTCTATTATAAAACATACCAGAGGTCCACTGTTAGCGAAACTGAGGAAAGTGATTAATGATTTGCAGGGCCCAGCTCCGCTCTGTTCTCCCGCTAATGTTGCTACCAGCGCCGTCGAGTGTAGTGTGCTGTTAGTTCCTACGTTAATTGACGTCCAACAGGCAGTATTTGTACTTTGCCCTGTGGGCGAACAAGCAGTCTGCATTGCAGAACCGACCACGCAATATAGCGAGCTACTCGCCCGAAACAACGCCATTGTGCGTCCACCGCAGAAGGGTTACGGCATAGTGGTCTGCTACATGCAGGATGATTCAGAAACCTCCGCAGTATTTCGAACATTTATTGCGCAGTGGTAATGACAAATACAGTCAATGATAAAGCGGTAAATACTGAAGGAAGTGGTAGTATGAACAATATTGAGTAAAAAATTTAAATAAACATGTGTCCGATTCCAATTCTTCTTGGCGGTACAGGTGCTGTAATGTTACGCGTAAAATAAATCTCAGAAAATGATCAAGAGAGCACAAATAACTTATTGAAGTACTTTATTCATGCAAGAACACACGCATATTACAAATATTTAGAATGAAATGTTCGAAAATCTCACCATCGACTTCAATACACTTTGCAGCTCTCTTCGCAACAGTACATATAGCTCTCTTCTGAGTACGCCTTGGTGTATTTTTATGAGGGTAGTAGTGTTTACAATGCGAGCGAGTAATTCGTCTCTTGTATTTACATTTTCTTTGTACACTTCGTTTTTCAACCATCCACACACACAAACATCTGACCTTGTTGGCCAATGAACGTGTCCGTTGCGACCAATCCATCGGTCAGGCAATGTTAGGTTTAGATAGTTGGTTACGTGTGTTTTTGCATGAATAAAGAACGCCAATAAGTTATTTTTGTGCTCTTGATCATTTGCTGAGGTTTATTTTATGCGTAACATTCCTGCTCCTGTTTCTCCAAAACGAATGGAGATCTGACACATATGTTTTATATCTATGTGATCTTTTTACTCATCATTGTTCGTACTACCACCTCCTTTAATATTTACTATTCCTCCTGACTCACCCAGCATACGGAATCTTTCGAAGCTTCTTGCAACGTACTGTACCTTAAAGGGACACAGTCCCAAACAGGATAAAAAAAACGATTTTTTATTTTTAGACTTGTTCAATGCTCCAATTATTTAGCTACAAAATGCCGTTTGTTTCATGCAAATTTGACGATTAGATTCGGAGTTATTAATTTTTTTGTGATGCGTGGTAATAGTGTGTCTGTATTGTAATGTACATTAGTTTCTCGTATGTAAAACGTTTAGTACAGATTTTTCTCAAAACTACATTTTTTGATCTTTTCGTACACTTTTCTCAAAAACTAAGACTGATAAAGACATCAGACTTTTAGAATCTCTTGTAAATAAAATAATGATTAATAAGATAAAAAATGGGACCTGTCGTAACAACAAGAACAAACTAACAAGGTCCAAGGTATTTATAAACAGTTATATTTTTTGTCTTTTAGAACAAAAAATCATTATTCATAAACTATATAAAATATATTAAAAAATCTTTATGTGATTTGCAGATGATGTTTTATCTGTATACTGAGAAAGTTTCAGGCCTGTATCTCCATTAGTTTTTTCAGAAAGTGTACCTGAAGTTTGCTTGTTTTAACGTTGATTTCTTATGGGAGGTCCTTCGCGACTGTGTCCCCTTAAGGCGCGTCCATAGTTTGCCATATGGCAAGGTAAGGCAAGGTCATATAGCAAAGTCATCTAGTAAAGCAATATAGCTCAACTAAAAATTCACTGCGTCCACATAGAAAATGGTATGCAGAGACGAAATGTTACCAACGAGGATCTAGTTATAACCACCGCTGCAGCAATAATAACAGAAATTGAATCGCGTCGTGAACCATGCAAATGATGGTTTTGAATACGTCACACTCTCCTATCCTAGATAGAGCCACATACGA
The DNA here is from genome assembly GCA_031002005.1 of Vandiemenella viatica. NCBI lineage: Eukaryota > Metazoa > Arthropoda > Insecta > Orthoptera > Morabidae > Vandiemenella > Vandiemenella viatica. The sequence continues at coordinate 113,829,856 of JARYHS010012519.1, forward strand.
ATGCTGACTATATGAATGATTTATTAATGGACGCTGCAGATGAGTTCAATCTTGAGCACAGAAGTGAGGGTGGTTTCCGGAACTTTATCGAAATGTAGAGTAATGTTTTTGGAACTTTTTTCAATTTGATAAGGATGAAAAACAACAAGTATTTCACATTATTTAGGAGAGAAATTCCATCCTTTGAACGCTCAGGCTGGCAGTCCAGTGAACGCGATTTCGTGCGAAAAATGTTCACGCGAATACGCCTATATTAGTGCGAACTGTGTTGGCGTGAAGACACCCTGTCCACTGAAAGCAGATTCGCGCGACTCTGTCGCCAGTTCTCCGTTGTATCCCGTAAACCATTCCATTACTTCTTCATGTCACTGAACATAACAAAAGAAAATAGAACAATAATTCCAAAATATATATTTATTTACTTTTTAATTAAAAAAATAAACGTAAACTTCTAACATCCTATCATTGGCAACATTATTAATTCATTATAATCTTATACCTCATTAGCGATTTTACCGATCTTTAAAATAAACTGATACACTTAAATAGCTTTCTATTAAGAGAAAAATTATTCTCGAAAATCGGACACAAAAAAAAAGTAATTCGAAAGGGCGGCTGAAACTATTTCCAGGTAGCTTCTAGTAAACTAGTGGCCTTACACAAACTAGGTGAAATGAATTACGCCGTAAATAATTTTTATAAATTGACGGTGTTGTGTTCGTAATGTTATGCAATATGTTAAGAACTTTTGTAATTTTATCGATACGACAACATACATAGTATATACTATACGCACTGTTATGTATTAAAGATTAGTCGCCATTAATAACAACCCACGGAATAAATTTCGTCTGTGTTTGAGAGAGAAACGAAGAAATTGATTTCAAATTTGTATAGTTATTCCAGGAACGTGTTGTGTTGATGGATTAACATGATTTAAGTTAACTGAATCACTGTTGTGAATGTATTAAAAGCAATTAGAATGCCCGGAATATTAGAGGATCTTAATTCAAAATGGTATGTGGGCCATTATGTTTTGAATGACATTTTGAATGTTTAGAAGTGTTTGGTTTCGTAAATATGCTATTTTGTGCTTGTATATATTTTCTATTTTCATTTAAAAAGTTTCCTTATGATTTAAAGAAATTTTATGTAAGTTTTAATTGTTTTTGTACGATTAGTATTGCTTCCGAGATTGTCACAGCTCGAAAAATGTCTGTCGGCGCCTTACATTCTCAATATACATCGCGCGACCAAATCCAAACAATTTCGGATCTCATCACCCGTGCATATGTTCGTGCAACTCAAGCGCTCACAATGCACGGAGTCATATACCATCCCCTGTGTTGGGATTGGAGCGTACTCGCGAGAACATTTTTTTGCGCGAATACGCGTCCACTGGACAGCCAGCCTTAGCGCTTACGACTGCGGTTTTTGGTAAACTGGACACCATTTTCAGTGTCTGTTAAAAAAAATTAAAAATGTCCATATAGATTAATCATTTTTTATTTATTTCTTATCTACATCAAAACTAATTGCTATTATTGTGAACCCAACATGTCTTTCATTACGGCCTTTTTATTCTTCTAATCTATAATCCCATAAAACATAGTAAGTGCGGTAAAGATCTATTAACGCATAGATATTCTCGTTAGTGGAGTCCATCTTTAGTGAGGAATGTCAACTGAAGCACCTCCCCCTTACCTCCTTAAGCCAAGCTTTGAAGTGGACCGGCACTTGTGAGATATGAGACGGCAAGCTTTATGGCACGTTTTTGTCATATGGCACATACCATCACACACGTCCGCACCATGGACGCTATGGCCATGCCATACGGCATAGTATGGACGTACCTTTACAGATGATCAATATGTGCACCTTTGGTGACACTAGAGACATTATCCCTGTACCGAAGTTCCAGAGCGGTCCGTTCCTGTTGCAGGGTACATGCAGTCTGTTTCTTAAAACATGATGTACCGCGCATGGATTGTTTTGTATTTACTTGGTGACGTTTGATATTTTGTGAGAAATTTCCGTTGCACCCACGGAACTGACTCGCATGTTGCGAATTCAGAAAGGTGGAAAGAAGTCTATTTACTACTAAGCACCGTCTTTATTCCCAAAAAAAAAAAGAGGTGCCTATTATAAATTCAGACTTGAAAAGATTCTGTATCTATATACACGACTGTATGACTGTTTTTGCTATACAGCCACTGTTCAAAATTAATACCATAATTCCCATAGAGATCACCTGAATTATCATAAAGAAATTTCTTTTCATTTCATCCCATTTAAATTTTTTAAAAAATTTTTTCGTTCATCATGGATAGGCCAAGAGCCTCACCTGAATTATCATAAAGGAATTTCTTTTCATTTCATCCCATTTAAATTTTTTTTTTAAATTTTTTCGTTCATCATGGATAGGTCAAGAGCCCATCTTAACCTCATTTTTCTAATCATCTCTTAATGGCTCTACCAATATCTCTATTGTCTGTAAGATGGTACTGCAGGGCAAGCTTCGAATATCTGTCATTATCTATCCTAGAAAGTGATCCTTCTAATGTTCCCATTATTGGGAAATTCTACCATTCAAAGATAAAATATTGATTTGTTGCCCTATTTCTTTATTCCTTCTTCTGTCATTCAGGGAATATCCTTTTACTGTTCTAAGGAACTTCATTTCGGATGATTGAATTTTATCATATAATATTATAAATTAAAGAATTAATCTCATGAACGTTTAGGCATCGTTGATCTATAGAACGGTACTTAAAACAAGACAAAAAAACAATTTCTACAAAAAGTGTGGAAAATACTTTCTTTCTGACAGGGTAAGAAGCTTTTACGCTTGCGGTGTGGCGAAGTAAATGTATTTCTCATGAGATATCCAATGCTTGTTCATTAGCAATAAAACCTTTTCAACTTCTAATTTCCGTTTGTTGTATTGCTTCCTTAATAATTCAGAAAACTTACCAAAATGTGCTGCGCGGTTGATGAAACTTTACGAAAATATTTGGGAAGACCACATTAATTAAGCTGCGGAACCAGGTTGAATGCAATCGTCTAATACATAACAGCATGGCGTATGAAAAATACCGTTCCTTAACGGTTAGCAAAGCTTCAAATTAAGTATTCAGTGCAGCATTGGGAGATGCTGCATTAAGTAAATCAATAGCGTATAACACAATGACAAGAAAAGAACCGAGCGTGTTCGTATAACGGATAGCGTTCTGGCCTCGCATTCGGGAGGACGGCGGACTTCAAAAAGGCCATGGCCGAATTCCTTCCCATTCCTTTCCCCCATCCTTTCCCGTCTCCAAAGACCTCGCTGTTGAGAGACGTAAAGCAATTAAAAAAAAAAAGACAAGAAAAGAAAAATTGTGGTGTGAGGTTAAAGAAAGAATAGAAAGTTTAATAAGATATATTTTAACAAAACAAGTAAAAAAAGTTAATTTGTTAAGGTGATTGCATCCTTAACGTGTCAGTTGCACATATAGTGACGATGAAACTCGAAACACAAAGAAGGACGATGACAGTAGAATCGTTCAAGAATAATATTTACTCAAGTTATACTCTAATAAACCAGATATATTTCTACGGAACGAATTAAACCAAACGTATCTGCCTTGCCACACAAACGCAGAAAAACGTCTCTGTGAGTTATTTAAATTTTACATTCATTTTCTTTCCTACCCATCTGGCTTCCTAAACTATAAGATGATCTACTGGAATCTGTCTGGCACATGACTCTCCTGTTGGCATGACTGTGTATACTAAGAAGAGAGATTTAAATTTTTCAGTCAGTTGGCTAATAACATTGAGGAAGATGCTAGCCGCGTTAAAGTAAAGTCGACTGGCGACGTTTCGAAAGTCGAGAGTCGGTACTGCTCCCATGGTCAAGCCCCGCAGTGCCGACTTTCGAAACGTCACCAGTCGACTTTACTTTGACGCCGCTAGCATCCCGATAAGTTTTTCTACAACGTTGACGAAGATCACAATAGTGGCAATCATTCTAAAAACCAACTGCTGACAAGGTTTGTTGAAATCATTTTAATTCACTAACACTGAAACTATAAAAACAAAGCGTATGGCTACATTTCACAGAGATATTTATTAAAACGTTTTTCTTCGTTTTCTATGGAATGATAGATAGATAGACATGTTCACTTTGATTCCATGTGAGTATAATCTCGGGGATGTGGAACAGTACATACACTTATTAGTAATGTCAATATTACTATATAATTGATAATATTACTATATTTGACAACAAGTTAGCTACAACCCATTAGTATAATCAGTATCTCCTGTAATATACAAATACAATCCTGAGTTAATTAATACTTATTATGTGGAACAGTGTATACACTTGTTACCAGTATCTAATAATCAGTTATTTTCTTACAACCAGTAACCATGATAAGTTTCACTGTAATTTTCGACTACATATTATATCATGTTAGTTGCTATTTATGTGGAACAGTACACACACCTATTAACAATATCAATTATACTAGACGACCCGTGCGAAAATTTCGCGAATAAAATACGATGAATAGTGAGGTTGAATATAATGTCACCAAGTTCAGTCATTACTCTTCATACTCCTACTTCATTTATCGATTTTGGTTAGAAATCCAGGGAGATAAATGGCTCGAAACACAAAAAACGTATTTTAGAAATATTGACATTTTTGCGCTTTATGGGTCGAATTACGAAAAATTCCTTTATTAGAATATAATGTTACCACGGCGGATACCTTAGTTTTTAATACGATATGTCATTTATCTATAACGATTAGATATCAAGGGAAATATAAGGCTCGTGACACAAAAATACGTTGTAGAACAAATTATACTTTTTCCCTTTAATAGTTGAATTCCAAACACTTCTTTCTTAAAATATGATGTCAGCAAAGCTGAGACATTATTCCTCACAATCGTACTTGATTTATCGATTTTGGATAGATATCAAGGGAAATAAGTAGCTCGAGACACAAAAAACGCATTTTAGAAAAATTGACTTTTTTGCCTTTTATGGGTCGAATTACGAAAAATTCCTTTGTTAAAATATAATGTTACCATGGCGGAGACCTTATTCTTTAATATGATACCTCATTTATCTATATCGGTTAGATATTAAGGGAGATAAATCGCTCGTGACACAAAAATGCGTTATAGAAAAATTTATACTTTTTCCCTTTAAGGGTTGAATTCCAAACACATTCTTTCTTAAAATATAATGTCACAAAGCTGAGACATTACTCCTCATAATCCTACCTCATTTATCCATTTTGGTTAGATAACCAGGGAGATAAATGGCTCGAGATACAAAAAACGCATTTTAGAAAAAGTGACATTTTTGCCCTATAAGGGTCGAATTACGAAAAATTCCTTTCTTAAAATATAATGTTACCATGGCGGAAACCTTATTCTTTAATATGGTACCTCATTTATCTATATCGGTTAGATATTACGGGAGATAAATCGCTCGTGACACAAAAACGCATTGCAAAAATATTGATACTTTTGCCCTTTAAGGGTCGAATTCCGAAAACTTTCTGGCTTAATATATGACGTCACTAAAGCGGAGATCTCAATCTTTAAAACGATACTTCATAAAACGGTTTCAGATAGGTATCCAGGGAGATAACTGACTCGTAACACAGAAAACAGCATTTTAGAAAAATTTACATTTTTGCCCTTTAAGGGTCGATTTCCGAAAACTTTCTTGCTTAAAATACGATTTAACCAAAGTGGAGACCTTAAGCTCGAAAATGACACCTCATTCATTGATTTCGGTTAAGTATGAAGGAAGATATAAGCTTGTGACAAAAAAATACCTTATAGAAATAATATATATGATTACCAACAACTCATAAGCAGTCAATTACGTAGAACACCAATAGTATCACAACACTCATGAAATTTTCAGATTGTTAGTTAACTATCCAAACTAAAGAGACTATTTCCCCATACCTCAAAAATAATTCAATATTCTTGAAAAATTTGAACCGGTATTCATTTCGAAAAATCTGCATCAGGAAAAGAAGTTACACAGATAATTACTTCTATCATTCATTGATAAATCAATCATGAGCAAGAACTTTATACTGAAGTCAATTATACATACAGGAAAAAAATTTATAAGAAAGTCCAAGAGTTATCTAAATTACTATTTAAATCAAAAGCGTAAAATACACCGTTAACACCATAGTTAAATATAATTACAGTATTCCCGAAAATAATTGATAACTTATCATTTATATAAAGAACTGTTACCATCGCAAGCCAAATCTCGTGCTGAATAAACGAGATTGAAACCACGGAAAATCAAAACAGTGCGAACTTAAATAAAACTAATCTATGTTCAGTGTATAAGTGTTACCTATGGTTCAATATTATGGCCAGTGTACCGCCTGCTGGATAGGCAGTTTCGTAGTGCAGCTTTGGAGGGAAAGATCTAGCCAGGCACCTATTAAATTTTATAATCTGACCGGCCACCTCATTTGCCGGGAAATTTCGCCAACTGGGTCAGAGAATACAGTCCGTAGAGCGTGTAAATGGCGCAGCCCTAACCCTTTTAAGGCTCCGCTGCGAATTTGGCTGATAACATGTTTAACGACACTAGCTGTATTAAATCACCCTCGTTAAGAAAATTTTTGTCTTTCATAAAAATATCTCGCTACGTTCCCATCTGGGTCATAGTTTCTCTGTCATCACAATTATATATAAAACGAGAATATTGCGTAGCAAAAAGTAAATTCGGCATTAATATTCTTAGTGAACGAGAAAATTTTTGCAGACAATAATAAAAAGGGAGGAAGAGAATTCTGTAAAATCAACGAAGACGTTTTAAATAGGAAAACAACGGGTATTATCTTAAAAAATCAGTTGAGTAAATGCTATTTAATTCTAAAGTGAAAAAACTATACAGCATGGGTTAACCTGTTTTAAAATTAATCTCTCCCCTCAACTATTGTTCAAGTGTTTTTTTTTTTTTTTTTTTTGTTTTTTTTTTTTTTTTTTTGTCACTGTTTCCCATGAAATCAGTCAGAAGAGTATTTAAATGACACGTACATATTTTATATTTTTGACGATGAGAGTTTAGACGCTATTACGGTACCAGATGCACCCTTACAAGGGATCCACAGAGCGTCTTACAAAATTATTCTGGTTTCTGACTTTTCTATTTCAGTGGTAACATGTAAGAACGAAGACTTTCTCGGCGTGAGCGATAAAGCTTTGGACTTACGTACATGGGAACACAGATTAGAATCCCCGTCCGGTCATCCAGATTTCGGTTTCCCATGGCTTCCTGAAATCAATCGAGGTGAATGACGGAATGCTTCCTTCAAATCAAGGCCTAATTCCATCCCGTCCATTGCCCCCAGCCCTATTCCGCCTCTAATTACCTAGTCTTCGACGAGGCGTAAAGCATTAAGGAAAAAATTTAGTGAAATATTTGCTCCTCCTCCCTGATGTGTTTACGTAGGAAATAAGATTAAAAACAAAACTTACTTTTTTGATGTCTACATCTGTTTTTTCTTCGTTTAGGCTGTTGAAATGGAGAAATTAAGATTAGTTTTAATGCATAACAGCAACTGCTGTTCACAGTTAATTCAAGTTTTTTTTCTGCTGGCTTGCTTATATTTGCTGCTATTTAATAAATAAAGGTTCAATTGAACATATAATTATTATTTCTATAGGTGTTAAAAAGTTTCTCCCATCACTTGTTTGATTGGCGTATTTAAAAATATTGACTCAGAAAACATTTGATTGAGTAAATGGAGATGTTATTAATTAAATAATAGATTAGAAGCTAAATGAACAACGACGATTTTCTAGGACTTTATCGATTTCAACACCAAATAAAGACAACTTAAATCTGACCGAGTGTGGTGGGTGAGCGGTTAACGTTCTGGCCTCGCATTCGGGAGAACGCCGGTTTGAATCCCCGTCCGGGCATCCAGATTTGGGTTTTCCATGGTTTCCCCAAATCACTCCAGGCGAATGCCGGGATTATTCCTTCAAAAAGGGCATGGCCGAATTCCTTACCGTTCCTTGTTTCCAGTCCCGTCCCGCCTTTAATGACCTGAGCCGTCGACGAGGCGTAAAGCAGTAATTAAAAAAAAAACTTAAATCAGACTTAATTTTTCAACAGATGTAATATTTAACCACAAGAAACTATCTGAAGGTCATGTAAGATCTAACATGTATTACAATACAGAGTGACTCAGTGCTCAGAGCCGCCAAACGCTGGTCCGAGGAGGTACAAAAGGACCGGGTACGACCCCACTCTTCCTCGTACCTGCCGCACTGACTGCGGCTTTTAGGAGGTTTTCCGCAGCTATCGAGGAGAATGCCAAGGCAGTTCGCAATCTCCGCATTATAAAATACACTATTCACAAACAAAAATACTTTTATCACACAGAGAACAGTTACACATTTCGTAGACAGATGGCAACACTTCTGCTTCTCGGGCGCTAATAACCCCGATGTTGACGCGCCCTAAAGCACAAATAACAACAACAACATTCTGCTTCTCCATTAGTACGTAGCACGATCTGGTATTAGCAAGGGCACGCGGTAGTAAAATCAAAGATACAAATTTGAGCAGTAAAACTCGGCAAAGTCAGCCGTCCCCTAATGATGGAAAATAGTAGACTAGTGAACAGTATTACAGTATTCGAAACTCTACACTAACGTTCAGTGTTTCTTGCTCACATAACCAAAAAGGCAACAATTTGCGTAATAATTTTATGATCTATCGTAATGGCCGATTAACTTAAGCATAAACTTTACTATTCGCAGACACATCCTGCCTACACTGCTAGCATCGTTCAACCCACCTACACCAGACTAACGGGAAATCCGGAACTGGAGGATCCAATCAGAATGAATTTACGAGCAATCAAAGGCTAAACTAATACGAACTAACTAATTAACTTTGCCAAATCTACAAGGATCGTTTAATTAGTCTGAATAATTTACAACAATCATGACGAAGTATAAAATCAGTAAGTAAATTATATCTAAGAGGGTACGACCGAGCGCGATGGGTGATTGGTAAAGCTCTGGCCTCACATTCGGATAGACGCGGGTTTGAATCCCCATCCAGGCATCCATATTTGGTTTTTCCATAGTTTCCCCAATTCACTCTAGGTGTATGCCGGGATGCTTCCTTCAAAAGGCCATTACCGAAAGTGGCTACGTCCACTCCCTAGCTGCACTACTCAATCAGCAGTCAGCCAATAGCGTAATCTATATATATATATATATATATATATATATAAAGATGAATGTATGTTTGTTTGTTAGTTTGTTTGTTAGTTAGTTTGTTTGTTTGTTAGTTTGTTTGTTCTTCATACAAATCCAAAGTTTTTCTCCGATCTCGATGAAACATTGCACACTTATCCTTTGAAACTAGGAAAAAAATACTGTCTACATTTGGTTGAAAAATTATCTCTATAAATAATATATGTTGTCCCATAATTTCGAAATACTACTGAACGGCGATGGACAGACGCATTGGATATGGAGGTCTCTCTACAGTTTTTCCGTGTAGCGGTCATGTAGCTCAGTGGCTAAAGCGCTGGGTTAATAATGTTTGGGTCGTGGTGCCCGGTTCAAATCTCCGTGGAAGCTAAGATTTTTGAAAATTATTTTTGATCGTAAGAGTCACGCCTGGGCCGTAGGTTATTCGGATTGAATGTTAAACTGTAGATATTACAAAGTTAGGGGTGCAATTCGAGGCAAATCATAGGTAGTCTTGCAATGCTGTAGGTGTACACTTTTTTACGTTATAATGATCCCTCAGGGGTTGTTCGCAGTAAGTGTGTGTGTGTGTGTGTGAACCGCAGTAATAATACTATAAATACGGAAGTAAATCTCTGTCTTTTTGTTACGTTTCGACGACTAAATGGCTATATCGATATTGATGGAATTTGACAAGAAAATCTGTATGACGGGCACAGGACATTTTTTCCAGTATGATTATCAGTTGTAGTCACGAAATTTTGAGACCTTATCGAATGGTGACAGAAATATGTTGGAAACTGATTCTCTTCAAGAGACTGGTTCGACGGTAGAATGATATAGTGATAGCTTTCCTGTCATATTATGCTGACTTGGTGTTGTTTGGGACCAATCCTTCGTTACCAACAACTTTCTATATTCAATTCTGGCAAAATAATTCTTAATCCACGCGTACGAAGTCGCGGGTACGAGCTAGTTTACAAATAATGTAGCACCACTTCATACACCCATAAGCACTATAGGCTCCTTCTAGACAGAAATATAGTAAATCAAATAAAATATTGAATATAGGGAAATAAATCAAACTAATGACCTAAAAAAAGAAACAAACAAAAAATAAAAAAATGTTGAAATTGCTTCTGATTCTTCGTAAATGAAAACACTTAAAATACAGGTTGAATTATGATATACCCTGCTGTTAAGGAGTCTCGAACTATATAGAAATGTAGGAATACCTGCATTCAAACATAATGTCTCTTATTATCTTTATTTTTCTCAACTTTTTCGTCAAATTAACCGCACGATCGTTATAAAAAATTTTACGCTACATAGTTTTACTATAGAGCTACTGCGGTAGATAAGAAATTAGTTTCCAACAGTTTCGATCCTAAATACTGTCGTTAGTTATCCAGAATCTGGAATTCCCCTAACCGCGAAACATTTTGTCAGAGATACACGTCTCAGAGCTGTGTGAGATCGCAGGGGCGGATTCTGCCAGAGATAACACGTCGCGGCAGCCAGCATTCTGAAAGATGAGATTCGCGAGTCAGGTGACAGCCCCCCAGGGAGGGCAATTGATATCCATCTGGAGGACTCTCCTCTCGCGGTAAGCCAAGCTGAAGGAACTCTCCACAGACGCAGCTACTTGATTAAACTTCCCACAACAACGAGCAGCAAGTCCTCATTTACTCCCTCCTGTTTCATTATACGGGAACAAAAGTTTACGACAGTTGTATTTCTCTCATTTACTTCTGCAAGTACTTCATCACTTTTCCTGACGAATATACAGGTGTATCGAAATATCGATATTTTTCGTAAAATAATCGATTTTTATCGTCAATATTTTTATTCTCGATACATAAAAAATCGATATTTTATTTGGAATTTCAATTTGCAGTATCAAATTGATACTTTTTTTACGAACGCAACTCGGTATCCAATTTAATACGTTACATATATTTTGAATAACTATACGTACAGCGCATATCCGATATTCTTAAAGCGTCTTAAAAAAGTAAATTCTTCGTGATTTAAGAGCTTTTCATAAATTGTTAGGAGCTTAAAAAAGCTTTTAACGTCATTTTTTGCAACATATTTGAATTTTAACGGTTGCTTTATTTTTACAATTATTTTTATTTCGTATCAGAAAAATACATTTACACAATCATCAAATTATACTGGACCAATTTTTACAGTTGAAGAATATTGATTAAGCATCCGTGTTGCGACATTGAAGGTTGAAGAAATACGTGACATGCTAAGTCTTTTTTTTGTAGTCCGAAAGAGTGGCTTCTAAAGTTAACTTGGCGACATCGGACAATGGGGGAAGACTGACAGAGGAACATATAAAACAGAGAACTCTTCTGAATTCCACAGCAAACGAATATTGGTTTGATAGATTGTAAAAATAGATAAATTAATAAAAAATTCATAACTTTCACATGTGTCTTTAATTGTCTTAATTATTTTGATATATTTTTGGAATATTTTAAAATAATTACTGGCTTTAGGCAAAAATATCGACATATAGATAATTTTTTCTCGATATACATTGATAAGGGTTTGTAAATATCGATACTATACTATTTATCATTTGCCCATACATAGACTGAAAGAGAGCGCATTATTATTGTTATTCATTTTCTGCTTATTCAAATTACTTTATTTTGTGAATTCAAGTAAAATTTAGGTAACTTATTTAACCAGTATCACTATCCATAATAAACGAACATTTGCCCGCTGCGTTATCTTGGCGCCACAATCTGATGATGAATTCTTATAGAACTCTACGAAACAAATCGAAAGTAAAGAATATTTGTTTTTTAATATCTCTCTTGGTTCTCGAGATATACTGGCAGAAATATTACGAAGTTAGACTAATATGCTACCTGAACCAGAAGGGAAATTGGTAGTGGCATAGTTTTATAATTTACCATACCCGTTTTTTAGTACAAACTTCTCTAGAAAAATTGTATATAAAAGCGAAAAGAAACGTACCCTAGACGTGATGCGACAGAAAGTTTACTGTGCAGAACAACAACCATCTCCAATGACATTACTCACGCCAAAGATAATATCGAAGTAAAGTATAAGATCTTTCGATATCTAGCCCAGGTTTCTAAATATCGTAAGTAAAAATATTCCATAATTCATAGCACAAAGGGAAATATTATTTCTAGTCCAGGTCGCACTTGATCCTAATCACATGGTCTTTGACATAGCGTATCTCTAAAACTAAATTTCTAGTTTTGTTGCATAAGAATGCATCGTCAAATTGAAGGGACAAAGGAAATTTTTCATCTGCTCCTGGCCGCATTTTAACAATTCAACAAACCCTTTATATATAAATAGGTGTATACTTGTTATTAAGCAACAAATATGCTGTGGTAGTTTTTGCGCGGCGTCCGTTCATATAAAAAGATACACACACTTTGCTTACAGATTTATTACAGTACTAGCTTTTACTCGCTAGTTCGTACGCGTGGACTTAGAATTTCATTACCAGAATTGGATATAGAAAGCTGTATGTAATGTAAGATTTGTCCAAACAACACCGAGTCGGCATAATATGACAGTAGAGCCATCACTATGTCATTCTACCGTATAATCTGTCTCATGAAGAGAATCAATTTCCAACATATATGAAAACAAAACAGAAAAAACGAAGGTGGGGGATGTGTTGATTTTTAACTGAGGGCAGCTTTACTTCAGCTACGTCTTTTCTTCTTTCTTCAGCGTGAGCATCAGATTCTTGGGTTCTAATAGCTTTAGCTGCTCGTGCTCTTCTAGAGCTACACCTAAGGTCCGGTTTGCGCCTGCAAGACACGTCTAAAAGAAGACAAAAACTTATAGGCAGACACAAAGTAATAGTATAGTGCAGAGCAAAGCGACATCTATATTAAATAATAAGTTTTGTCTCTAAACGAAATTTACCAAGAAATCATACACTAACAGACTGGTTAATTTTTTTTTTTTAACTGCTTAACGTCTCCTATAACAACTAGGTCTTGAGAGACGGGAAAGGATGGGGGGCAAGGAATGGGAAGGAATTCGGCCATGGCCTTTTGAAGGAAGCATCCCGGCATTCACCTGGTTGAGCAAATGACATAATATTACAGACTAACACACGCATCCGTTTGTCTGTCACTATTCAATAAGTTCTCAAAATTTCGTGACTTAAACAGTTATTCTTACAGAAAAAAAAATGTCCTGTGTCCTTCCTACAAATGCAAAGTATTTCCTTTTCCTTTTCAAATTTCATTTAAATCGGTATAGTCTAAGACTGTTGATAATATATCGAAATATCGATATTATTTTTTTGAAAATATCGATATTTATGAGTGATATTTTTTTAGGACGATATATCGATATTTCGATACTGAAATCTGGATATCGGCTTCGATATTTTTTAAAATAAGTTATAATTTTTCGTTTGTTCTGAATGACACTATCTCCCTCAAATTTCTATTACGCATAAGCTTAAGTAAATCTTACTACGTTCCTATAATTAATTTGAAAGTACCAAGTCTACTCAGATGATGACAACAGTCTAAGCAAGGCATCGCTCGCCCAGTACGAATAGAACGTGAGCCCATTGTTTGAAATGAGCGTGGATTGGATTGTCCAGGGTAGTCCAACTTGAAATTAGTGTGTTAGCAGCAATAGTGGGAAGTGTAAATAATTCGAGAGCAAGAAAAATAAGACAACTCGGAATAAGCTATCAGAATACAAAACTAAAACAAATACCACAAAAAAATATCTTATGAAAAAAGTTATGTAACTTGGCCATAATGAATGTTATGATAGCTAAACAATCATCATCACCAGCATAACCGATTCGAAAGTGAAAACCTGATTAAGAACAAAATCACACGTATATTTATCAGTGGTCAGCCTTATTTTTGCAAGGTTTGACTGTGGGAAATTGTTTTTACGAAAGTATCGATATATCGATACTTTTTTCCGATATATCGACAGTCGACATTAATACTTTTTAAAATATCGATATATCGAAAATCCGATATTTTTAAAAATATCAACGGCCCTAGTATAGTCATTTAGTAGTCAATTCGTAACAAAAAGACAGAGACTTGCTTCCGCATTTATAATATTATTATCAGTTCAGATCACACACAAACTGACTGCAAGAGAAACAATTTCTGAGGGATCAATATAGCGTAAAAAAAGTGTACAGGTACGGCAGTGTTAGACCGCCTACGATTTGCCAAGCATTGTACCTCTAAATTTGTGTGATCTATATTTTAACACTGATTCCGAACAACTGACCATGCTTGGGTGGCTCAGCGATAGAAACAATTCTTAAATTTTTTTGTTTACACCGGGATTTGAACCGTAGGGCACAGTCGAAATATTAGTAAACAAGCGCATTAACCACGCAGCTAACAGACCGCTATACCCGTTGTTGCTACAGAGACTTATGCGTCTGTTTATCACTGTTCAGTAATTTTTGAAAATTACATGGCAATATGTATTATTTACACAGAAATAAGTATCGTATGTCCTTCCTATTGGCAAATAGCATCGCCTTGTCAAATTTCATTACGATCGGATTAGCCTTTTATCCCTGGACTGGAAACGTAAGAAAGACAGACAGATAGACAAAGTTACTTTCGCATTCACAGTATTACTGTAAGTTCATACTCCGCTACTGAGTTTCAATAATCTCTTAAAGCTAATATCAGTTAATTCAATTTATTATATACAGAATACAGATAATTCGTACTACTTGGAATTGTATACTAGGTTGCAACATTTCAACTGCGAGAAACAACTCTGGTTTCTTTGACCAACTCTACGTTATTAAAACTCTGCCCAGTCCAGTGTCCCAGGAGTAAAATGAGGAATGTTTCCATCTTCATGCAACGTCAGACAATAATGAAGATAAAAATATCTGACCTTCTTTCTGGTGATCTGTTGAATACGATTGACTCAAAAGCTACTGGTCTTATTTTGAAACTGTTTTAGTATAATGAGATTGATAGGATATGTTTGATTTTGTGAAAAGCGGAGAAATTGGGAAACAATTTGTCGTTGAACGCAATTCACTCAAAAACTATTGGTCGAATTTTGATGCAGGTTTGAACACTACACAGCCCATGTTGCCAGGAGCAAATTAGGGTGTGTATTATTATAAGAAAAGCTGAGAAGTTAATCAAAAGAAGTACCGGAAGTAAGCACCCGTTTTGCGTCGAATTATGGCGTTTCGGTTATTGTACAGCCTATTGTCACAGGAATAAAATAAGGAATATTTCATCGTGATGTGAATTCGCTTTCTGAGAAATTAAGAGAAAAATATGCTGAAATTAGTTTCCATTTTTCGTTGAAAGCGGTTTACGCAATAAGTTTTGGTTAGAATTTTGTTGGCTTTTTATTAAGTGTACATTTTGTCAAATAAAGAAGTTAAATCTTAGTGCAATGAAACGAAGAAATGCAACCAAAGCAATGCTTTATAGCATAACGTTTCGACAGTGAATCGACCAAACATTATCAGCATTATTAATTATTATTATTAAGTTTTTCTGTTATTTTCATTTATTTCTCCAGATAGTAAATAAATTTATTTGTTTTTAGATTGGTTACAGCACCAGTTTCCCTTCTCAAATGACATGAGTGCTTAACGTTTAGGACTAACTCTTGATTAACAACTAATATCTGGTAAAATTGTAATCAATAAAACAATTAGCTAAATACTTTGCCCGGATAATTTATGGTACTCCAATTATCCCCGACTACCCAACCGAAAAAGACTAAACAACTGATTTATAGGTATAAAATCAAGAAAATACTACCACAATTTTAATAATACAAAAATGTGCAAAGAAGAGCAGCTGCATTTGTTTGTGTAAATTATCACAGGACCCAGCCAGTAACTGATATGATAAAGGAGATGGATTGGGACTCATGGGAGGAAAGGAGGAAGGTGAAGAGAATGCTGGAAATGTACACGGCATATATTGGTGAAAGGGTGTGGAGGGATATTGGTCAAAGAATTAGGAATAGTACATGCAAGGGGAAAGGCGACCATGACCACAAGCTTGCACTCGATTTCATGCATAAGAGAGTTGAAAATATTTATTTTGTTGGTAAGGGTGCCAGCGATTGGAACAAATTAACAAAAGTGATGAATAATATACTAAAAACGTTTAAGGAATTTGAAATTAAAATTTGTAAGTTGGAAAAGTAAATGGGAGATATATATATATATATATATATATATATATATATATATATATATAAAGGGATAATTAGATGACTAGGGGAACTTCCACCGGAGCGATAGCTCCATCCCAATTAAAATTAATAATGATAATAGTAATGAAAATGCACTGTTCCCAATGATCGCCGTTGGAATTGTTTTGGCTTATGCGTTATGTTAAATTACTAAAGTCTCATTCTAAAATAAACGTTTTTCATCATACTACTAAAAAATCTAAGCGTGGGTCATATCTGTAGCGTTTCTCAGTATTATTGCTATTACTAGTGTTATAACATTCTTGAATCACTTCGATTACTGTCCTTACTGGCATTATATTATTCGTGTTGTGGATAAGTAATGGCAGGGGGAGGAAAGAGCTTTCATTAATACATTTCAGAAAGATAAAAAGGACTCTGAACCAACGTACATTCCGGAAAGATTCCAAATTCAAAACTGATCTGTGGTAAACATTTCATCATTGAAAATTGTGTACCAGCATGTCCACTGTACTGCATGGCATGTGCCAAATCCGATAAACTTATTTCATCAGTTGGTCTCTAACCTCTTCCCCTCAGTTTAGCGCCAAACACAATGCAGATCTTCTGTAGTTCTTTCTACTTGGCTAGCCAACCGTTTGATTTTGGTGGACATTCCTGTTTCCGTAAATTTATTATTATAATGTGAGGTAATTTTATAGCTAATCTGTAATGTATAGAGTTATTCCTTATTTGTTTTAACGTTAATAATAATAAAGTGTATATTTAAGAAATTTTAATAATGAAAAAACAGTTAAATATGCACAATGATAGGTATTACTTCTACGAGTATTTTCAGTTCCTTAAACAATTTATTGACTACAATTTATAACCAGTATACTTTTAAATAGCTACTCACTATGTTTAATTCACTTTTGAACAGTTTTAAATATTCTATGAATGAAGCTTTTCACGTCGACGTAAATGAATTAGCTCTCGGGCTTTCAGCCGCGTAAAAATATCACTATTACGGGACGTTTCGAAGGAGTCTATCTCTGAAAATTAGGGCACAGATATACGCCTTCGAAACGTCTCACAAATGTGAAATTTTTATGCGGCTGTAAGCACGAGAATTTATTTAGTTTTAAATAATGCCTCTAATTCATGAGTCACTGAAATAATACCGGTTTTCATCTGGAGTGGAGTGATTTTGAGAAACTATGCAAACCTGAAATGCAGATTTCCGGACCGGGGATCGAACACAACTCCTGCCGAATACAAAGCCCAAACGTTGAGCACTCAGTACTGTATCGTGATTGGCTGCCAATGCACTTTTCCAGAACATTCGGTAGCGAATACTGCAGTAATTGTAAGGCCTGTGAGATCATAAGATTTCTTCCCAGTCAATGGTTTTTTTGAACAGTCTAGTATTTAAGTCACCTTATTTGCTGTATCTTGTAAATCTTTGGAGATGATTTTCTGTTGTGTACGTCAATCACAGCTTTCTTAATAAAAGATGTTTATTGGACGACTCTGATTTATTTTGAAATAACCTAACTTACGTAAGATATCATTTTGGGCTACTGCAGTTACTTTGGCTGTAGTATTATACGGGTATTTATCGGAGAACGTTATAAAGTAGTTCTTTGAAAAATGTTACGTTATGTTAGTGACCTCGGCCACTAAATGGGTTAATGACGTATTGCTGAGCTAATATAAATATTTCCTGGACAGCAATGACGACTGTCCTATAACATCGTATGTTTCGTTACTAAGTCTTTAAGATCATGATGGAAATAGCAGCTAATTCTTTTTCAGTTTCAGGACGCATTTTTAGCGAGACATAAAAGTTTTAGGCCTCTGTACTTCTAACTACTTTGCTGTCGCTGTTATCTTCTTTTTTCTCACTACACTTTTATAACTATCTGCTCGAATTATGACTATGACCATCGATTACTGTTCCAATTTGTTGAAAGGTATGTTTCGACAATAGAGAGAGAGAGAGAGAAACTGAAACATGAAACATATTAACAGACAAAATTGTGAGAAATTTAAAAAAAACGAAAAATATGTTTTCCGTTTTGTTGCACTAGTAGGCCCACAATATAATAGTTCAGTAAAAGAATATTTTTTAATCCGTTCATCACACATCTAGTTTAGTACAGGAGTTTCTCTGCAGGCAACTTTTAAGTGAACAGTGTTTTTTTGCTGTTATAGCAGGTACCTTTCTAAGAAAACAATGTTATAAACCCATCATGAAAATTCTTGTTAAAATATCACCGGAGATAGTCATTTACGTTTGTTTTCTGATACTGCATACTACTTAGACTACCTGTTGGTATCTTCAGCAGCGTTGGCATGTAACTTTTAAAGTTTTGAGTTTGTTCTGAGTTTTAGTCGTGTAAGGTATTGGATAGCCTACCTAAAATGCAGGAGGCAGTATGCGACAACTGGGAGATAAGATGAATTTATAGCGTGATAGACAATAACAGACTATCTCTTTTCATTAAGTAGATATATAGTCTGGGCAGATAAAGCAGGGTAACAAACTCACGTATTATGTTGACAGGTTTTGATATTTCCACAACTCATATCAGAAACGCGAAGTAACACTTTTTTAATTTAAATCTACACAAAAGATACATCCTAACTGTCGTTTTGTTGGAACACTTCTTCACGGACATAATGAAACAGATATTCGGATATCAAAAATTACTAAACAGTTCTGTTCATTTGTATTTATATTTAAGTCTGATGGCACTTATAAGTTCTTCAACAGTGTTAGCGTACTTTTTGGTGTTACTTGCCTTCTAATTGTAGACTGAATCCATACGGAATTATTCATGACATAGCTTCATAACCTCTGAGCAGTCAATGAATTGTGATTATATACTATTTTAGTTCTTACAATCCTAAACACGATAAAAACGTAAAATCCGGAAAATCATGCCATTGGTGGAGGGCTGAAAGATTTTATTTTTAATAGAATCTTTTTAGGTATAAGATGAAAGCTGTGTAACCTACCGACTCTAAAATAATTGGTTATTTTTATTACTAGGTTTATACTAGTTTCTGACTAAAATATATAAAAATGTAAATCGACACTTCATTTCTGAAAATGTTACCCAAAAATTTCTCAGAAATTTATAGTTATATATATATATAGGTTCGAAATATAATACAAAAACCAAAACTTGGGCTCTTGATTTTCGTAACTCAACTAAATGTGTAATTTTAGTAAATCTGTTAGTTCAGTAGATGATTCTTTTCAAAAAAAAAAAATAATGCACAGTATTCATTGTAGAATTCTAGTAATCGGATAATAAATATTTCAGGAGAAAATTGTTCTAAGAACAAGCACTATACTTTCTTTGAAGATATTGTTCAACACGTACTAATCTTCCTTCAACAGAAATTCTTTTGTGTTTTATTCCCGTATTGAATTTGAAATCCAAATTGAAACAATTAATAAAGAACTCAGTTTAGAAAAAGATTTTAAGAAGTAATTTTTTAGTGAATTCGATTTAAGTAATTCTGCAATTGGTGCCTCAGTACGCAAAAGTAACTGGCACCTGAACGATTTTTCTTTTGGATAGCGCAAATTGAAAATATATCGCCAAGACATAACATTAAGAGAATTTACTTTTGGATATAACTTCACGCTCATAAATGAAGAGAATCTTGCAATCTTGTTTTTGGTCACGCCGAATCTCGCACACATATAGTGCAATATTTAGCATCAATGGTTTTTTTTATCTGGATTCTGAGTTGCTTCCATAGGCCAAGTAACCTGACTAGCCTAATGGCCAATAGTAACACCGTCCGGCTCCTTGAACCCTCGTCTTTACATCTATACTATATGATGTACCTATCCAGTTGAACCTGAAATGTTACACAAGCCATTAATGATTTGGATGTGAAGATTTCTAAAGACTCAGTGTTTAACAGTCCTATCCAAAAGAAAAATCATTCAGGTGCCAGTTACTTTTCCGTACTGAGGCACCAATTGCAGAATTACTTAAATCGAATTCACTAAAAAATTACTTTTTAAAATCTTTTTCTAAACTGAGTTCTTTATTAATTTTTCCAATTTGGATTTCAAATTCAATATGGGAATAAAACACAAAAGAGTTTCTGTTGAAGGAAGGTTAGTACGTGTTGATCAATATTTTCAAAGAAAGTATAGTGCTTGTTCTTAGAACAATATTCTCCTGAAATATTCATTCGTGGCCGGACATATAGTTTTCCATGGAATGTGAACCTTAGACTATCTTAGCGTACTCTAATAAAACGGAGAAAATGAAGTAAAAATTGCTGGTTTTACCAGGATTCAAACCCACGACCCGCAGATTTGAAGCGCCAGTGCCTTATACGCTTAGCTACGAGACAGTTAGCTGAAAATTAAAATACGGGAAAACCTTGTCTGGTGACGAATATATCCCCCATATCTGTTATTTCAAATTTTTATTATGTTTTATTTCTGATGGTTGTATTCATCAAGTTGGTCATATTAATAAGTGATAATACTTTAGAAGGCCGCGTCAAGTAATGTTAGTAGCACACAAAAGTTCTGATAGAATCTCTGATTGTTCATTAACGCGAGTGAGAAACTGTGTATCTGGTACCGAGGCAGAAATTAATGTGAAATGCTACAGTGCATATCGTGGATCGAGGAAGAGTAGTTGGCGGAAAGGCAATTTGCATTTTGTCGTATTTCAATCATATGCATATGCTCTTTTGTTTTATACAGTGATACTATAAAGTTTCTGGAGAAATAATTGGGAAAATTGGCACGTTGTGGTAGAGAACAAAGAATTTACCACATACGAGATAGATTGTACTCTGAAGGGAAACTGCATTCTAAAAAGAAAGAGTCAGAATGTGTAACGATTGTTGTTTCGCTTGATGTGTTGTTAGGATAAAACGTAGACGTATTCTTTTGATTTGTGGAAAGTCAATGAATTTAAATTACTTTGTGTAAAGGAACCTTTTCCTAGAATTTTCCTTCTTAATTTTTTCTGTAACAAGGACGAAGGAAAAAAATGTTGATTAATCTTACATCTTTAAAAGAGCAATTCTTGTACACACAAACCCACATACACACACAGATATAGGCCTATATATATATTTGGTATCTCGTAAACGGTTCTAATGATTTGGATTAAATTTTATATTTAGATAACGCTTTTTTTTTTTTCAAGTTGATCTAAATAGTTGTCACCCCTGCAAAAACACGATTTGACAAAAAACGAGCTATTCTTGTATTTCGTATTCGGAAACGGCTCTAGAGCCATCTCGTAGAAGTTTCATGTACTAGTAAGCCTACAGATGTTAGTTAAGTTTCTCTTTGGTTACAGCAAGGAACTCTTATATCATAAACGAACAATTTTTGTATACAAGCTGACTCGTGTGAATATTTTGCATAGCATCGTGGACAGTCACCAAATAGTAATATAATAATGTGTAAATAAGTAAAAGCAAGTATATTTGTTTATGAAAGGTATTTTATTTTGAAGAGTATTAATAAATATCACTTTTATTGTAAAAAGTTTTTATCATTAAATACTACATGTTTGATTGTAAAACAATTAAAAAATATACGTTGACTTTCTCATATGTGATTTTTACAAACTTCTTTACTATATAAAACTTCTTTAAAAACAATATAACCAGAATAATGTGATCATCGATAAGGTTTTAACCGTATGTGTCTTTGACACAAAAATAAATATTAAGGGATCTACGAACTCGTGAAAAATCCACATACAGGTGTCCATACAAAAAAACAGGTCCTCGTAAATACAATCGTGCGTTTTAAAGCGTCTCATCTTGTGCATTCTTAATGATCATAGGGATGGTTACTTTTATTGGGAATTGTTTTCTCATCATTTGGAAAGGTACGGTTGAATGAGAACGTTTGAGGTTAATGCTACGTATAAGTAGTTTTATAAGAGTGTATTAATTTAACGTTGATGATGCATTACTTTAAGTGAATTACCACTAACCTTGCACTATTAATTAATCCCTGATTAGCAATAAGGTTCCTACTTAACATAGTAATATCATTTTTCTTTCAAAGCAATTTATGAGGTGGTAAACTGTACGATCTAAAAATGGCTTTAGCAATTTGGATGAACTTTCATGGGCTGATAAAGGTTTGCTTTTACAGTTTGTAACACGATCTTACAAACAACGAACAATTATGAAATTTGGTATCACGGAAACGGATTTAACCTCATCTGATAGGTACCAAGGTACCAGTAGGCCTACAGATGTTAGTTAAGCTTCTCTTTGGTTAGGGCAAGGCACTGTGCTCTTCTTAATGCCTAGGAGGCATTCAAGAAAACTTTAAACTTTGATCAAACTTCACGCAAAATCTTTCATATTGAACAGAAATCTTTAGATCCCTAACGATGATCGGTCACCCAGGTACTTACTACCAATTTAATGGATTATCCGCTACACCTAAATTAGTTCCCGCCTACGAAACACTCGACGGCTGTGCAGAAAGTAACAGACGTTTTGACCTGGCGCAACAATGGATGCTCCTAGCGCCGCCATCTTGGCGTCAGACTGTTCATACATTCCGTACGCAACCAGCCGTGGTAGTTTGCACATCGTTCTTATCGTACTTTGAATACGTTAGAGTGTTAAAATGAGCGCCGCAATTAAAAAATCCCGCCGTATTTCTCAGGTATCCTCTTTTTAGCTGTTATTAATATGGCTTCCAAGTTCCTGAATCAACTGACGTTTCTGGAAGACTACGCCAAAACTGGAAACCAAGTTATCGATCGTATCGTAACTGGTGACAAGACTTGGGTAAAGTACGTCACCTGTGAAACAAAACGGCAGTCTATGGAATGGGGACACACGCATTCGCCCAAGAAACCGAGGAAGTGTCTGCAAACGCTGTCAGCAGTAAAAATTATGGCTACTGTGTTTTGGGATGCTAAGGGTGTGATTCTCGTTGAGTTTTTTGAACGTGGCCAAACAATCACTTCAGAAAGGTAATGCGAAACACTCAGAACATTAATACGCGCGATACAAAACAAGCGTGGGGGAAAACTCAGTGAGAAAGTTTTGTTTCTCCACGACAACGCTCGTTCACACACGGCCAATCGTACCCAAGAGCTCTTGGATGGGAAGTTTTCAATCACCCGCCGTACAGCCCGGATTTGGCACCGAGCGACTACCACCTGTTCCCGGCGATGAAGACGTGGCTCGTAACACAACGGTTTGAAACTAACGCTCAACTGCATGCCGGTGTAAACCAGTGGTTGAAGTCTCAGGCGGCAAATTTCTACAGAAAGGGTATCGAAAAGCTTGTACCACGTTATGATAAGTGCCTTAATTTAAATGGCGATTATGTTGAAAAATAGCCTAAGAGTTTACCTCTAAAATGTATATAATAAAAATCGTTTTTTTCACTTTGTTTATTTTTTATTACAAAACGTCTGTTACTTTCTGGACAGCCCTCGTATTTCTCAGGTATCCTGTTTTTAGCTGTTATTAATATGGCTTCCAAGTTCCTGAAACAAACAAATGTCTTATAAAATATTGTGGAATCTTCTGCCTCACTTACTACTTAGGGAATTCATTCTTAAAATGTTACGTTTAACCATGTGTTTCGGAACGCTCACCGCTCTAGACCGGCTAGTCTGCATTCCTTCATTAACTGCTCCTTATCCGCTCTAAAACTCGTGAAGGATTAACGAATACTTGATCAACTTCTGGCGAGTCAAATTAAATTCCTGCACTCGGTGTGTGCTTCTCCTTCGGCAAAAGGTCTTTGGTACCAGAAAACCAAAAAAGTGAGAGTAGATCATCGAGCTTAGGATGTATCATCACTAGCAACGATTTATTCATTGTTAAATTGCAGAAGCACAGAGGTTGTTTATAATGTGTTAACTGTTGCAATACTTTATAAGCTCACAGCTTAATTTTTTTTGAACTGTTACTTGAAATAAAAAGAGTTGTAAGCGATTCGTGACTACCGACAGAAGTGAAAACTTAAAACTATCAATACCATACGGGCAACCCATCATACTTATAGCTACAGATATACTAAATGATTCCGTGTGATCGTAATGTACTGGTGACTGGGTGTCTAATGTCTGCGCATTCCAACCCTGTCTTAGCCGCCTTAATGTAACCCGGTAGTGCTACCAGGTACAGGGGACGTACATTTAAACGTGGAATGACTACTCCACATTACATAGCAAGCTGTGCCAGAGGTGAAGGCCAGTTTAAGAGCCTATGAAAATCCGCACCGAGGCAGGGATTCAAACCGGGGATCTATCATTCCCCAATCAGACACCACTGAGCCACCAGATATACTGTTATCACAGCATGTCGGATTACGAGAACTCATAAGATTTCACCCATTCTAAAATCGCCCGACGCGCCTACAGGAGTTATCACTTCAAAAACTAGAAATCTAACTTAGTCCAAACCCGAAGATTGGCCGAATCTTCCTACTCGCCTAAAGAATATAATCCTCTCGGGTTTCCAGCCGGATGGTGTAGTATAAACACGACTTGTTTATACAACACCATGCGGCTGGAAACCCGAGAGTATTATGTTGCATCAGTACGCCGGGAAAGTCTCCACACACACGCCTAAAGAAGTTTTCAATCCAAAATTAAAAAAAGTTACATCCGAGACTGACATTCGAACCAAGGACCTTTCGTTCTCCAGTCAGGCGACTTAACCAACTGAGCTACCAGATCGCTACCCAAGCGCAACACGATATAGGCCTACTTGTAGCTAAAAATATACTGTTAACATTCGCATCTCGTGACCGGAGAGATAAAGTTTTGGAAGTAAGCGCCTCAACCTGTGAGTTACAACGCCACCGTCTTTCCAAGTATACGTGTGCTATGTATAATCAAAATCGAATTAAAAACTATGAGTTGGTATGAACAACGAAGACAGAAATTAACGTGACGGGGAAAGAAGGAAAGGGTTTAGGTTTTTGTAAATCAACCGTAAGCAGTATTTATTTATTTGTTTTAAAGCATATGTATGCAAAGTTCCATCAAAATCGGATAAAAACAGTGTGTTCAAAAAGCGACCAACGCGCTTGTCATAACGCGTCATATGTAGAATGCTGGTGACGCGAATTCATAGATTTACACTACAGACAGCCTGTAAATAAAACAAGTAAAAACATCTGGCATTCTGAATACATTTTTCTCCTTGAAGGATATGCGGAGTCCATTACTACGAACAAAAGTAAATTTTGTTCTCTAAGAAATGGCAATTTTCAATATTGCTTCTTCACACTACCATTACTTGAAGATATCAACTAACCCACTGATATTACGTATTTATGCTGCACCTAAAAAATCGTAATGGATGTAAACTCACCAGAAAGAAAAGTCATCTACATTTATGGTCTGATGTTCATAAAAAATCTATGGGTGGAAGAGTGTGATTTTCAATTAACTATACTCTGTTCTATACATTCCATTCCATAACGGCAGTAGGAATAAAAAATAATTCATATAGGAATCAGTATAACATTTTACTTCACTGATCTTATCTATCGTATCATAACGACCCGCGTAATGTATGTTGGCGGGAAAAAATATTTCAGTGCATTGGAAAGTAGCCGAAGTTGATCAGATGTTACTCAATGAATTCATCCGAAACTCTGTCGTTTGTCTAACATATCAATTCTGTGACACCTCCTTAAGGACCGTACAGGCGGTCACAAATCGTACAGATTTTCTACAAACTGCTATTCAATTGAAAGTGATGTATGAAAGGGAGAAAATGTCCATGACCACACTCCATTTCAGGCACAAGGGTGTGAGAAGATTTTCTTTAGTAGGTGAGTGGGTCAGCTACTGAAAAAAATTACGAAGAGATTTGATAAATAATTTATCATATCGTTGAAACAATTTAAAGCTGAAATTTGTAGTGGTCAAAAGTAGGTGGGTACATGATAGAGGGAAGGTCCAGGAGAGTTCTATCTATTCTTCCGTGTAACATTCGAACTTTTATTAAAAATTTCTACGAAACTGATATCCGCTTTTGTATTAGTAATAACGCTTTTAGTTCATCCTACTTGTTACAAACAATCCGACACTCAATTACAAAAACTTTCAATTGTTAAGATCGTATCACATTACGGTTGAATTTTCTTCGGTTTTCGAGTACACATTTTTTGTAACTGGTCTTCGTCCCTCAACGGGGAACTCATTACAGTCCATACGATGCAGGCTATCCGTATAACCTATTCACGCCTGTAGTGCACAAATGATTTATTCAGGTGCATCATACACGATTCAACCTTATTGCAGAGACCAAGGAATTTGCAGCCTAGATCGTCACCGAAACGCCGTAGTCGTAGCCCCTGAACTCAGCTTTGAACCAGAGATAAATAATCTGGTTTTTTAACGATGCCGCAGATCGTTAGCTCCATCGAAGTTAGGCGACCGCTGGACACAGCGTTCGCCATTTCGTTCAACCGCCGGGCTGAAGATAGGAGCACTTCAAATCCGAGGCGACAGTCATCACTGATACCGATCTGCAGTTGGCTGCACCTTGCGCACTTTATAACACCTGACATTGCACTTTCCACATGTTTTATCAGACCCTCGGAATATACACAGAGCGGACGTTGGACTTCATCCAATTGCGTTTCCAACTAACATTGGATCACCGAACTACCAGAATTTGGCTCTACTCAGACGTAGTGAGTTCTACTATCGCCAATTCACTGGATGACTACTGTGGAGCTGTGGCAGTCTCAAATAGTTTATCTAATAATTGTACATGCTAGGAGTAATGGTCACATGGCTCGTGGAACAGTCCCCGCATGCGGCTGCGAGTCCGGGTAATTTTATATCAGTCATCTAGATGTGACTGTCGCGCAGCATCCACTCTCTCTCTCTCTACCTGGGAATCAGCTGCATTTGTTGACAGGGAAGGATAGGCATACTGTCTTACCACTGCCGTATCACCCCTACAACATTCGCTGCAATCTCTTATGGCTGCTTACAGCTGTATGATTTTTTCCAGCAATGCTATAAGCTGATTCCGAAGGTCGGCTGCCTCATTCCGCGTCTGTACATAACAGTCACGGTCCCTGCAAATTATATGTTACTTTCTGAAAAGAGAATACCGATCAAACACTATTTCGAAAAAAAGCAATACGCTTAAAATAAATATGGAAAAGTGCTACAACAGAAAACGTAGGCGTAACCCTTAACTTCTGTTACGATTCAGGGATTTTGCAGCACGATATACGTCTGACAATTAATTCAATTGCACACGATCAGCTGGAGAATGTAATCGACTGGCGCACACTAAATCATCGGAGCGACAACTTTGCTATCAATTACTCCTACTCTGCTCAGAGAATAAGAAAAATTAATTACGACAAAACAAATAAATTTAAAGCAAATGACGGTTCATGCCGTTAACAGCTGATGGGTTACGATAGTTTGAAGGATTAATACACACACACACCAAATAATCAAAAATGTATTTAAAATTAAGTACGGCACTACAGATAAATGTAATATACACGATGGTTACTGCATGCAAGAATTGTCACATCCATTCACAAAAAAGTCAAAGCTTACAAATAAATTTAAAACGAGACACGGTTACTGACTCAGCAATTAAGAAATGTCAATGGAGAGAGAGAATTTTATCATCGCAATGCGGTGATTTACTAACGGAACACCTAAATTTTCAATCCGTTGTTTCTGGAAAAGTGCTGACAATATGCACTCAGCAAAATCTGTAAAATCGACTATTAATTACCATAACTATGTGTATGGTATTGAGTTACTTCATGCTATCTGACTGAGGTGAACTGAATTTAATAGAATATCGTAAACTGGTTTCATTAAACTGAGTGGAAGCTTCAGTTTGTTTCAGAAAATAAATATATTATATCACTGCTGTTTTTTACGTGGAGTATCCTTCCATTCTAGGAATTAAATTGGTTTCTGCCGACCGAAAGACCACTCCGGAAATGGCATTCTTTTATTCTGGTTAAGGTAGCAGCCTGTACCAATATAATAATCACTCATCTGATGTTCACCTAACCTACTTAACATTATCAGACTAGACTAATAACACATTTGGTAATACGACATTTGATGTAAGTTATTCGTTGTTTCTTGTTATTTCAGTTTATTTGGTCCTGACGTTGATAAGCTAGATCTATTTTAATGAAGAGACAATTCTGGCATCTATTTTCCAAACTTACATGCTTTGTGCTTATTCAGTTTGTGAGAGGTGTATTTTGAGGAACATTAGTGATAAACAATAAATTAAGTGGTATCCTCAAATAAAAAAATATCTCCTCTGTCCTTCAGAGGTGTTAATATATTTCTCTAAAATTCAAAATCTTATAATGTAAACGGAAAAAAACAATCCACTATGCGATATTCAGAACCGTTTGAGCATACATAACTGCAGTGGCGTTTATGAAAACAAACAAATTGAATTACTGACAGCAGAAAATATTCGATAATCATAAACGTGTAAACCTGAAATATCCATAAAACATTATGGCTGAAGAAGCTGGCAACAAATAACTCTTCTCCTGGTGGTTCTGCAACAAGTTGTTGTTGCCTAGTGTTGCTATAACTTCCGCTTACGGCTTTACGCCTCGTTACCGTCGACAGCGGGAAGGAAATTGGGTCAATGAACGTGAAGAAACCAACCCGGTACTCGCCTGGGGTGGTTTGGGAAACCATGGAAAACCCAAATCTTGATGACTGGAAATGGTGAATCAAAATGCCCTTCAATTAATAAGGATCAAACTCTATGAAAAATAAGTTTAAATACTTCAGATTTTTGGAGTGTTTTACCGTTTTTCTGTTACGAGCTTTTTTAATTATTCATTTCCGATACTATCGATTAGTTAGAGTAAGGTGCTTTCTGATAATATTTTTCCATCTTACGAAATTTTGATATACATTTTTTCAATATTCTTTGTCTTCCTTGTTCCATAGCATGTAGGTAATAACGGTTTTAAAGAGAATTTTTTTTATACGAAACTGTACGGTAGCTATAATCGAATATGATTAAAGCGATATATCTATAAGAAGAACTGAATATGTGATTATGCTAATGGATTTGCGAAAATTCATGTAAGCTTTGTTTTTTCATAAAATTAATATGTCTGTTTCTTCTCAGATTTTCAATGTAACACGTTTCCGACACTATAAAACAATCACTTAGGAATTTTGCTGACGAAAATTCTGCCTGCAGATAAAATATATCGAAATTTTCTAAATCGACTTCAGTTAAAATATCAGAATTTTATTTACCTGAAAAGAAGATAGAAAAGAAGAGTGAGAACAATAAGGTGCTAATGAGTCTAATAAAATGTTTTGTCCCTAATGACTTTATGTATAGTAATATGCCTTAGAGAGTGCCCCAAAGGTGACATTAATTCTCACAGCAAATATTTTCTGTAATCCGTGATTTTTAGATGTAGGGCTACAATATATTCAATTAATGGTGATACTAATTTTTTTGCTCCGTTGTTAACAAGCTTCAAAATAACTATGTGGTTTATTTCGGGGCTTTACTGGAAAGCGACAACTGGGTAATTAGTAATGGAAGTAAAGCGGCTACGATCTACATAAAAGGTCGGTTCCCCAATATCACCGTGCTAATTGGAACTCCCAACTGAAACTCTGCGGCTCAAAACGAGTCCTCCTCATTGACATAAATGTTTAGTGCATTATCGCATGTTGTGTTCCACTACGGGTGCTTTCTCTTCTTTTAATTTATTAATAACCTTCTTTAATATTTTACACTCAAATGACCTTTATTTGCTGACGCGAAACATTAATTTGACCAACAGCATACTACGCAACTTCCTTTGATGCGTGGGTACCTCTTTACTTAGGTACTTTATTGAAGAATTCATATTGATTATCCACTTACTGTGTTCACAGATAAAGATACAGAAGAAAGAGAAAAAAAATTAGAAACATCAGATATATGTAATGGTAAAGATGTTTGCTGATATTTAACAGGGAAGCTCACACAGCAAAAGCCAAATGAGACTGCTACATGAGCTCACTAATATACTGAAAACCACATTTGACTATAAGCATAATTAGAGCTTATTACGTTTCTGTTTCGATAGAGTACCACAGAAAGCAATCAGCAACACTCGCTGTCAAAACAGTGGCTCCGTTCATTTTCCGATTCGATAGTACGAACTGAAATCGAACTAACCACACGTCCAATACGAAAACCTAAAAGCAGATTAATTTCCGTATTTGGCAACATTACGAACAATATTTAATGACATATCACTTTGAACGACTTTATATTATTGATTTATATTCGTTTTCAATATTACTTTCACTTTTTTTTTTTTTTTTACCTTGATCTACGGTTCAATATTTCCATATTCGACAGTGTAGAATTAATGTAATAAGCATGATGAACTTCTGTATCATGATATTTAACAAATTTAAGTCACATTTCAGAAAACCTCCAAGTACCAATGACAATCATTGATAAATGAACTGCACGATAATTTCATGAGCTAAGTTCAAAGTTTCAGATGCCAGAATGAATGGTTATCTACTTTCTTGAATTTTTTCCAGTTCATGCATACTCCAGACTTAATCAAGAAACAAAATGGTTATCAGGACATCGCGTACGTATCCTCAATTTTCACCTTTTTTTAATTTCTTTTTATACTGCAAATTAGAAAAGATATTTATTCTTTCCATGTGCGTATGTGCTGATATCGTCAAAGTAATAAAACATAAATTAGAAAAAGAAATAATTTGTTTAAAAATTGCACTAAAAACCTATATCGCAAATATGCTCTCAGCATACACCAGGTTAAAATTACTAGAATCTTTGATGAGGACAAATTGCTTCACAATCTGGTGGTTTGGAACATGAAAAATATTACTCAGAACAAACTGGTGCTGCATTTTTATTTCCTACATTCGTTAAAGTGTTTTAAAAATATTTACACGAATTGCAACCAAAACACAAAATGAATTGGGTGTTCCAGCTTTTAAATTGCGAATAACTGGCGGGAGAACTTTCAGAAGCGAGTACTTGCTATTATTTATCGGATAATAAATTCTGTGCATTGGAATCCCTCGTTAAAAATTAATACAATGTGATTATACAGCAGTAAAAATTAATATAACTGTCATGATGGACCTGAATGCTGAAATCATATTTTTTCTTGGCTTTCTCTTGTTCGCTAAATTGCATTTGAAAGTGAATCACCAAGCCGCTTTCCGTCATGATGAAACTGAAAAGGTAAAATGAAAGAATAAGGAGCCTGAAAAGATAAATAATGATAATTCATTGAAGAACAATGTATCTGTGACAATATGCATCCCCAAATATTTAATCGACGCTACACGCAATCTTTCACGTGCACTGCATAACTGCCACTATGAATGTTTATTAGTAGAAGCAACTGAAGGTTGAATCGACAGCTGAACTGAGACCAACCGAACCTTGAGAAAATATTAATGTGTATTGTTTCGTAATGTACCAACCATAATTTCAAAATTCCCAAAAGAATGTATTTCCTTTTGTTGATTTATGTTGACTTTCACTTGACATAAGGCAACCAAATCATATTTATAATAGAACCTGCCTGTTATATGTTTCCAGATGAATTATTCTTTATAAATCTTTGCTCACTTTCTCTATAGTTATGCAAATGTTTTAATTATCTGTTAAGTATATTACAACTGAGTAAAATAATGATGATCAGGAGGAATGTGTGTTCTTTATTGATAGACATAATAATAATTGACCACTACTGCTTGTTTACGAGTTCATAATGAGAAATTATTTATTTTTTCCTAATAAAACCTAATAATAGTTATCAGAAACCTTGCTGAGTAAAAAAGTAACATATCTGTGTACTTCTCGTAAGTAATACTAAACTTGCCACCTATGCGTCAGTAACACTTTAAATTGCGTGAGGAGGTTGTTAAAAACTGTTGTTTGTGCTGTTGAAAAATGTTGAGGTTGAAATCAGAACCATTCTGATATTAGAGAAACTTGTTACTTGATTACATAAGAAGTACATTTCTTAGCTGCTATTCCTCACGCTGTTGCACTGACAGCTTCTGAAATGAAATAGAAATTAAATATTTGACACAAAATGTAGCACATAGTGGTTTTGGATGTTACCTGGCGGTGTTGAAAACAAGGGTAGGAGACATCAGCTAAGTTAATTTTCTGACCAATAAATCAATTTTATATGAGTATAACCAAGATACTTTGCTAAAACCAGGGATGGACATCGGTACCACTTATGGAACATAGGGCTATTAACATGGCACAAAACTAATTTTTTTTATTTGTTGCTTTAGGCCTCATCGACGGCTAAGGTCATTAGAGGCGGGGGTGGGATTGGGGACAAGGAACGGGAAGGAATTTGGCCATGGTCTTTTGGTGTGATTTTGGGAAACCATGGAAAACCCCCATCTGGATCCCCGGACGGGGATTCGAACCCGCTTCCTCCCGAATACGAGGCCAAATGTTAATCGTTCAGCCACCACGCTCCGTGACACAAAACTAGGAATTCAGTATAAACACAGTCTTGTTCATAAACCACTGGTTGATGTATAACTATTATTGATACAGGACAATTTTTCATTTTAATTTATTACGTAATGACCATTATTCGAGAAATTGGAAGAGAGAAATAATGGATTTTCAGGACTTATCTGTCATTCGAATTCTATATCGTAAACAATTAACGGGGGGGGGGGGGGGAAGGGGGTGATTCTCAATTTCTTAAATTACCCTTATTTCTTTTCGTCATCTTCGTATTGCTAGGTTACGGATAACCATAAACATACATTACAGAACAGATGGTATGTTGATATGACCCCAGAAACAATCGTACTTACACAGCAATTTTTTTCTACCCATAGAAAACTCCATTACTTACAGCAAAGCTAGTTACTAATTGAGTTCAAAGTATTCTACATCAAACAGCGCTCCAATCGTAGTCAACTAACTTATCAATAAGGATTATGTTACCACTATTCACACCGAGCGGGGCGGTGTAACAGTTAGCGTTCTCGCCTCGCATTCGGGAGGACGGCGGTTCGAATCCCCGTCCGGGCATCCAGATTTGGGTTTTCCATGGTTTCCCCAAATCACTCCAGGAAAATGCCGGGATGCTTCCTTCAAAAGGTCATGGCCGAATTCCTTCCCATTCCTTGCCCCCCATCCTTTCCCGTCTCTAAAGACCTCGATGTTAAAAAGAGACGTAAAGCAGTTACAAAAAAAAAAAAAAAGAAGAAAAAAAAAAAAAGAAAAAAAAAAAAAAACACTATTCACCGACAATGGGCTTTTTACAGGTCATTACAACAAAAAGGCTGTTTAATGTGTCCCACATTTGGTGTTAGCTTACCATTTTCCGTGTCCAATTCCTCATTTTTTCCTCACAATATCGTAATGCATATACGCAAACAAATGTGTTTCTAACATGACCTGGTACGAAATAAGATGGTGTCATAAACATCACTGTGTCATTATTGTTGTTGGAGTTTTCAACATGAATACAAGGCTCGTTAGGTAGTCTTTTAACATCTCTTTTAACGACTCTTGCCCCATATTTCTATTCCTCGCGGCCTTTACAGCCCTCGAGGGTGGTATCTTTCACCATTAACGCAACTCACGTTCTGCGGGATGTTCTTTCTTCTTCCTGATGTGACCATTCTAACACAGTTTACGTTCCCTCTTCCCCTACCGCGTCCATTTCAGAGGAGAGCTTTCTTCTCTTTCCCTTTGCTACTGCCTCCTCCATAAGCAACCCTGGCCTACCTGCATATTCTGACTCCCATCCTAAAGCTTTGGTCCATACTACTTGCCCTCCTAAAGTTTTGGATGTAAACTACTTGCATCTTACATCATTGACGCTCACGCACGATATATTAGTATGTTAGCAAGATCGTGTTTACGATCAGCAGACAACGTTCGCTATTTAAATTCAACAAAGTATGGCATCACTCACATCCAGAAAGCGTTCTTCACTTCCAAATTTCTTTTAATTCCTCAACTACTACTAAGCGGACTAACTAAAAATCTAAACAAAAGAAAGTTAGACATTATAAAACAAAAGGAAAATGTTCAAGCACGTAGATCGAAATATGTAAGTAGAAAAACGGCGAGATTTAGCACACGTAAAAAATCTTTCAAAAACGAACAAAGAGATGAATGAAGCGGTAGATAGACAAAATAACTGACTTAAAACACAATGCAAATAAATCTTTTTCAAGCTTTGAACCAATATTCTGTACTTTAAATGCACAAAATTTAAAATGAAGAGCAAACATTTTTTTTTACGATAACAATTGTAGTGATTGCACTGATGTTGCGAATTTTCGTCCACAACGTTTCGAGCATGAACTGCACTAAACAAGCATCTGACGAAAATGTGAAAATAAAATTAGCATAGTTGATTACAAACGAATTTTAAACCGTATCATATACTTTATAACACACTGCAAAAATTATTTTTAAGAATCATGAACACTTATCTTGAACTTATTGCTACCAAATTTTAGGCAAAATTATTCATTGCTAGAGAAGATATGAAATGATAATACTTATGACAAAACTCCTAAATAAAATTAATTAACACATCAAATCAAGTATAAAATAATTTGTAGTTGAAAATCTCCCTCTGTGATGTTTTCAGTGGACATTTTTGTAGCCAAGAATACATATGCATTCAGCAAGACACGGTTACAACGAGATTACAACGAGATAAAAGCCTGCTACCAATGGGCTGTCCGACATCTTGATTGCGCATTCTGGAATCAACTGAACTTATTCTGATACACTTTTATCCTCAAATGTAGCAGATTGAGGAATGGGAACAATCCCAGTGCTCACACTGTGCGGAGATGAAGCTCACCGCCAGATGTTAGCACAAATGTTATCATTAATGAACTTGCAGCGGTCACATATCACGCCAGCCTATAAATATATTTGAATATAGAGATATGTTCAGTTATGTATAGTATAACGTGTGAATATTATAGATTAATGATATCTTTGGAGCATATTTGACAACAAAAACCGGGCACAGAAGACCTGAAACCAATGAGAAGACGAGGAACACGATTATTAACCGAGTGGTAAAGGAATGGATAAGTTTCCCTGATGATAGGCAAGTAGATAGAAGGTAGCTGCTAAAGTTATGGAAATAGTTTGACATTAAGTGTAAAGGATATTTGCGTAAAAGTTACGTATATGTAAAATATGTGTTGAATAATTTGTAATATCTAAGAAGCTGGTGAATAAAGTGCAAAAGTAAAACTTGAAAAGTTTAGATACGCTCATAAAACTGATGGTATTCTTGACGTAAAACTAACAAGAAAATAAAGCAAAATGAAAGAGAGAATGAAAATATTATAATTATAACTGAAAAGCAATATGTGTCTAAAAGATGGCAAAGATTGGT
Organism: Vandiemenella viatica; assembly: GCA_031002005.1. Taxonomy (NCBI): domain Eukaryota; kingdom Metazoa; phylum Arthropoda; class Insecta; order Orthoptera; family Morabidae; genus Vandiemenella; species Vandiemenella viatica. The sequence goes on from JARYHS010012519.1 coordinate 113,865,763, forward strand.
TCTCATTCTGAGAGGAAGTTACTAATTAATATATCAAAAAGGTAAAAGTAACATAATTTAAATTGCCAAAGACACAGTCAACGGGTGTAAACGATTATCAATAGATAAAATGTTGTTCAATGTTGTAACTTCCGAGAAGAACGTTATAAATTAATACGTAAGGTGATGTTAAAACACAACGAAAATTAAAAAAATGATGTGAATGCTCAGAATCACATGGTATAATTAACATTTGTTGACATAGATTTAACATACGAATGACAAATTTAAAAAAAAAATGAAGTAATCTAGGAATTGGCTTAATAGAATGATGAAATAACATTCCCAATAATTAAGGAAGTGGAAGGGATAAAACATGACATAATAACTTTTATTCGATGTTTAAGTACGACATAAAGATGTAGCTGATAAATGAACATGAATGTAATCGGAAAAGATTCCACTCTTGCATGAAGGCAGGGAATCAATCATACAAGTTGAATTGATAAAATAATAATGGCAATGAAAACTTAAAAGACACTAAGTTATTTATCTTGGAACGTGAATATTCGCGGAGTAGCTTCCTGTGTTCAGTCTTGCCTTTCATCGCTCCCTTACTATTCTATTACTCCGCTACATGAAGTAACTCCAGACTTAAAACTTCAAAGGAAGTTTCATTTCACTTGTTATATGATGCCGACCATAGACCTAACCAAACAGAAAACATGTAGAAAATTTAAAACCGAAACACTTTCAAATCTGTGCACTGACTAATGTTGTTTTCATCTTCTAGCATATTTTCACGATTACAAACATCGCCGTGTAGGTAAAGAATTTCTAAAATTTGATTATCCAGTTTCAGTAAATGATTAATTGATGACCACTATAATTATACCAAAAAAGTAATGTTTATTTTAGTGTTCATTTTGAATCATTAAGTTTAGTGTATTCCACTTTCAAGGATATTATTGAGATTCACTAGAAACATTTTTATTATTTTCGGTAATTTTATTATAGTTCCATGGCTTGATCTAAAGCGAGGTCATTATAGTCAGGATAAGATTTTAGACAGAATATTCAATGGAAGTTGACTTAGAGCTAAACAGCAACGACCCGAACATTAGTGCTCATCGAAATCGTCAAGATGAATAAACTACTACCTTCTAAGTTCAAACTAATAAACATTACCAGCAAAAATTGCAGTAATTAAAAAAATAGATAGAACATTTACTAACTTAAAGGAGTATTTACTATTTCACTATTTTTACTTTATCGTTAACTACAGTATGAAGAGTTATTGATGTAAGCGTCATGTAAGTTGTACAAGACTACTGTTGGATTCTTGTCACGATGTATCCACTAATTCCTTAGACATAAAATATTTAATATTGTAAAACAGCATTTAAACACAGCGTTCATATTATTATAAGCGAGTCGAGTGGACCTTTACTATGCATGCCGTATTCCACCCGCGTTCGTTCCGAGAAAGAGTCCGCTTAGCTGCAGGAAATAATAATAGGTGGCGATCTGCACGCTAAGCCAAAAGCAGGGTATCGTATTAAGGTTTAATTACAACTCTAATTCCACTCCATATCACAATTACAGTTTAAGCTATCCGCGAAACCTCGGCAAGTCAGTTTGAACTGTATACGGCAAACTGAAAGCTAGCAATTGTAACTTCCTAGAATTTGCATCTATGGTAGCAATTAACATTGCTGCTGCTTTGTTTATGATGTGAACTCGTCCTTATTGGATCCGTAAGATCAAGACAGCCACTTCTGTCTGTTGAAGTTGTATAGAACACCACTTCAATTGGTACGTGCCAACTGTATACATACAGGAAGCGTTTGTTGTAAAAGCCAGCAATTACACAGTTTGAATTAATTAATTCTAACTGTTTGTCCGGCTGAGAAACAAGACGTAGAAATCAAAGTACGTGTATGACTTCTGCAACATGAAAAATACAAGTAAAAGTAAGTTGTATGGAAAGAGGTACTACTAGCAACAAAATATGAAACACTGACAAGCAATACGGGCATTAATAGATACAGCATTAAAGAGACAGAAGGTATGTATAACATTTCTACAGTTACTCATGCACCACTCAAACAGACATTAAGAACTTAATAATAATTAACCATTCACGACGGCGCGGCGTCTTAGTCACCGGTTCCGGACGAACTGACAAAAGTGCAGGTTATATAGAGATCACAGTATATTCGTTACTCAAACGATTATAATCAGAGGAAGATGGTAACAAAGCAAATCATCAATTGAAGCAGACCTGTATAAAGAACGTCATTTGGTTGAGATTCACCAATTTGAAGTTTCACACCGAGCGTGGTGGGTGAGTGGTTAACGCTCTAGCCTCGCATTCGGGAGGACAGCGGTTCGAATCCCTGTCCGGGTATCCAGATTTTGGTTCTCATGGTTTCCCCAAATCACTCCAGGCGAATGCCGGGATGCTTCCTTCAAAACGCCATGGCCGAATTCCTTCTTGTTCTTGTCCCCAGTCACATCCTGACTCTAATGTCCTCGACGTCGACGAAGCGTAAAGCCATAAGTAAAAAAACGAAAAAAAAAACAAATGAAGTTGCAACATTCCTTCTCTTACACTTTTGCTTTTTCCTTAGCCTTTCCTTTAGTTATTACCTCAGATTCGATATTCATTATTTTTGTCACTTCGCTCGATTAAAATTATTTTGCTTTCCACATTTTCAAAGCTGAAGGTCTTCTTTTTGTTCCACTTCACTAATTAACAAACCTTGAAGACAGATTTTTAATAATCGTTTAGTTTAACTTTGTAAGCAAAACAATTCATTTCTTGATTAAAATTGCAATACAACAATAAAACTTCTCCCTTTCTCATCTCGTTTAGCGATCCATCTTTTACAGGCTCCGAACCCGTACTGTCGCTGCCACTAACCAAAGATTATCTTCCACACTTTCGTCAAATACCCTGCTATTGGGTACAAAAAACACTATTCAAATTGTTAGAAACATTTAACACAGAAACTACAACATGCTTGCTGTCTTACAAGGTGCAGCTGGCTTGCTTCAACGAAGTTGGTTAAGCTTATTAAACTACACAAACTTGGCGTAAACATTTCACGTCTCTCATTGAATGACCCTGTTAAAAGGCTCCACCAGGCTGCGGTGAAGGAAATCTTTCGTAATCGTTGCCGGAGATTTCAGCCGTTAGGGTTGATCAAGCACTGAGCTACATACAATACGACTGCAGTGTCGTATACACATATAATTACTACATTCATACATGTAAAAGATTCCACAGCAAGTTTGTGTGTAATGAAATTAGGAAATCACTGCTTTGCATGAATCTTCCTGAAAGTTGTGACGTTACTCATACCTGAAACTATATGCGTTTATCAATGGCTTAAAAAGGAAGTGAGAAAATATCCTTATTAAACTTTAACCCTTAGATTTAGACCCTTAAATCTGACCGCTCACAACGAAAATCTACCACAATCTTTAAGAACGGAGCATATTACTTTTTTTTTTTTTTTTTTTTACTGAAACTGAATAACAATTTTTATTGGCGTGAAGGACAATTTGCGCTTAACTGCTGTTTAAGAAAGTGTAAATAATTAGTGTATTGTGTCCCCTCAAATTATAGTTACAGAGGAATCTTTATACACGACATTTTTTTTCAATTCCTCGCTCGTTTACACTGTTACATGGGCACCCAAACGTCGTTTCAAGAAATTATTTACTGAAATTAAGTATAAGCACTACATTTTTAGCTAATGCGATTTTCCTTATTGTTTGTTTGTACCATTGTCAACAATCAGTTCCAACAACTAAGAGGCGCTTTTTGTTTAATTTCATATTGTGGAAGAAGGTCGATTAAAAAATGCTTGGCGTGTAATAAGGGTAACTACTGGAGAAAAGATTAGCATTTTTTTAATGGAAAGTCTTTAAGTTTCAAGCAGGAGACGGAAAAATCAAGTAGCTAACAGTAATATGAAAGGAAAATATAAGTTAGTCTAGAACAGGGGTAGCCAACCCGCGGCCTGTTTGAACATTTTTTCCGGCCTACGAGATTCACCACACTTTTACAAAATATATTTATTTTTTAATGGTCAAAGTTGTGAAAATCAGTGTATTAAAAAATACATTATTTATGCACGCATATATCCAAAATTTATTTCATTTATATTTATATATTTTCTATATTTCATTTTCTGTGTTAAGTACTTCTTTACAATGTGCGTTTAATATCATTATTATTATATTATCTATGTTTACATCTAATAATAATAATAATAACAACAATAACTCATTATGTTTCAATTTTTCACTCCAAAAAAAACTGTCTTTATGGGTCGAAATCTAATATGAGGAAATATAATTTTATATGCAACCCGTGGAATTATGATGCATTACCGAAGTGGCCTGCAAGATCATTTGGGTTGGACACCCCTGGTCTAGAATATTCAACCCTCAAACAGTTGTATTATTTAAACGCATAAAAACACAACATGCTTAATGCTTTATCAGCCTTTTATATCCGTTTAGAAGCCTCTCTCACACAACACACCTATCATCCGGCGTCCAATGGAAACAATCCCTCTTCCTCCAAAAGGTAATTGATATTTCTATTGCCTAATATTATTCGGCCAGATTTGACTTTCCGTCCGTTGGCCCAACTCAACCCTCCAATATTCCTCTACAGCAGTGGTTCCCAATTAGTGGTAAGCGTACCCCCAGGGGTACGTGAGGTTTCTTCAGGGGGTACGCGCGGTAGTCTCTTGGCTAAGGTGATCACTAAAATAATTGAAAAAAATTCACTTTTATTAGCCAAAAGAAACATTACTATCACCAAATATATTTTAAGATAAACTGTGTTTGTGTCAATTTTATTATTGTAATCCTGTGGTTGTGAGAAGCACTCTACTGGGAAGAACGAATTCATTTATTTATCATTTCAGCTGTAAGGGGTACGCGCGGTTGAGCTCCTTCTTGCAGTGGTACTCGGGAAAAAATAATTGGGAACCACTGCTCTACGGTCTTCTTCTCTTGTGACCCGCAGTCACTGCTGGGAAAGGTGGCTGTCTTGCTGCTGAATGGCAGGTCGCAAGAGAATTAAGCCTCCACTGCTTCATCAAGTGCCACACGCTTGCCAACAAAAATGGTTACGGTCTCTGACAACCCAGATTTGTTTCACCAGTAGAGTGACGCCTAGGTTCTCACGACGAAACTTGTAGATTCCACGCACATTGTCCTCATATAATTATGTAAACTCCTGGAAATTGAAATAAGAACACCGTGAATTCATTGTCCCAGGAATGGGAAACTTTATATACACATTCCTGGGGTCAGATACAACACATGATCACGCAGACAGAACCATAGGCACATAGACACAGGCAACAGAGGATGCACAATGTCGGCACTAGTACCGTGTATATCCTCCTTTCGCAGCAATGCAGGCTGCAATTCTCCCATGGAGACGATCGTAGAGGTGCTGGATGTAGTCCTGTGGAACGGCATGCCAAGCCATTTCCACCTGGCGCCTCAGCTGGACCAGCGTTCGTGCTGGACGTGCAGACCGCGTGAGACGACGTTTCATCCAGTCCCAAACATGCTCTATGGGGGACAGATCCGGAGATCTCGCTGGCCAGGGTAGTTGACTTACACCTTCTAGAGCACGTTGGGTGGCACGGGATACATGTGGACGTGCATTGTCCTGTTGGAACAGCATGTTCCCTTGCCGGTCTAGGAATGGTAGAACGATGGGTTCGATGACGGTTTGAATGTACCGTGCACTGTTCAGTGTCCCCTCGACGATCACCAGAGGTGTACGGCCAGTGTAGGAGATCGCTCCCCACACCATGATGCCGGGTGTTGGCCCTGTGTGCCTCGGTCGTATGCAGTCCTGATTGTGGCGCTCACCTGCACGGCGCCAAACACGCATACGACCATCATTGGCACCAAGGCAGAAGCGACTCTCATCACTGAAGACCATTCGTCCCTCCATACACGCCTGTCGCGACACCACTGGAGGCGGGCTGCACGACGTTGGGGCGTGAGCGGAAGACAACCTAACGGTGCGCGGGACCATAGCCCAGCTTCATGGAGACGGTTGCGAATGGTCCTCTCTGATATCCCAGAAGCAACAGTGTCCCTAATTTGCTGGGAAGTGGCGGTGCGGTCCCCTACGGCACTGCGTAGGATGCGACGGTCTTGGCGTGCGTCCGTGCGTCGCTGTTGTCCGGACCCAGGTCGACGGGCACGTGCACCTTCCGCCGACCACTGGCGACAACATCGATGTACTGTGGAGAACTCGCGCCCCACATGTTGAGCAATTCGGCGGTACGTCCACCCGGCCTCCCGCATGCCCACTATACGCCCTCGCTCAAAGTCCGTCAACTGCACATACTGATCACGTACACGCTGTCGCGGCATGCTACCAGTGTTAAAGACTGAGATGGAGCTCCGTATGCCACGGCAAACTGGCTGACACTGACTGCGGCGGTGCCCAACCGCTGCGCAGCTAGCGCCCTTCGACGGCCAACACTGCTGTTCCTGGTGTGTCCGCTGTGCCGTGCGTTTGATCATTGCTTGTACAACCCTCTCGTAGTGTCCGGAGCAAGTATGGTGGGTCTTACACACCGGCGTCAATGTGTTCTTATTTCAATTTCCAGGAGTGTATTTACCTCCCGTTTGAGTCAAATTGTTTGGGAATCGTCATGATGTCCAGCATCGAATAGGTGGTTATTTGATTAGAGTCCCTACAATAGAAGAAATTTTTGTGATCGGGACTTGGGTGGCAGAAAATAAAAGGCGGTAATGCACTATTCTTAATCTCCATGTTGTGAAGCATTCCTGAGATAAAGCACAAACCTCTACGCAATGCATATATAGTGAGGTAATAAGATACTATTGATTATTATACGTCCGTCGCCTGGTGACATGCCTGTACCTTTTGGAAGAGTAGGCTTGAATACAACTACTTCCGTTCTTTTAATCCACATGAAAAAAAAGACAACATTGAACACAGACCAATTAGAATCATCCAAGCTCGTAATACCATCTCCGAACATTCTACACTGGGAAAGGCAACGGGCACCATACCCTAGAGAGGTTACTATGGAGAGTAATACCTCACACAGACAGTAATCTTACTTAAATTTTTGGCTTCATACATTGACTTAAGTAGTTATTTGTGTTCCAGTTACTTGATAGTATAGAAGTACTAGCTGTTACCCGCCACATTCGTACATGTTGACTTAAATTTTTATTGCTATAATATTACATACTATATAAAAAGTTGTCTGTACACGAAATTTATCAACAGATCATAAACAAACACTGCGAGAGAAATAAAGGCTGAATGACCGATATTACATTACAGAGATTTATACAAGCTATCCGCCTGTATGTAACCATTCGATTAGTTTTCAAAATTTCACGAAAAATATGTTTTTTATCTAAAAAATGACTCCTATCCCCTTTCTAATGATGCATAGTGGTTCCTTGTTAATGTTCATCAATATCGGCTTAGCCTCTCAGGAGTGAAAATGCAACAGACAGATTTACTTTCGAATTTGTAATATTAGTGTAGATTCCCTGGCTCACAACACTTCCTGTGACACTGAGGTGGTATTCAATAATGAATAATACCGAGCGTGGTGGTGTAACGGCTAGCGTTCTCGCCTCGCATTCGGGAAGACGGCGGTTCGAATTTCCGTCCGGGTATCCAGATTTGGGTTTTCCATGGTTTTCCCAAATCACTCCAGGTGAATTCCGGGATGCTTCCTTCAAAAGCCATGGCCGAATTCCTTCCCATTCCTTGCCCCCCCCCCCCCCCTCCCATCCTTTCCCGTCTCTAAAGACCTAGTTGTTATAGGAGACGTTAAGCAGTTAAAAAAAATATGAATAACAAAGCATAACAGTTTTATATAAATTTTATTTAATTTCGCATTCTGCTGAGAGTTGGCAGGGACGGAAGCCATAATTCTGGTGTCTTGTTTTGAGCTGTCAGCTTGTGGCTTATTTCATATTCGGCCCACACATTTCGGGCGGCAGTGCGAACTCGCCGCCTCGCGTTAGCATACACAACGAGTGCGTAGCGGCGCTACAACAAAGCGTTATCTGTGCGCCTCGTCAGATGGGTGTTCTCTGTTAATTTAGCTGCCCTGCCGCAAAAGGCATTAAACCTACCCTCGCTAACACGTTGGTGTGCGTGCGGTGGATAGATAGCAAAGCCGCGATTGAAAACTAGTCGTGGATTGGAATAGGGAGCGCAGTGTCACTTTAACTGGGACACACGGCTCGGTGCTGTAACGACAAGCTATGATTTTTAACTGGTCGTTACAGAGTTTCAGCTATTACTGGTTGCAATACGTCACAGAATTATGACCGACACGGCGAACTATTAGCGTCCGGGCGTTCGGTGATGTGTTTCAGTGCATTCAGTGTCGTTCATTATACAATCCACTGTGTGTATTGGCTACAATGTATTCGTAAAAACGCCATTCGAAAATTAATTTTTACTGGCCCAAAACTTCACCCACAACACTGGATAAAAATTCTCTAGTGTGCCTGATGTAAACTAGGTCGTTCCAATGTTCGAATAATTAGTGAAATCAATAGCATAGGTGGAATTCTCGGAACTTTGAAAATGTCCTCGTTTCATGAACGTTATTATTATTTAATAATTTTACCATAATGCTTAGACATGAACAATTCATATCACATTCGCATTATTCATTATATATATACGAAAGTGTGCGGCCCTTTCAAATTCATGGAGAAAACTGTCACTGGCATTGTGTATCTGGATATGCTTGAAAACTTTTTAATTCCACAGATCGATAAAGATAACTGAGATAAGATGATTTACTACATATATATATATATATATATATTGTTGCAATATGCTTGGGACAACAGTAAATTTTCAGGCAGACAAACTTTCGAAATTAGTTAGAATTTTCAACAACAGATGGCGCTGCAGGCGATTTAAAAGATATAGAAGTAAACGCAGTCTGTGAGTTCGCCATTCTGTAAGTCGTCTTTCTGCTGTGAGCAGCAATGTATGCTGTTCACAGATTGCAAGTTTGCTGCGAAAAAATGATGCAAAATATCGTACTTTCCAGACTGGAGCGCCATCTGTTGTTGAAAATTGTAACTAATTTCGAAAGTTTTTCTGTCTGAAAATTTACTGTTGTCCCAAGCATATTGCAACAAACGGTGTATTTCTATTGCTGCTCGTTTAGTTTTTATTGATTTTTCAAATATACCGGTCATTTTTAATCACCCTGAGTTAAAAAGGACTTAACGACTTTGGAATGATATAGAAATTTGTTGAGATAGACTCTGAATCTGTAGTTGTGTTATTTTGTAGCAAACAACCTCAAGTTTGGTGGACTTAGTGCATCAGTACACCATTCTGCCACCAGGAGCGGCAGCGTAGCGCATAGTTAAAATGGCTACTTTCACTGGTGCAGTGCGTGCTCGCTGTGTACTTAGGTTTTTTGAAACGAACTGTGCAACAACTGTTTGGCATAAATATCGCATTGAATATGCTAAACAACCTGGAACAGGTTCGTGATAGCCCTAAAGTTAATGGGTTTTGTGCCCTTAGTGAACTGAAAGTGTGCGGTCTTTTCTAATTCATAGAGATAACTGTCACTGGCATTGTGTATCTAGATATGCTCGAAAACTTTTTAAGATGACCGAGATAGGATGATTTACTACCAGCAAGACGGTGCACAACCTCATTCCCTCACGGAAGTTAGAGGATTCCTAGATAATCGCTTCCCAGGTCGGTGGATTGGCCGTGAAGGGCCAATCACAAGGCCACCTTGCCGCCTCCCCAGACTTGACACCACTGGATTTCTTACTCTGCAGTTTAATTAAATTATATTCCTACCCTCCCAAACAATTTGGGCGATCTGAAAAATCGAATCTACGCTGCCGTTGCACAAGTTACGCCCGTTTTGCTGCAACGACTATGGGAAGAAGTTGATTACCGGTGGGATGTTTGCCACATGGCACATCGAACCGAAATGACACTTTTTTAATGTAAAACCCGAGATTTTTTTGCTTGAAAATGAAACATCTACCGATTCTGTAAGGTATCTCAATAAATTTCTATATCATTTCAAAATTGTAAAGACCTTTCTGACTCTGTATAGTGGTCTAAGAAAAGTTTTTACAGTCGGGGAAGGATTGTGGACAATGAACGGGATGACGTTGGGTAATGGACTTTTAAACGAACCAGTTTGGGCTTAACTAGAAGTGACTTCGCGAAATCAAGGAAAACCGTAATGTGGATTACCACCACACTGGAATTAAAACTAGGTTCTTCAACTGATTTATTTTTTACGTGGTTTTTCGATAATCGCAAAGTTTCTTCTGAGTTTAGAATGTAACAGTGTTAAAAAAAAAGTCCATACCCAGTAGCTTATAGATTCGCAAGACATTCTTGAAAGGGGGGGGGGCTGAGTGGGAGGTAGCTTTGCCGACCGTGTGGACAAAACTCTAGCTCTACACCGTCTCAAACGCTATGTCTCCTTCGCAGCCTCTTAAGTCGCGTTCCCACGACGTCCAGTAACGAAGGCGAGACGGGACGGATATTCAATAACACGCCATGGGAACGGGGCCGTCTCTGCTAGCGGGGACGAGACGCAGCTACCCACTCTATGTCGGTAAACATCACAGGCGTGTGTAGCGGTGCGCTGTTGCCATCGGTTTGCAGCAGCGGTGCGCACCCCTTCTGTTGCTATAATGTGCTGTGTGCCAAACTATACAAGGCAACGTGGTGGGGAGGTGGCGACGAGATAAGAGAGGGCTAACCTGCGGCGCGCGCTCACCCCTACACTTCGGCTAATGAGGTGCCGCCTCCGTTACAAGAGATCGTGGGAACGCAGCTTTAGAGTTGAAAATCTTTATTCTAATAACATACACTTAGTGAGTTTCCTTTAAGATGTTATTGTTAGTACTGAAAATTAGGGATTTTACTTTATTAATAATAATTGTGAACGGGCGGCGTGGGAATTTTTCTTTTAACCGAAAGGGGGGGGGAGCGTGGTGGGAGAAAAATTAGCTTTTTTTGCTTATGGCTTTACCCCTCTTCGACGTCGACGTCGAGGTCATTAGAGGCGGCAAAGGATGGGGGGTAAGGAACGGGAAGGAATGCGGTCTTTTACTTTTTAAAGAAAGCATCCAGGCATTGGCATAGAACGATTTGGGGAAACCATGGAAAACCATAATCTGGATGCCCGGACGGGTATTCGAACCTACATCCTCCTGAATGCAAGACTAAGCGTTACCACTCACCCACGACGCTTGGTGATAAAATTTGGTAACCTCTACATTCCCGCAAATGCCGTATACAGATCCACTGTGTCAGATTTTAATTTCCTTTCTTAGGGCTTTACGTCTTGTTGACGTAGAGGTCATCGGAGGCAGATGAGTATTTGGAAGAAGAAACGGGATAGAATTCAGCCTTTAGCTTTATAAGAACCAAACCGGCAAACTACTGAAGTGATTTTGGAATCCATCCACATCGGGGATACTAATCGGGGATCGAACTCAGCTTCTCCCGAATAAAAACATAAAGTTGCCATTTATCCACCAGGCTTTCCACAATTTATTTAAATTCTATGCGACTTTTCATTAATCTATACGCTTCTAATGCATTTAGGCCGTGCGATTGTTAACAGTGGGATGAGTACCTGGATCCTCGCGTTTAGGAGGAGGGGGAGAGAGATTTACGCATGGTCAAAATCGAGGATATTATAACAGGAATAGGATTATGGGCTAAAAACAGAAATAATTTCATCCGCGTTATGTTAAAGGAACCACCCCGGCATTGCTCTGGAGTAGTTTTCGAAAATTATGGAAACCTGAGATCTGAATTGCCAGACCGGAAATCGAAACCGTGTTCTTCCGAATGCCCGAGCGTTAATTGATCAGCCACCATGGTCGGTGTTCCTTTGTTCTAGACAAGTTGTTTCACGTGCAAGCCAAACCAACCGGCAATCACTGCGTAACTCGCATACACAAAGCAAGATTCCCCGGAGTTGCAAATTCGAAACAGGGTCTCTTGTAAAAGCGGCAACGATATGCACTGAAGTGAGGCACCTTAGTAAAAACATACGATGCCAGTATCGATTAATCTGAACGGCAGGTTTTACGACCCAGTAGTTTGAGTAATTACATTAAAGTGACTTCGTTCAGTATTTGGAGAGGAAATCATTTCCATAACGACGTAGCAGTAAAACTCAACTTATAAAACCGCTGCTTTATTCGACACGGCTAAGAAAAAAAGCACCATTCTGAAATTTAGGCACAATGGTAACAGCGCATCTATTAAGGACGGATTTCCGTAACTACTTATGGCTAAATATCGGGATGATCCACCTTATTCGCCCTAAAAATTACAAATTACAGTATTTAACCATAATACAACAAAACTCATATGTCCTAAATCTGTAATATTAACAGACATTCTAATGTAACGTTTATGTTTAGCCCGTTTTATCTATCCTCTGATTTTTATTTTTTTTCTTGCCTGTGGCAAGGAACGGGAAGGAATTTGGCCTAGGCCCTCGAAGAAACCATCCCGCTATCCGCCTGAACTGATTTTGGGAGACCAGGGAAACTAAAATCAGCATGGCCAGACGAGGACTCAAACTCACGTCGTCCCGAATGAGTGACTAGAACGTTAACCGTTCACCCACCATGCTAGGTAAAACAATTAAAAGTTTCTTAAAAATTACATTCCAAAATTTTACATATTACGTAAACTACACGTGGGTGTGTGGATGAGAGAGTCTTTAACAATCCAATATCGTAAGGTCATTTTATATCAAAACAATTTTTTTTGTATCATAAAATTGATTTCATAATATTAAAATTATCTGCATCATTATTGAAAATCATTACCACAGAAATATGAGTGAAATGCGGAACATTCAAACTGTGATGAAAGAAATTTAATAACAGCTGATCGTTGAAGTTAAACCTTCTATGGACGTGATAGACGATTTTTGGATGGGGGTAAATCCGTGAGTTTCTGACTTCCCGTCATCAACATGCTATGACCTGTTGCGCGTATGATTTCGCGTTGGACACATGCTGGTCCAAAACTTCACACGCGACAGTGGAAAAAAATTTCTCTTGTGCTTATTTCTATACAACGCCGCGAAAACTTCGATCTTTCAGATATACTGCTATTACCTCTTGTGTTCTGTCGCGTCTCGTATTAGCCTGCTAACACCGTGAAAATCTGTCATTAAATCTTGACCGCCGTTTTCAAAATCTTGGGAAAACTGTATTGTAAATTAGGCGAAGTAATAAAAACATTTCTGAACCACTAAGAATTAATTCTCAGGTCGAATATTGATATATTATTTCTGAACTACTTAATTGAGCGACTCAGTGTTGGAATAGGTTTTGCTTCCACTAAGGAAATGTGTAACTTCAAAAAAGAATAACGTTATGTTCAACCCGTATTATTGATTGATTAGTGGCCATCTTCTATGTTTGTGAAGCAGTGTAACACAATTGCTTGCTGCAGTTTCGTTCATACTTCGAGCTGGGTTGTGATTATCTCTTCGACACAACGCCTTCCCCAAGTATTTGGGAGTCGTAATGGATCGTAGCTTGTCGTACAATAAACATCTAAACAACCTTGTAGCAAAACTAAGAACCATAAATAATATTCTGCAGAAGTTAACTGGCACCTCCTGGGGAGCATCCGCCTCCACACTTCGCACATCGGCACTGAGCCTTCCGTTCAAACTGTAAAACAGATTATATCAGATAATTTTAATGGGAGAGAAACTTGGAAATTGGAGTGGATAGCCTCAGCCCCACCAGAATAACACTCCCTGTTTGACAGTCAACAGGCACTAAAGGGACTCGACCTTCCTCGCAAGACCTGGGCATCTCTTAACAGAGTTAGGTCTGGCCATGGCAGATCTGCTTCACCTTTGTACACATGGGGAATGAGAGATCCACCGAAATGCGACTGTGATGAGGAAAAACAAACCCTCCGTCACATGACATTTGATTTCCCACTTCGAGCCTTCAGGGGATCATCGATAGATTTTATTAATATATCAAATGAAGCTCTGTATTAGCTAAACCATGTTAATTTTGAATTTTAATTATAATTTAATGTTAAATTGTATTATTTTTGCGCAATGGACATAATCTAAATAAATAAATCTCTACGAGGCAAATACCTTGCATCTTGCGGAAATACTAGTATGCATGCATTTCCTAGTATACCCTGTCATAATCAAAAATAAACGTATGTTTTTAATGGAATTTCTGTACTTAAAACCATCAGACAAATGAAGAACCGAGTTCAAAGACTTCCAAGTATATTTATATGACTATTATCCTTGTTACTACCTGCCCCATTATTGTTGCAATTTGCCCCAAGGACGGAGAAAATACAAACAATCAGCTGCTTTTGATAAGACACTAATTGTGGAATAAAGCTAAGACGTTTAATATCTTTCGGTTTTAAATTAGCATATGAAAGACTGAATTATCGAAAAAAGCAATCATAAGTATGAAATACCTGAAAGATTTCGTAATACATACAATTTTCTGAAATTTATTAAAACATGCCCCTCTGTCTCTTGCATAATTAATATTATTAAGTAATTTAATGTTTGGTAATAAATTTTTACTTTTATTATTTTTTAGTGATATCCGGGACGATGAGCTTCTTACCGGCAACTGATTTTGAATGTATTAGTAGTGGTCCATAGTATATGTATAGTACTCATCCTTATAATGGGAATACGCCATTTTGTATTTAGATTTTTTTATCAACATCTGATCATATTTTTTGGTAATGGCAATGTCCCGATTTTATTTCTTTTTAGAATGATATACTATATACACAGCAGCAATATTCACAACAGAAAAGTTGTAACATTGAAAATAGTCTTAACCCATGCCTAACGACTAATTCAAACATGATCCAAATTTCCCAGGTTAAGAGTGTTATTTTCCATTACAAAAATCCATTGACACAAATTCCAAATATCTATAGAGCAATAAAAGGATGGACCCTTGATGAGGTTAACGGAAAATCTACTATTATAAAGAAACAAGTAGAAACAAACTTCTAAGGGAAGTTAAATTTTTCAACAATTGCGTATCCTGCACTGTAAGGTTCTAAATATAAATGAAAGATGGG
Source organism: Vandiemenella viatica (assembly GCA_031002005.1). Taxonomy (NCBI): domain Eukaryota; kingdom Metazoa; phylum Arthropoda; class Insecta; order Orthoptera; family Morabidae; genus Vandiemenella; species Vandiemenella viatica. The sequence goes on from JARYHS010012519.1 coordinate 113,880,935, forward strand.
AAATAATATATAAAATATGGGATATAATACATAAAAGATGTGATTTATGAAAAATAAAATATAATATAAAAAAGATGGGATTATAACCAGATCTGTTCAATAGAGATCTCTTTCGGAAGAAATTAATGACAAATGGGACAAGCTGATACGAACAGTCCGAAAGAAGACGCGGTACACCTTGGACAGAAGAACACAAATAGGCTAGTTCAAAACGAATGAAGGACTTCTGGCCTCAAAAGAAGATGAAACGCACTGCCAGTTACAAGAAGGCTTAACGTGGTCCTAGTTGGCCTCAACGAATATACATATATATATAAAAAGATACAAGTAACATGAACTGAACCACGGTTTCTGTGTTGTATGCTGGATTGTTACTGCTAAGCCATAGTCTGTCTGGATCAAAATTTTGATGGTATTTAAAAAACTAATCCATTAAAACAGATTGTCTTTCTCGCAAACGAATCCACGAGTGGACGAAATATTAGCTAGATTTGGTTGCAGCCCTAGAGATGCTTTTCCATCTCTATCGGTGACCTGATACATGTTCCCTTCCCTGTCAGATAAAACAAGAAGTACAAAGCACTTAATTGAAATTTCCCTGCATACAGGGTTGGATTCGAACCATCGATCCCCGCAGCATGAGGTCAGTCTGCTAAGCACTACGCTGCCAGGCTGGGATTAATTGCGGTTTGCTGTTGCGTGGCGAATAATCTCATTTTACGCCCTCATGGTTCACGTACCCTCTGCCATCCATCACAGCCCAGGGTTGTAAAATACGGCTAAGCTAGTCCACGGATAGTTACCCCACTGAAGCGTTCGTCTTAGCACTGTAACGGGACGTTATCACGCCACGCTACAATTTATATTTTTGTTAAATTGTTTTTAATTTTAATTTTTATTCAGATTAAAATTAATTAAAATTGATCTCGGGCAGCCCAAAATTGTATATGGTTAAATAAATATGCAAGGGTATTTCATTTGAGAGGACTCAGCGAAAAATGTGCGAGCGTAAGATTTTGTTTAAGCGAAGGATCGCACATCTCAGGCTAGGGACGGAAGTGAAACCGTTAGTCCCAGTGGACGGACACAATGGGCCGCCTCGCTGTCGCCAGCCAAGGCCAGTCAGTCACTCCAACGGTTCGCACAGCAAACATGTGAAGGTCAGCCCCTCCCCTCCCCCGCCCCACCAAGGATGGACGCGGAGGGGACGCTGGCAAAATGCCGCGAATCTGAGTGTGCAACGATACCACGTGATTTCCAACCTGCCTATCAAAATCATCGACAGGGTCTTAATTCAGGGTTTATTCTTTTCTGCCCGGCATGTTCCTTTGCGGTGAGGAGAGGCCATCTTGTCCGAAGAGGAAGGATACTTCTGGATGGGCTGCGGTCCAGAACGGTTGTGCTTGGTCAGTACAGTGACCTGCCTATGATCACTGGCTGGTGATCTTTCTATCGCGCTGGGCTGATAGTGCGACGGACTTCAGTGCTGCTGCCTATGCTATGGTAAAGTGTTAACGCCAGGTCTTGCATCGTTGTGTTCTTATGAGACTGCGAATGACCCGTAAACGACTTGAGAAAGAGACTTGTGTTCTTTAAGCAAATTTGACCCTGAGCTAGCCGACATTTTGTTGAACATTGTGGGAGCCTTTGCATATCGCGAGTTCCTTGTTTTCTCCTTGTTATTTAACGGCGCCCGAGACGCATGTTCATTTCATGTATTCATTTTGATTGCTGACTGTTTTTGTTGTAGCATATTGTGAACATTGTTCCCGCTTACTAACTTTAACTTCGTCAGAAGATTTTCAATTAAAGTAAAATTCATATAATTGTTTGCTTGAATAAATCGGCCAGTTGTAATCGCTAGGCTTTGATATCCTAGTGATTATTGTATTAATGGTAGCGTTAAATATGCCTAGCGGTGTAGTAGCCAAATGAATATAATAAATTATCTACATCAGTTTCATTGTGATCTGGCAAGGTTAAGATTCTTGCCAACCAATAATTGATTATTATAAATAATTAAAATTTATAAAATCCCCCCCTCCTAAAGCATACTCACTACAGCACGAACAAGCAGGATAAACTAATCAACAATTCTCAAACCTATTCCACACGTCTTCACGTACCCTATGAATAAAAGTCGCTGTCAAACTATCCTAGTTACCAATGATAATAATAATAATCTTATATCTTTAAACGAGCAATTTTACACTTTGGATGAAATTTCATACGTAGCGCCTTCCTGCAAAAATGCAAATTTTTTTTGTATTCGGTATCTCCGAAACGGTTCTAACGCCATCTCGTAGAAGTTTCATGTACTAGTAAGCCTGATGATGTTAGTTTCTCTTTGGTTAGAGCATGAAACTGTCCACCAATTCTTGTATACATTCGTTATCTCTGAAATGGTTCATATAATTTGGATGAGATTTCATATGTAGATAGGGGTTTCCCTACATAGGTGTCTCCACTGAAAATAAGCACCATATTACAACAAACGAGCATTTCTTTTATTTGGTATCTCTGAAACGGCTGTAACGCCATCTTTTAGAAGTCTGAGGCACCAAATCCCTGAAAAAATGTGATTTAAAATATATATATATTGCTATGTTATTTCACAACGTCATCTCGTAGAAGATTGAGGCACCAGTAAACTTGAAGCGGCTTAATATATCTGGATGATAACCGTAAAGTTAAAATGAATTAAATCGATAAAGTGGCTGATTATTTAAAACAATTATGTTGAACTATGTGCATTCATGAATTTTATTTAACCTATTGAAGTTCTTATGTAGATGGCTATGAAATATATTGAATGTAAAACAAATATACAGCCGTCTGGCAGCTCAAATACGACTAGTGAATAAAAAAAAAGTGGTTGAAGGGCTTGCTCCCAAAAAATTCTGGCTCCGGTTATGGGTTCAGATCGTGGTGGGGACAAGAATATTTTAAGAGTTGTATATGATCATATGAGCTACGCTAGGACGTTCTGTGGTTCGGATTCCACGCTAAACTGTAGATCCCTGTGGAAAGGAACTGGCCGTCTTACCTCTGATACAATGGCTTAGTATGCCTCCTTCTGGAGGATCCAACTAACCTTCGGAATGTGAAATAAGTTAGGGTTTTATAATATAGACTGGCTACATATCTAATCTAACCAGTCTAATAGTATTATATGAACAACTCTTGTATATAGGTAAGATTAATTTATCACAAACTTCTCTAAGGATTTTGATGAAATCTTGCATACTGAAAAGAAATCGAAAGATGCTGAGCGAAGATCGGTCTTTAAACGAGAAATTCTTATATATATATATATATATATATATATATATATATATATATATAGGGTACCTTGGAAACAGATCTAACGATCTGCATGAAATTTTGGATTTAGATAACGGTTTGCTTTTCAAGTTTGTCTAAATAGATGTCGCCACTGTAAAAACGCGATTTTTTAAAAAAACGAGTAGTTCTTGTATTTGGTATCTCGGGAAGGGCACTAACGCCATCTTGTAGAAGTTTCGGGTACCAGTAAGCCTAATGATGTTAGTTAAGTTTCTCTTTGGTTTGAGCAAGGAATTATTATATCTTTAGACAAACAATTCTTGTTTACTAGCTGACCCGTGTGAATATTTTGCACAGTATCGTGGTCAGTCACTGAATGGTAATATAATAATGTGGAAATAAGTAAATGCAAGTATATTTATTAATGAAAGGTATCTTATTTTGAAGAGTAGTAGTAAATATCACTTTTATTGTAAAAATTCGTTATCATTAAATACTACATGTTTAATTGTAAAATATTTAAAAAGTAAATGTTTAAATGATATATATTGGCATTGTGAGATGAGATTTCTTCAACGTTCTTTACTTTACAAAAAAAGCAATTTATGAGGTGGAAATGGCTCTAGCAATTCGGATGAAATTTAATTGGGGATAACGTTTTGCTTTTCAGGTTAGTAGCACGACTTTACAAAAATACGAGCAATTCTTGTATATGGTGTCTCAGAAACGGGTCTAACCTTTTCTCGTAGACATTTCAGATACCCGTAACCCTACTGATGTTAATTAAGCTTCTCTTTGGGGAGAGCAAGAAACTGTCTAAGAAGACTTCAAGGAAAACGTTTGGATTTAATGAAACTTCACGCAAAATCTTGAATATTCAACAGAAATCGAAAGATGCCGAGAGAAGATTGCTCACCCAGGTACTAAAAAATATAATAATAATATGAAATTTGAAAGTACGATAGGAAAGTATTTAGCTGTAGACTTTCAATAATTTGAAAATTCTAAAGTCATATTTTGTTTTATGATTATGTGCCCATTAGCTACATGACGCTTAAATGGCGCAAAAAAATCTGACATAATTTATCAAAATTCTTCAGCGTGTATAGATTGAAGTTTTTTTTTCCTTTCTTCTCCTCTGTACGTTAATACGTCCGCCCTTTGCGTTTATCTGTTTGACAAGGATTTTGAGATAGTCCATACGACAAAAATTAATTAATTGAAAACAAACACTGAGAGTAAGAGTTGGTTTGTTCGGTTCACTGATTTATAGCAAAGCAAATGAGTGGAGATAACTCGTTTATTTTTACGTTTTGCTGGAGTCACTTTGATCTTTTTTAAACACTCTCTCATCGTGACATATACATCAACATCCATTCACTGGAGTTCACAAGTATTGTCAGAGGGTGCTTTTAACCAAAACTAATATTTACTCAGTGCATTCCATTCTCGAATAACACTATACAAAAAAAGGATACATATCTCCTGTCATTAGGACCCACATATGTCAGTGGACGAAATATTACATCAGGATATTGACGTGCCGTAAATATTACAGAAACTATTACAATTATTTAAAAATATCACCAGCCTACAAGTTTTCCCGATGTTGTGTTGCCACAACTCGCTCTTTCACAAACAGTTAGTAATGGAGTCCACACTCATTGCCCATATAATTGAATGTTTGTATATAATACGCCAATGAAAAACGGACACATGTGGTTGGTAAATTCGGCAACTCCGCAGTTTAATTACGTTAATACCGTTCTCTGTGTTTGCAAGAACAACGTTCAATTAACGACCACAAATATGTATGTATCTAATCTAATAAGAGTTAATTGTGCAGTCGATTGTGAGCGTTAATTATATCTCACGTGCCTGTTACGATGTATCAGTTGGACTATTTAATCACCGTAAAAATGACATTACTGACAATATTATTTTTTTAATGCCATTATTATATATACCTTATTAGAAAAGACCTCTGGGATGTAAAACATGTCATGGTTAATAAACATACACACGTTATAAATAATAATCATAGCAAAATCCATAAAATACTAGAGAAAAAAAAACAAGATTAAAAATTAATATTTAAAACGGCGTTTTGTAAAAGGTTTAAGATACAAAGAGTTAATTTTTTGTGTAATTTCTTGGAATAGTAGAAGTTGCTGTCAATAAGATAATCTTTCACTTTTAAAAAAAAAAAAAAAAAAAAAAAAAAAAAAAAAAAAAAAAAAAAAAAAAGTCCTGGCCTCGTATTGGTGAGGACACGGGTTCGAATCCCCGTGCGGCCATCCAGATTTGGGTTTTCCATGGTTTCCGCAATTACTGCTGGCAAATGCAGGGATGCTTCCAAACAAAGGGCCATGACCAAATTCCTTCCCGTTCCGCGTCCCCACTCCTTTCCCGCCTCTAATGACCTCGACGTCGACGAGGCGTAAATCCATAACCACAAAAGCCGAATATAATTTTTAACCTTTTGTAAAATTATAGTAACGGAAAATGGGGTTAATTGTAGAATATGGTTGATATTGGAGACAAATTACAGTTTCCTAGATATTAAATGCAGGTCTGGTAAACTAATACTGACAACTTAAGCGGCCACTCAAATATTTATTTTCGAACAAAAAAAGAGCAGTATATAGTATATTGGTTCTATACTTTAGATCTCTTTCCACTCATTACCATAATGGGATGAAAAAATTACCCATTTATTTCTACTAGAATTCCGTATAAGATAATGTTACAAACTTTTAAATACGGTATTTGGTACTGGTTACAAAACACATTATATGTGGGAATTTGAGGTCTGCAATTTGTTTCGTAAGACACCATTTACAGACGGGGATACAGAAGAATGACAAATAATCACACAGATTCACCCACTTTGTCACGCAGTGTCCTAGATAGACAGATAGCTAGCTCTATGATCGTTGCCCCCTATCTTATTTGTATCTTTTTGTTATAGTTTATAAAAACTGAATACAAATTTAATAATGAGTGTAGTCCAGTATGTTTTAATCATTACTACTGCTAAGTAATCAATTATTAGTTGAATGGACCTTTACTTTAATAGCTTCCAAGTATTTTGATGAATCAGTGGTAAATAAGAACGGAGGCCAAAAATTTTTGACCAAGTTCTAAGGACTGAATTCGAAGGAAATTAATGTTACGACATGTCAATTGGAGAAACAAAATTCCCACATTACTGCTATAATTATCTACTATATAATTTCGTAAGGTCATCCACTCACCTCGATAGTTATTGGCTGAAAAATGGTGACGTCATGGGCCAGCCTTTAATTCTGTTAATTTTTTAGCTTCTTAGCTACAGCATTTAGTATTAACAACACTTAATATAATATCTTCTTTCTTTTCTTATTTGAAGAAAATACAATACATACTTTATTTAACCAATTTAAGACATAAAAAACAGCTTTTCATTTATTTACCGTAATTTGGGGAAATATTGACACCAGAAGGTGTCCTTCATTTTTCTGAAAGGGCCATTTTATGTCCAAAGAATGATGATGCTTATGAAATTAATGAACCAATTTTGGACATTCTTGAAGGTGAAAGCGTTACCTACTTCAGTTCAGACTCAATCGAAGATCCAATGAACCAAGACACAGAAATTTATCCCATAGAGTTTTTTAATAATCTAAGGCCTTCAGGAATGCCACTACATCAACTGAGACTAAAACTTGGAGCAATTGTCGTGCTACTGCGGAATCTTAACACAAAACGAGGCCTGTGCAGTTTGCAATCGCACTCGCTTGATTGTCAAAGACTTTAAACCAAATTTCATTTTTGCTAAAGTTCTTACTGGATCTGCAAAAGGAAATTCAGTATTCGTTCCGCGTATTAATCTTGCTCCAAGCAATTCTGTCCTCCCATTCAGTCTGAAATGAAGGCAGTTTCCTGTCATGCTTGCCTTTGCTATGACTATTGACAATTCACAAGGTCAAACATTCGACAAGGTTGGACTTTAACTCTCTGAGCCTGTTTACAGTCATGGATAACTTTCTGTGGGTTTTCCCAGAGTTCGACAGTCAGGTGATGTTAAAGTACAAATCATCAATAACGATCGGCACGGTAAACTTCTAAAAAAAAATTGTAACAGTTTTTACAAAGAATATTGTCTACAGGGAGGTACTGGAGCATCAATAAGTGACTAATCGAGCTACCTCTGTACCAAACAAATGACACTTAATTTCCAAAGGACAATAAATTTCTGCAAGGTTGGTAATCCATAATGTAATAATGTATTCACTTTGATTGTAGTTAACTAAACCACTGCTGTAGTAATGGGGTTAAGTAACATGGGTTAAATAACATGTTATCGTGTAGTAACGGACTGGAAACGCATCATATAGTCAGGCCGCATCTGTCGGCACAAATCTGTATTTACCGATCTAACACCATTCACATTAAAAAGACATTTTTCAAATTTAGCAAAGTCAAATAAAACTGTATTTCAGCCAGTTCCAGTCAAGAGACCTCGACGTTTGAAACAATTATACGAAAGCGCGATCGTCTTTGCCCATGTTTAATATGTCTATTATTATACTTCTGAGTTCTTCACACAAAATACATTTTAACCTCTTCAGTCCCGAGCTCATAATACAAGTGCAAGAGAACTAAGCGCGATGTATATTGTAGATGATAAGATAGGCAAGAAAAGGTTCAGCTGTTCAGCTGTGCAGCGGCCCAAGAAAAAAATAATTTCTGGAGGTATCATATATGATAGCTCGGGACTGAAGAGGTTATTCAATCTAACGGTAAAACACAGGTAAAGTTCGTATTTGGCCAGGTGAGGTAAACCTATTATAATCTTTGACCCTAAAAACTAGAACTATTCTAGACACGTGACGATACGCAAAAAACAGTCACGGGCTTACACTAGTTTTTAAAATAATAGCCAGATTAGGTAATTTTAATATTTTGGAAAATCACGCACTTATTAATACATTCTCTGTATTTCATTTTAGTGACATCGTGCATTGTGATATAAACTTGACCCAAAATTTTCACGAGTTCTTACATCTTTATTTTTCGTTACCCGTCATTCAGGTCCACGGTTGAATGTATGACACAGTTGAAATTACTTACAAGCCTCTGACATGAAAACAAAAGAAATTAAAAATTAAATTTAAAAACTTATGTTATGTCACCTAATATTAGATTAAATCGTGGTCTTTTACCAGATAAACCGCGATCAATGTGGAACTACTTTCATTAAAACGAAGTAATGAATTAAATAACATGGCGCTCGTGAAAGTAACTTAAATTACTTTTAAAAACTTAAATAACGCCTTCTGTAACGACGTCTCTAATATTCCTGCTCTAAAATTAAAGCATCCATGACTATCGCATTAATACATTCACTGCATCGCCATATAAACGTGATTCAATATTTCTTACCTTGCTATAACAGCGATCAGAGAATATAATGAAAACATCCTCAGGGAACGAAGATAAATAAACAGAAAGCAAGTAGTAATTAATGAGCTGATTTAGACGAAATAACTACTTTTCCTTCAGGGTTCCGGCAATCGTTTCTTGACAGATTCCTAGCTAATAATTTTTTACTAACCAACGCGCATAACCTCGATTTGGTAGTAAAGTCTCTGGCCATTGTTAATTCGGCTACGAAGGCCAACAGCGTGACGTCAGCATTATGGTCACGGACACACAGTGACAGGCGTAGCATTTAATTACTATTGATTTTCGCTTGAATGCTCGTAATGGAGGAGCAGAAGTGTCGCTTACTTCTTAAGAAACATACACAATTCTGAATATATTTTGTTTGTTAAATGTGTGAGGCCCAGACTGCATGAATTGAGGTTTATATATATATAATAAAAAAAATTCTTGTAAATCGTAGAATAAAAAAACTGCAAACATTTTTATAATTTTTCGAAATAATTATGTGTGAGATAGTATCCACTAAATCATTGTAAAGTTACAAATTTATAGTTTTCCAGCAGAGTACCCGGCGTTCCCCGGTCTAATCGGTGTTGATTTATCCGTACGCTATTTTTATATTTCCGATGTAAATTATGCGTACGAAGTTTCATTAATTTGGCACTAGCCATTTCCAGAAGTAAACTAAACATTGATATACCCGAGCAATTCCTAGAACAGGTTAATTGGATGCTATTACACAGAATATCAGTTTACATTTTGGTCCAGGCAGCATTTCAACCTAACCATATCATCTGTTAAAGTTGCTGCTTGATAGTAAAAACATCTACCATCCGCGCTTAATACATACCACACACATAACTCTGTATCTGTAATATATCCGTTTATTCCAGAAAATAAAGATTTTTGATGGGTTTTCACAACGTTTAAGCTTGGGGTCCAAGCTAAAATCTGATGTACATGTTAAAATATTAGGACACATTTTTTTTTATGAATATTCTGGCAAAACTTAAAAATCTGGATTTATTTCGGCGGGATTTAAAACTGGGGGTTAAAAGGGGTGTGTGGTAAAGTGTTTGGGCTTTTGTAAACCTAATGTAGACAGCATTTTTATGTTTGTTTTAAAGTATACGTCTGCAAAATTCTTTCAAAATTGGATAAACTGTAGCTTTGTATAAAGAACATTGGCAATAATTAAGGGATGTAAAGGGGGAGAGAGATTGGGTTTTTGTAAAACTAATGTGCACAGTATTTTTCTCTTTGGTTTAAAGCGAAGTTCCATCGAAATAGGATAAAAACTATGGGTTAGCATAAAAATGATGGGGTGTATAGCGAAAGAGGATATGGGTTTTGGAATTTATTGTTCAGAAACCGTCTCCATGAAAAAAATACATACATTTGCCAACTTTCATGGTGATCGGTCAGAACGTGTCAACTGTAACTTTTGTGTAAAGAACAATGACAAGAATTAAGGGGGTGTAAATGAGGAGAGGGGTTTGGTTTGGCAAACAAAAAGTTGACAGTATTTTTCTGTTTATTTTAAATTATAAGTATGAAAAGTTCCGTTGAAATAGGATAAAAACTGTGGATTTGTAGAAAAATGAAGTGGTGTAGAGGGGGCAAGGGGGTGGTTTTTTTTTATTTTTTTGTTTGGTTAGAAACCTTCTGCATGAAAAAATACATATATTTGCCCACTTTCGTGGTGATCGGTTAAACTGTGTCGACTGTAACTTTGTGTAAAGAACATTGACAAAAAGTATGGATGTGGAAAGGGGGAGAGGGCTTGGTTTTTGTAAAGCAATTGTAAACAGTATTTTCCTCCTTGTTTTAAAGTATATGTATGCAAATTTTTATCGAAATCTGATAAAAACTGTGTTAATTAGGAGGGGAGGGGGATAAAAGGGGAGAGGGGTGGGATTTTGCCAACCAAATTGTGAATTTAAACCATTCTCGAATCAGCTTAATGACACACACAAAATTTCATAAAAATCAGTCCAGTCGTTTAGGAGTTCAGTGACATACACACGGACAGAAGAAATATACATATAAAGATAGGGACCAGACGTTGTTAGGTTGTATAAAATGAAGAGATAAGTGAATGATTCCACAATGGTTTCGTCTCACATTAAGAAGCTACGTAACATAATTTAATCTCTCTGAGATCTATGTAGATAGCTTCTAATTCTCTGTCTGCTGTTGTATTTTCGGCGATCTGGCGGTGGGGTGAAACGCTCAGCTGTCACGCGAGCCTCCGCTCCGATCTGATATTACGTTAATTACGCGACCAGTTAATACGGTCGGACGCAACCTTCCGGTGCGTCACTCCACTTTCTGTTTATTTATGTACCGCGCTCGGTAGCAAAACAAACAAACAAAAAATCACCACCCGGTAGCTACCACGGGGTATTTCTGTTGTGCGTCACGTGCAATGTGCCTCTGAAACTTTGTGTTAGGGTTCCACTTCTGTTGACCTTGTTTTCACAATTCATTAACACGCGCTAATGAAGTTAATTAAATTTCATTGAATAATCAATGGTTTTGCGGGAGATGTTATTGTAACAATAATGAGACTAATTTCATGAACTGATATGTTTCGTCAAAAAATAATGTGCGTTGTATAAAACACAACCAAAAGCTACGAAAAACAGTCATAAACAATCAAAATAATTTATTTTTTTAACTTCTTTCTCACTCAGTTACCAAGACGCGCCAAACAAAAACCATCCTTTGTTATCTCATAAAACTGTAATCAGCTAATACAGAACTGAAAAAAATTCATCAGTAACAGATATACTGATATGTCACGTAAACACATTATCTCATAATACAGTACAGTGATATTTTTTTAAGCATATGTCCGCACTGAAGTGCTTCTGGTATTCTGTGAACTACCGATGTTATTGCTAACTACGTGCTAATTTCTGTTAATATCATATTCGAATAATCAACATATTTTGCTTATCAGATATCCATCAAAGATATGGCTGGCATACACATCTCAACACTCTTAAAATGATTTTTTTATAATAAAGATCAGTGTTATTACAATACGTAAGACCATAATTGAAGTAAGAATAAAACTTGAACGCAGATTTGAAAAAATAAAATTTCCCGAAAATCAATTAGTCATTGCTTTATTTACAGCGAGCAATGGAAATGGATTATGCCAAATCATACCCTTCCTTCAACCAGTTGTTACGAAATTTTTCGATGTGTACCACATCCATTCCTTGTAGGTTAATAGAAAGTTTTGTCACATTGATTACGTTTTAGTTAAATTATTAAAGGGAAATTTTTAGGAACAGTTAATCCGATTGTTACCTATATCAAAAAAAATGTTTAAAAATGATTCTCCGAAGTTGATGCACTTATTAACATCAAATGATATTAGATTTCACAACTGATAATTCAAAAAATAAGTCAAGAAATGTTTTTTCAAAAAAATACCTTTTATCACAAAAAAATTTGATAGCAATTGCGTGGATCATTTCAGAACCCATAGCAGTCTTAATTATTTCTGAGAAATTAATGAATTAGTGTATTCAGCTAATTCTGACTCTTATGCTGAGAAGTTGTACTTTAATAGTAATGATATTTCGGATAAAATACCTTAAAATGTTTATTCGTGTAGACCTGTTCCAAGAAGTGTTTTTAAGCTTTAAGTGTTTTTTATAAGTGATTCCACTGGCTAAAACTCCAGTGAGAAAATTTTCGCAGCATGGTAATACCAAGATTACATGTCACTTTATTATTTTGATTATTTTCTTGTCGGTTCTGGGTAATTAGTTGGGAAAATGTTATCTGAACCTTTACCGGGATTAATTCACATAAAATTCAAAGTGGATACACCGGGAATGTTGTTTTTTTCTCAGTTGCTGTTGGTTAATGTCGTATTTACTGTGCCAGACTAACCACAAAAACTGAAGAACCTGGAAATGTTGCTTGGTTAGAGACCATTTCCGAAAATATGTGACACACTCTTGAGCCAATACACACAATTCTGATTTTCAAACATACAAGAATTTGTTTTCTGTTGACGTCGGTTAGAATCAAACACCTGATCATCGAAACACAAAGGGAGAACGGGAAAACACTTTTCTATAATATCGAATAACAGCTATGTTACCAAATCATTCAAGGCTGCGAAATCTGTTAAATCCTTTAAAACAGTTACCTAGTTCCTAGCTCATTTCGTCGGCAGTCAAAGAAGTGTTTTCTCTGTGATGAGTGATCTTTAATTTCTCCAGAAATCATTAAGACACTAACACAAAAGCTATGTTGATATTTCCTGATATATTATGCCTGGATTCATGAGAATAATTACTCTGATATTTATTTGGATCATCCGGGTTCATGCAGACAGCATATTGCCAGCACATTCTCATGCATATTTTACAGAGTGTATGATTTTAATAGCTAAATGATCGTATTCCGATATTATTGAAATGATCTTACACACGGAATTTTATTGTTTAGCTTAAGGTATGGACACAAAGTGATCTTTAAGTTCTATAGCATAAAAATTCAATACAAAGCCCTCGTCATTACTATAACCGATTTATTGATTTAATGAGTTTCTTCCTCTTGTAAAAAGGCAATAAAGATATAAATGCAAAGAAGACATACGTACTTTAATTGACGATGAATTTCATTTTGATAAGTAATATTGTTTGATAGTAAAATGAATTTATCACTGACCAGCTACGCAAGGATGAAGTGATGATAAATATTCTTAGAAGAATGTAGAAAACAGGTCTAATGATTCTAACGTAGTAATGACTTCTGAACAACGTACTACATAAATACTACAACGGAGAGAAGAGTAGAAATTTTCTGTTTGCTCCGGAGTTGAAATTATTATAGAGATACAGAAAGTGATATACGAAATAATTGATTCACACTCATTACGTAGTTAATCCAGAAACGCATTTAACTGGTATCATAGTAGGTAATTGTTAAAATTGCTATGCAGGTGTCATATCTAGCAAAGAAACGATGATAAAAATAATTAGAAATATATTTCTTTCCATGTAAACTGCAAACTTAAAATTTTCTAATTTATATACATAGTTGGCATAAAAAAAGAATTACGAGTATAAGGAAATTCAAAGTGAAAACACTTTCAGTTTTATCTTGAAAAATCATAATATATTTAACGTATTATTTATGAATCATGCACGAATGCCGAATATGGATGCTGTAGGAAATCGTATTCCTATCTGAATAAAGATGAGATAATTTATCTCTATTATTTGTACGAATTGAGCTCCGGGAAATCTCTTGAGCTCAACACTCAGTAGCGAACTTCCTTTATTTCCTATGAGCAAATCCCATTCCTGAAGTGCACCGAATTAATCGTTAGCAAGGTAGGCGGCACCAGATTCTAGAATTATTGGTCTGTTCTCATCAAATATCTTAGAAATAATTCCTTCCACAAGTTATCTCATAGGTTCAGCGTCTAAATTATCTGAAAGTAGTCGAACGAAGTTTCATGTATCGTGTTACACGTCGAATTTAAGAATTAATAATGAAAAATTTTTCGGTAGATTACAAGTCCTTGGAGAATCCATTTATCAAATTTTTAAAAATATGTTTTATTCGTGGCAGAAACTATTAAATTTGTCAACGAAAAATTATTAGATGCAGGTCTAGTTATTACCGTAAACAAAATTGTTTGAATAATGCAATAAAATCTGAGATTTTTACGTATATCGCGGGTTGACTCATTGCTTAACAGCTACCCACATCAAATATTTCCCGCGCACATTCTGCACATCAGAACTAACGTTACTGTGAAATTGCGACTGCAGTGTCTAGCTTAGTATGAAGTTTCATAATATGCACTATTCGTAGAAGTCATTAAGAGAGCGCTTTTTTAAATTCTGTTGTTGAAATTTCTCAATAAATTTCTTCTCTACTCTTACATTGCAGAACTCAACAAATCAATTACTGTTTCGCATGTTTCTTTCATAACAAAGCAACATTCATAACTCCAAACGCCACCAAATTTAACATAGCAAATAAAAAGGTTTCGTAAAAATCAGAAAAATAGAAGCCTTAGCCTTTCAGAGCCTTACCAACCAGTCCTAATGAAAAAAAAAACGGTATATTCATTGATCGAAAATCTCTCTTTGATGTCGGCATATCTCGTAAATGGTTGCCGCTGAGAGTAGTATAACCTACTGAAATCACATTTGAGCAGAAGCTTCAATCTGTTTGAAGAGATATTTCTGATTAATGAATTACTTCGTTGAGACCCAACTTCCTCTTCGAGTATTAAAGACAAGAAATTCCGCTAAACACATCGGTCACCCCTTTGAAATAAAGTGAGTATGTGCTTGGAGTGCAAAAGTAATCAGTATCTTGGTTTAAATGTCGGATAAAAATGAGACTATGATAACTTGTGTTTTTTATGAATTTACTAATTACACAACACCTTTCAATGAATGATTTGACAATTAGACACCGAACAAATAACAGTTTTCTAAATTATAATCAAATGATTGTGATTTTTATTTTGATGCACCAAATAATTTATTTTCGAAGGGTTAAAACAACGCCATAAAATTTGAGTCAGTGTACGAATAAAAACTAAAAATAAACGGCAGTAACAAATTTCCAAGCACAGATTTCAGAATAATATGGAGCTTTCTATGATTTAAGAGAATTCATAATTTACTTCAAACAAGAAAGAAATATTGAGGTAGTGGTGAAATGTGACAGAGCGAAAAACTATCTCAACGCGGTGAACGAACTGGCAGTTCCTAAGAAACAGTAAGAAAGTAACACAGTCAATAATTTGTTTGTTGGCGACATAAAGGAGAAGATAATAATTGCAGCTAATAATCTTGGCTTCACGTTCCCCAGTGGATATTATATCAGTATTACGGAGATAGTTCATTATAATTTATTCCATAGGTCATGGTTTACACGAAATGCTACAAATGCCTATAGAACTGATTTTCATAACCTTGCAACATTTAGGATAATATAAAGAAGAAGCTAACCTATAAAAAAGTTTTTTCAAAGAAATTAACTAAAAGAATCAAGCTTGATCCCTTAACCCAATATACTCATTATTTTGTCAGATTATGAAAATAAAAAATAAACAAACAAATATCTTTCAAAATAATTTCCAAATATTCCAAGTCTCTAATTTATGATGAAATGTGTAGAAATATATCTTTTAAATTACTTAGATTGCATATACATAATACGTTGTCTATAGCAGAAGTGAAATTTAATATGGGATAGAATCGAATGCGTTTACGTAAATTGACGACGACACCGTCTTTAACGCACCTAATTGCCATCTACACATATAACTTTAGCCTGAAATCCCACGGAAAATGGTTTAATTTTGTTTATATTCCCTAAGACACTGAAAGGACGTTATCACTTGTAGAAACAGCTGCGTGTAATGTCGTTTGGGTATTTGCACGATGTCAGATCCAGCGGCATTCCGTTTACCTGGGGCCTCCTGCTCAGTCGGCAGCCCGCATTACACGGCCGGCCGCAGCGGCCTCCGCGCGACGCCACGCACGCGGGACGGAGTTGTGTGCGGTCGGTGTAGGGGCTGCGTGGTGGGGGGAGGACGCGACGCCACACGCCGTCGCCGACACACTAGCGGCGAGCGATCGCCGGCCACTGTGCCAGAGGCACCGCAGCGCCGCCGCGGGCGACCGCCCAACTAGGCGTCGACGTCGCCAGCGCCCTGCTGTGCACCCGAGCTCCCGACCTACGGCAGCCAGCCAATGGTTCTCTGACAGGCAGGAAACACGCCACTGAGCGCCTGGCACCAGGTTAAATAGTTCGAACCCCGCTGTTTGAAGAAAAGCGGCAGTGCGTGATTCATAATTACCAGACTGTGAACCAATGAAATTGGCTAAATCCAAAAGCTCTCCGTAGAATATATGAGTAGGCGCATACGATTGTTAATGGCGATTCACCTTTCGATGGGGACACCGCTTCATGTCTCTCTGAAAAATTCTGAACCAGCCAGCACCCTCACACCTTGTTTCAGCTTCATATTTTCAACATAGTACACTTAACAAAAACCATCTACACACTACGTTCGGACACATTCGGAGGAATGAAATTAGCCAACCTGCTCTCATACTTCATGTATATGTCTTGGATCGATATTGGGACTGAAAATCACACTTATTTTCTTACACGCTTGATAGAATTTTAGTCGTACTAATATGAATGTTTGTGGAAGAGTCAACCAGGATAAATTATGTAATACGTTCGCCTTAATTTCTTGTCTAGCGCATTTTGTTGCTATGTAGAGGATAGCCATTGAAAGCAACTTCTGTGGGGGCCAGAAAAGAACGGTTTCATCCTTGAAAATGTGGCCATCAATATTGGTGTGAGCACTAGGTGGGTGTTTGCAAGTGACGTTCAGCACTATGGACATTTGCTGCAATACAATTTTATTTAGACTTTGTGATGTTATAAATTCTTCAGTTCTGAATTGTGACGATAAACATATAGGCATCCCATCAACGTAACAGACAACATGGTAATGTGCCATGCAACGTAATTAAAAGTTCTGCATTGCACTGCCATAATGCATTCCACACAAAATCCGTCTCCGAGGCAATGAAAATTACAAATCCTGTGAGTTTAAATATTAAAATTCAACGCTCCAGTGAGCTAGCTGAGTATTAAGTAATAGCAGATAGTTCAATTTAATTGTACTATAAATTAAAGTCAGTCAAAAATTCCCTTTCTGACGTATACGTTCGACATAGAAATCCATATTCGTTTATAATCAATCTGTTTTCAAATATTTTTTTATTGCTTGTTTTACAATTTATAAAATATTTTTTGTATTATTTTGATTTTTTTTCAATGGTTGTAAAAATCTTCATCGTGCATTAATTTTTCAGAAATAAATTTCAGTTAATTGAGTCAGTAAAAATTTGTTTATTCATAATTCAAACGCAAGTCTTTAAGTTACATGACTCTGTCATTCCATATCTTATTTGGTTCCTTAAGATTAATAATGTCATTGTTCCCTTAAATTATTGATTCCAAGAAGAACCCTAGACATTTCAGTACTGGTCTTCATAAATTTATCGAAAACAGGCACATTCTACATCACTCGTCGGTCAAAAAATAATGAAGTGAATTGCTAAACTGTTCGATGAATTTACGAAGCTACAGGAGTACAAAAAGGAATATTCTACATTAAGTTTTAGATCTTTCTAAAACTTGATAGTTTATGTATAAAATTCCGGCCGTAGCCCGTACTTTCTTTTGGTTGCCGGGATAGAAAGAAAATAAAATTCTGTGTACCCTACAGTTAAGGAAAACTTATTACAATTAAGTACGAGTGATTTTGGCAAATAATTCTTCATACTATTATAATGATACAATAAGTTCTCATGGGTATTATAAATGATTTATATAGAATTGAGAATTTATGGATACGTTTCATTATAAACAAGTATTCGTGATGAGCAGGGGTCAGTGCAAGTAACTGAAATGTCTTCTCATTTAATTTTTTGGGAAGAAATGTATATCTACATGTGTTAGGCCAAGGGAAAACAACGACTTGCACAAGCTGGCAGGCTCTTGAGGCAAAACACTGTACAGAATTAACGTATTACAGGAATAATTAAGATAACATATACGCAAGTTACAGGTAGTTACTTTTGTATTGTTAAGAAAGTTTGTCAAAATTGACTGCATTGATTGAATTTCCTCTTTAATTTTTAAGATTTTTTGTGGTGGAAGTTTGATTAATGAGAAGAAACTAAAACAAATAATCTGGCTGATGGAAGGTAACGATTGGCTCTGGCATTTCCAAACTCGGCTATCAGGAGATTGGGTTACGAAGGTTCGCAAATTCACTCAAGATGAATGCCGAGCGGTTGCTTAAAAATGGTCTGATTTGATACCCATTCATTGCCCCATACCTTTTGCATAACACTTCTATTAAGCAGTCCTATGACATTTCGTCGTTCTTTATTGTAGAGTCTCAAAGCTTCACGTTAGGTTTTTTTATCTCACTAACGCAGTTGTATCTGTTGATAAGGCTACATCAGCACCATTGGTATTTTGTATCAGTCATCGGCTGATTCGTATAGAGTGAGGCGATATAAAAGAGAGATGATGGTGCGATGTGCAGCATTGTACAACTTTCCACCCAGCAACCAGAATTTTCCGCATCTAAGAGACAGTTTTTTGCCGTTCATAGCGCTCTGTCACTAAATACGTTTACGATGAAACACATAATGGCGTTTGAACAACCACCATACGGAGTAGCCTATATAGTTATCGATAAAATCATGACTGTGGAATCCTTTCTGTGTATGTAAATCTGTAGCTGGTTTTGTCAGTATGATTCTATGAAATTACTTAACTGATTTTGAAGAGATTTGAAGAGTATGGAACCTTATGGTCTAGCCTAAGTCCTTCTATGCGCTTCATGACTCCAAATTAAAGTTTAAAGAAGCATAAAATGACATTCTGTACGTAAATAGAGGTGTACCAAAGATTCTTAATCCAATCGGAAATTGTCATACGTCGTTTCTGTGACTTCACAAAATCATGATCTTTCTTAATTACGAAGTCTTTCTCGGCGTTGAGAATATAAATAATGTTCTCGGGTGACTAGCCGAGTTATAGGAGTGTTATAATAATCACACAATATTTCGGCGCTCTGAATCGTGTGATTATTATAACACTCCTATAACTCGGCTAGTCACCCGAGAACATTATTTATATATGATCTTTCTTCTTCATCGATGATCTTTTCACTGTTTGAAAGTTCTTACTTCAATATTTGTCCGCCTCTGATGATGGAAATTTTTTCCTCAAGCATTTTACGAAAATCATGGAAGGAATGCGAAAAACTTTATTTTACATTATATATTGCAAAAATGCTATAGTACACACTACAAATTAAATCCTAAACTAATTTTCTGCTCTACAACGATACTGACAATTGGTCACTTTTAAAAAAATATGTTAGTAGAAATAGAAAAACGTATCTCTATGTCATATTCAAATAGATCTAACCAACTGGCTTCAACTATACAAATATTAGATTTTTTCTTTTTGTTAAATGTTACAAAGATGTTATATTATAAACCTCAGACGGAATCATAACCAAAGCTGATTTTTACATAAATAGTGAGAGTTTATCGCATCTTCTTTCTTTCTTGCGTATAGCGCTGTAGGTTAACAATTGCTATCCGAAAATAAAAAAAATAAAAAAATATGCCGTGCATGTACTTCGGGTCATGTGTGCAATGCTGCAGCCAAACGCTAGTTTCCTACACTTAGATCCTTCTATTAACGCAATGTATGACTTACTTTCCACTTCACGTCAACTTATTTCAACGACCTCACATTTAACTTCGACAACTATCATTCAAAGCTAAAAAAGGAGTTAAAAAAATACTAAGCTTATTTAAAATATATCATGGCAAACCGGGAAATCTATTTCCTGGTATTTGAAACGTAGGGTGGATAAAGACTTTTTTTATTTGCCTTCATGTTGATAGAAATATAGCCCTAGGCCTAAATCGAACCTGTGACATTCATCAAAAAACGATATCAAATTGTTAACTTCTACACTAGTGTACCGACTGGCTGTATTCTTTTCATGAATGCACACATTGGCCACATTGGTCTGCTATAGTGACCGTGGAAAACAATCGAGGAAGGCCTCTTCATAATAAATATGCCTCCCTCTCGGTATTCTAAAGCCGTTAAAAATGTTGGCGATTTATGATGATCTATTCCAAATACACGTCATAATTTTCAGTTCCCGTTTGTGGATTTCGGATCGTACCCCTGTCTCCCTTCACGACCACCCACACGAGGCTAAAAGAAATACAGAATGACCATGACGTATACTTGATTATACACAACCAGCATCGTATCAATAAACAACCAGCATCGTATCAATAAAATTCAAACTCGTGCAAGCTGATCTACCTGCAACTGATAAATAAATCTATTAATTTAAAATATCATGTCATCATTTCTTTATATAGATGTTATTAATACTTCGACTGCGAGAAAGAGATTCTGCATCTTTGAGCGCGATCACGTAGAAATAATTGGATGGATTTTCATACCATTCCAAACAATGTGTAATCATGGTCCCAGAACTAAAGTGAGGTATGTTTTACCATGCTGCGGCATCGAGAAACTGAGAAATGGAGAAAATATATCTATTCGCCTGTCTATGTACTTTGTTAAACACGATTCGCCCAATAAGTGCTCCGCAAGGTGAAACCACGTAATTTGAACCACTCGTGCGCTGTTGCAGTTCATCTCGGGGAGGTCCGCCCACGGCCTATGTCTCCGGCTTGTCGGGTGTAGCAGCTGATGCCGTGGACACTACGACCGTCATGTGGTGCTCCTTGCCGCCGTTATGCATCAGCTACTTGCTGCTCTATATGCAGAGCTAGTCAAAATGATTACAGCGATTTCACGATTTTCTTTTGGCTGTCCTATTATAGGTACGATGACGGGGTTTGCTGTTATAAGACAAGTGGCTCACCAGGTTTCGATTGCACTAAATGCAAGCTTCCCGCGGTGGCCGCTAGAGCGCTAGAGAGAAAGATAGCTGAAAGTGAGAATGCGTACGTTGTTCTCGAATTTCATTCGACTCAGTCTATGTTAACTGTTCAGCGACACTTTAGAACAAAGTTCGTTAAGGATGAGGTGATTAGTAGCGCAAGATCTGGCCATCCCTGGAGCGCTGTTGCAGGCTTCGAATTGGTGCGGCGTGATCGTACGTAACGATGGTGCTTTGTGAAACTTGAAAGAGTGTACGAGAATCTGTGCTCATCAGTTATTTATTTTATTTTTCGTATGATGCTATATGACATTTAAAACATTCAACAACAGTTATACTGTGATCACTGAACAACCTTGTTTCAAAGTAAACAACACATGTACACATAGTTAGCGTACAATGCCCACAGCTGGCCACTGAGACAGGATCTCCAGTCACAACCACTACAGCGTGACGTCGAGGCGCTCCAACCAGGCCACCGCCTCCGGCGTAGCCAAATTTAAGTCTACCAGCAAAGGCACATTTTGTAAAACCCAGGTGTGAAGAGTTGAAGCCATTCTTCTTATACCACATCTAATCCGATTTAATTTCCACCAAATTAACCGCGTTAAGTTGAATCCTGGCAGTTTTGAGCAGGGACTGGTAATTTGCACAATGCCCTGTGGTGTGACGATGCCCATTCCGCTGTCCAGCTATCTGTAGGGCTGAAGGAGTTAGATGTTAGACTGACAACAGTCTTCCAGGCAGGGCGACGTGACTTCAGTCGTGTTTTGTATTTCCTAATACCTCCATGGATGGGAAGAGCCTCAATGTTCAGAATTCTCGACCATTGTTTGATTAGGATCTTTTGACTTCTGGTGTGAGGTGGGGGTCTGTTGCTGACCACCAGCAGCCATTGAATAGATGTAGACAGAAGCGAGCCAGTTATGATGCGCATTGTTTGGCGAATCTGAACGTCCACCAACTGGCTGTGAGAGCTATTAAGCCATACGCTGGAGCAGTATTCAGCTGTGGAGTAAACCAAGGCTAGGGCTGTTGTTCTTAATGTATTCGCATCAGCTCCCCATGAAGTTCCTGCCAGCCACCTTTTAAGCTTGGCAGCTGTATTCTGAAGGTGCCTTTTATAAGTTAGGGACCTGTCTAATGTCACACCCAGGTATTTTGAGGTATTGTTATACTTCAGCATCTGGTCTCTGGACAATATATTTGTCTGGTAGTTCATTTGTTTGTTGCTAAGATGGAATGTAGCTATTTCCGTTTTCTGCGGATTAGGTTGAAGGCGCCACCTTCGAAAGTAGGCATACATTTCCTATAGGTCATGAAACATGATTTCTTCAGCCTCTACGAAGTTAGTTCTTTGTACTGTTAGATTGATGTCATCATCATATACAAATTAATGAGATACTCTGTCTGGCAGGCCATGAGTATATATATTAAAAAGTACAGGGGAGAGAACCGAGCCTTGTGGTTGACTATTGTTTAACTTGTGAAATCTTCTCCTGCTGAACTACGTGTGCTCATGGAACAGGCGGTTACTTATCATTTTTCCGGTAAAGAAATTGTCTGTATGGAAGGAATTGCTTTGATCAGTTTGAGAAGGAGACCTTCTCTCCAAACTCTATCGTATGCTGCCGAAAGAAGTACAATTTGTCGGTTGGGCGCGAGAAAACACGCACTGAAAGCTTGCACAGAGTGGCGTTTGGTCCGCGTCGATCCCCCTGGGCAGTATAAATGGGCGGCGAAGAGCGCCTTGCCTTACCGTTACCTCTGAAATGGCGGGTACTTCTTCAAATAGCCTATTTCCGCGGCGGGGGCGGCTGTAGAATACTGGGTAGTTACTGGTGGGGTATGTAGGGCATTCATGAGCGTAAGCTCAAGGGGGCCTCCGCTGAGCAACCTCATACATACCTGGGAATGAGGATAATCGGATTTCGAACAATCTACAGCACGTGGATGCAGGAATGTTTCGTTTTGATATATCGTTGAATAGCTGAAAAAATTAAAAGTGTCTGTAAATTAGAAACCGTTTAACATTTATTAACAGTAGAAATGTTTCTCGGGATGATGCTGACAGTATCTAATTATTAGAAATTAAAACTCTTATCTTTCATCATCATTCGTTTAACTCATTTCTGAGAACAGTGACCGCACTGGATTTATCACTGAATTTTGCTTATGGCTGTGAATTAGGAAGTCAAATTATCGGTGCGAATCACTTCGATTGAGGACTTGTCTTCATCTCATAGCCCTTTGTAAAATAATAAACCTAGGGGAGCGTCCATAAAATACGTAGCTCTATTTCAGCCTTCTCTGAACTCTCCTCCCACCACGTAGCCTGACGTGGCTACTGTATCTGCACCCCTTCCCACCCCTCCCCACGTGACCCTTAGCTTTTTTCTCTATCGTTTCCAGAAGACATTTTGTACTGTTTCCTCATGTCAAACTATCGTAAATTACATACGGGGATAATTAAATGATGGAAATAAATATTAACATGCTTCTGTGTGTTCTGTATCTCGTTTTAACTGTGACAAATAATATGAAAGAAAAGCTACGTGGCTTGTCTCCGAAATCCCCCTGCTCCCCACGCATCCTAGGGTAGCTTTCTACCCAACCCCTCTCCCCTCCCTATACCGACCCACGTAGTTCATGCACCTCCCTAATGAAAGAAGTTATGGGGAGCAGATAGGTAGATAACTATACAGTTAAAATTTATAATAACATTTTAGCAATGAAATCAAGACAAGTGCAAATCTATACTTCCCAATAAAATTATAGAAAGGAGTGTCTGTTCATGAAATTTATAGACAGCTTGGTCGGTGAGCGACAACACTATGTTCTCGCACGCGTGGGTTCGAATCCTTGTCCAATCATGCAGTTTTGGTTTCCCATGGCTTCTCGATATTGCTCCAGGGGAACATTGGGATGATTCATTCAAAAAGCTACGGCCAAATTCCCTTCAGTGCCACCGTCATTTCTCGCGACTAATGATGTCGACATCGACAAGACATAAAGCAGAAAAAAAAATGCAATGTGCACTACTGATTGTAGAGATGCCGAAACCGTAACTGATAGATTTTAACATCATTGTTCATGTCGATAGCTTATGTCAGTGACAGTATATAGCATACTGTTTATCAGGATTATAAACATACTTCCAGATGATCTAGAGTCCAAAACAATTCCAAATAGTAAATTTTGAATATTTTGTCTGTCTGTCAGCTCATGACGCAAAACTAAACAACATCTTTAAATGAAACTTTACACGCCGATAGCTTATATCACAAGGTAGCAAAACGTATACTTTTTATAAACATTAATAGCATAGAGTCCGATGATACAGGGACCAAAACAGCAAATTTGAAGATTTTTGCCTATCTAAACGCGCATCTCGCAAAATGTAATAAACGAATTTCAACGATAGCTTATATTATAAGGAAACATTTATTATTTTTTTGTTATTTAGATCAGTAACACAGTTATCACTGTAGATTCTGGAACTTTTGTATGTTTTGCACGTATAAATAAAGAATCAATCATTTCAAGGAAGCTTTTTTTTTTTTTTTTTCCTTATTGTTTCATGTCGAAGCCATTAGAGAGGGCAAAGGACTGAGGGTAAGGAATATGATCATGGCCTTTCCAAGCAACCATCCCGGCTTTCGGCTGGAGTGATTTGGCGAAAGTATGGAAATCACACATATGGATTGGAACCCGCGTGGGAGGCCAGAGCGTTACCGCTCACCCATCACGCTCGGATCAACGAAGCAGTACGGAGAGATAGATTATTTCAAGTTAATTAATGCTTACATTAAGTTTCGTTGTGAAAACCACATATTGACAAATAAAAATGTATCTAATTAAATTGTTCCATAATGGAATCTATCCATTTGATAGTGACCGATACAAGCCTCCTCCCAGTAAAAATATTTAAAACTAATGGTCCTACATACGCTGTGGTACTGTGTTTAAATCGAAAAAAACTATATCAGGTTGGCTTTTTTTTTATTCAGGTAGATGTTTTATATCATAGTTTATAAACACAAAAAATACATTCCTTAAACAGAATACACACAAATCCCTAATACTGACGATCTGGCACTAGCACAACAATCCCATAACATTCAGCAAATTGAAAATAGTTTAACAGCAGACCTCAAAACCCTGAGCAACTGTTTTAAGAAAAGGCGTTTCGTACCCAGTTTCAGCAAGACGGAAACTAGTGTCTTCCATCTTAACAATCGGGCGGTGAAACTCTCACTTGACGTTCTTCTTGATGGCACTCCCCTCCGACACAACCCCTTCCCCAAGTATTTTGCAGTCGTAATGTATCCCACCTTGTCGTATAATAAACATCGAAACAACCTTGCGGAAAAACTAAGAACCAGAAATAATATTCTGCAGAAGTTAACTGGCACCTCCTGGGGAGCATCCGCCTCCACACTCCGCACATCAGCACTGAGCCTTGTATATTCTGCGGCTGAGTACTGCTCATCTGTCTGGATGAATAGCACCCACATCAAAAAGATCGACATAGTTTTGAACCAGACAATGCGGATAATTAGTGGTTGTATCAAGACCATTCCACTGTACTGGTTACCGGGTTTGTGTAAAATCGAACTGCCTACGATAAGACGACTGCAATCGCCTAACTGCCCAATATAATAAGATTTGTCATAACTTGGATCTGCCCATCCACGACGATATGTAAACCCAATTTCAGAAACTTAAATCAACAAGTACAAGCACAAAAACTGCAAAACAGATTATATCTAATAATTTTAACTGGATAGAAGCATGGAAATTGGAGTTGATAGCCTCAGCCCCACCAGAATGGCACTCCCTGTTTGACAGTCAACAGGCACTAAAAGGACTCGACCTTTCTCGC
Source organism: Vandiemenella viatica (assembly GCA_031002005.1). Lineage (NCBI taxonomy): Eukaryota > Metazoa > Arthropoda > Insecta > Orthoptera > Morabidae > Vandiemenella > Vandiemenella viatica. The sequence goes on from JARYHS010012519.1 coordinate 113,907,079, forward strand.
AAGACCTGGGCAACTCTTAACAGAGTTAGGTCTGTTCATGGCAGATCTGCTTCAGCTCTGTACACATTGGGGATGAGAGATTCACTGAATAGCGACTGTGGTGAGAAAAACAAACCATCTGTTACGTGAGCCTTGATTGCCCACTTCGAGCCTTCAGGGGATCACCGATAGACTTTATAGATATTTCAAATGAAGCTCTACATTGGCTGCACTATGTCGATTTCGAATTTTAATTATGATGTTACATTTTATTAGTGTGAAACAATTATATTGATTATGTGCTATGGTCATAAGATAAATAAATAATTGGATAAACCTAAAAATAATACAGTATGCTCAAACACATGTCAGCTCTTGCAGTTTGAAACACTGCATACAGAGGAGCTTTGTGAACGTTACCAAACTATGCCTGTGGGTCATCCACGACCACAAAATCTTACCAATCGGTGACAGTATCAAGGAGTGACACAAGCTACACGATGCACACAAACATAATTAAATATTTACACTAACCTAAATTTAGAAGGACATTAGAAGATGCAAGAAAACTGAATAAACAGGGCTGATTCTCTTCTTTACCTATCCAGAAACATTTCTTAGATAGTTATCTGCGAGTTAAATGAACAAATTCCGCGTGTATGAAGTCTCGAACATGGCTAGTTTTGAATAAATTTTATCGTTTATGGTGATGTGATAAGTGTATCACGAACAAAATAGTTCCATCGTAGTAATGAATGATTAAAATGCACACATAATTCGTCAGTATGTCATTGTAAATTCTTCGCGAATCTGAAAGTCATTGCTGCCTGATAGTCTGCATCCGTTAGATTGTTAACGGGGGTATACTACTATGAAATTTCCTTCCTAAACAACAGCTTCTACCTGGCATTAAGTCACGTCTTATAACGACGAATGTGTAACCCAAACAAAGATGCAACTTAGAATATGCTTGCGACTTTGCGAAGGCTGCCGTCATAATGAAATATTACGAATTTTGAAATAAATGCTAAGAACAAGCGAATATATGCGTATAAAGTGTTTTTGTAACATGTTTCAGAAAGCATTTCTCGCACATTTATTACTCCCAGTTGTTGCCAGCTGAATATTTACTCAAGGTAGACTGAAATAACATACGCTACCTACATGACAGAGATAAGAATTTGGTATTAACTGTGCTATGAGAACTCCATTGGTTCGGTAAGATTATAGGCCAGTCCGCCCCACAAGCGAAATGCTCGGCAAATCAAAGCTGTGTCAATTGACTGATCAGCTATCTTTCAGGATCTTCCAGTCATCAATGACATATGTATTTACCTTCTCTTATTAAACCTCATCATTAACAGTTTCCAAAAACTTTAAAGTGCAATTTATTTTGTTTAGTTAAGTGAAACGCTGAATAGTAATTGCACTGCTTTTTATTCTACATGTGACTGTCTACTAAAACAATTTTGTTTATAATTAGCGGTTGGCGTAACATTAGCCCCGTATAATTTTTATTAGAATAGCACCCACCAATCAGGTGAAGCGGTAAATGTGGTGCAAAGACAATTCGTGAGAAAATAATAAAAATAATAATTAAAAAAAAAATTGCCGACCGACAGTCACGCCACGAATAGCAAGGTCAAACGTTTCTTGTGGATAACAATGCCCTTCATTATTACCCAACTTCGTAGAAGCTTGTCTCACCTGTTAGTATTCTAAAAGATGGCATCCAAAAAAACGATTAAACAAATAAAATCATTTTTATAAACAATTGTTTCAATGTTTGAATGATTCTAAACAAATTGGCGATCGGGAGATCAAAAATTAATACCCCGAATGTTATATCATTTTTATAACTAACAATAACTAAATTTTGTTATTTAATTAAGCTCTAAAATAAACTTGTCTTGAAAAAGGTATTTAGAAGTAAATTTATAATTTTTAATCAACTATGCAGACGGATTACAATGCTTATAGAAATCGAAAGTATTTTTAGTAACAAATTTGATACAGGATAATCAATAAATCGCATTTTGCTTTAGTTTCATCAGTTTACGTGACCATATTGTAGCTATTTAAATGCTAATTGCCTGTGTAATGTATTCTTAAATATCGACGAAGAACTTAACTGATAGAATTACTTTCAAAGCTATGAATGTTACAAACTGAACTAGATCACAGTCGCCAGTCTGGTTAGCTTCATTAGTATAGATAACAACTTTCAAAGTTTACTGTTACACACAAGAAATTAGTGCACATTTGCAACTTTTTTATTTTATCGTCAAATTTGTTCTTCGCAACAGAAGCCAAACTGCCAGACACTTCGTCCCCCAAGATTGCAGGTTCATGTACTTTTAAAGGTAGGAAAATCGTGAATAATTACATTACGTTTAATCCAAATTAATACATAAGAAATCACTTGATGTCTGCGATCAACATTTCAATACAATTCACACGCCATGACTCCTCAGCGATACTCTGCGACAATGTCTTTCTTCAGAGATCTTATATTACCAACTTATCGATATCTGTAAATTCTGTTAAATTAAATAAAATTACATTAAAGGCATTATGCCTGTTCGATTACAATATGTTTATTTTGTAAATGTTAGTGGTGAAATGGGTTAATGGCATGAAACATTACTAAAGAATCTTATTAATATTTAAGATTTTTCTCCTAAATAGCACGTGGTATTTAAAACAAATCTTTATGATACAGAACAGTTTTTAAACTGCGGAATAACTTCAACAAATATTGTCCTTACAGATCTGGGCGTGTTCCATGCAACACATTCTGCAGTCGATCTACGAAATTTCACTATTAAGGGGATGACGGCAGTAAGAACTGTAGCGACAGCTTGTGGCCGAATCAGATTCCGTGGCTCTGCTCCTTCCCTCCAAATATTTCTAGATGGACCAGAAACTTTGCGGCGGCAAAGCTAAATTACACAGAGTTTGTCAGGAGGTTGACTCTTCCAGAATTTTCTGTCTGAAGTGTCGCGAAACTTAGAAAACTTCTTGAATCACTGATAATACTGTATTTGTCTACTTTCTATCTGCCCCGTTGGCTCAGTTGGTTGCGGCACCGTAAAGGTGTCCGGCGCTGTCGGGTGGTTAGCTCGTTCCATCAAGACTTGGCCGCAGGATAGGAGAGGAAGTGATGCACACTCCCTTATCACCATACTGTGCGCTAGTGTCCTGGGTTAAATCACAATACTCTCCGCAGAGCGTACTGATTACAAGCATATGGCACTGTGGACGGTGATTCATCCATTGAAATGGAAACTCTAAGCCTGGCGGCCCCTTGATGTCTTTCGAAAGAGTAGGCCTGAATGTACAAGCACAGGGATTGACTTTCTCGCGTCTTCGTCTCTCATTCCATACAACACTCTACACGGAACATATACACTGTCACAATCACCCCACCGACAGTAACAAATACGAAGTCACAATGTGGAAGCAAACGGAAAACAACACTAGTTCATCTTCGCAAGAGATTTGGTAACCGACTTCGCCGGGAATCGGGGATGGAGTCCTCTATCTAGGGAAGCTATTAACTGGGGAGATTTTCCTGTTTTGTGATACTTCATTAGTCTTCTCGCAACAGGGAATGCTGTTTACATGTCTCCCGACAAATACGGGTAGCCTGATTATTAACTCAAAAGCTTCAGAATTGGACACCCAATAGTGACACTCATTAAAGGTAATTTCACTTCCAGCGAAACATATGCGTGTTTTAACACACTTTTACTGAATCCCATATTTCTAATCTTTTTCTATAATGTTAACACGTAAGATGCTTACATTTCGCTGTTCCGTGTGGCTTCTTAGACCGCACTTGTCTTCTTTTTTGTCACCTCTGCGCCTTGTAACATTTGTTATTCCCCATAGTCTGGGTTAGAATATGAACAGAGAAATATTCCATATTTAGAGACAATTTTATTAAAGGAAACCTTGCAGTTGGTTTACAAATATTCAAGAATAACAATTTCATGGGTAACCTCTTGAAATATCTTCGTAAAAATTAAACCAAAATTTTATATTATGTAAGATGATATAATTCCTTGGACTGAGTCTAGAGGACTACTCCACACATTTTTTTTTAGGTATTTGTGTTTCAGTGCTACAACATTAAGGAATAAAACAGCACGGGTTGAGCAAAAAGTGATGGTTAAGCCTTGATCGTCACACATGGCCAGAGTAAGATCTGAGTGGCAAAATGTTCTGAAAGTCCACTAGCGAGTATGTTGTTAACTGTTTGTGGTAAACAACATCATTCTTAATTTCTCAATATTAAAACGGTTGTCACTAATTTCGACATTCCATGAAATTATTTGACGATACCAACCGCAAGTTGGGGAGCAAGCCAGTGTATCTACTTCATATTTCCCCGTCAAACGTTCCGATTATCTCTACGCAACGTCCTGCTTCTAACATGGAATCTGCTCAGCGAGTGGGACGTTACTTGCACACCCCATTTGCTTTAGGACGCGTGGGTGGGCCACAGTCTGTAGTCAGGGTGGGCTTAACACAGATTCACGCCTTACCAGGAACACTTTAATCACATTAGCCGTTGATGTGTAAGAATCTGGCCACCAGGAAACTCCTTTAGTACACGCCTAAGCCTTAAAACTACACAGGGTGATCGAAAATTAACTGGTAAAGGATAAGGCCAACAAATGGCCGAAAATTACGAAGACATTCGTTTTGTGATTTCCTCGTAACACTGGTCACGTGATAGTAATGGTTGAATGCTGTTATCGAATTTGGTTAGAAATGTAACAGCCTTGTTGTTTGTTTAATTTATTGCTTAGGTACGTGGATGGAAGTTTTTTGAGAGTTCACCAACCTGTTGCGATCAATCGCCGTTATTGACCTTGTCACATTACAGTGGGCTTGCCCCCTTCAGTAATTAACTTATTTTAGTTATTATATTTATTCTATGCCGAGTATCGAATGCTATGTGCATCGGTGACTTGAGAGACTGACAATCGATTAGTAGATCAGAGAGAGTGTGTTGAGTCTGGAAGAAGAACGTCGTGTGGTTATCATGCCTCTGGGTCTTGTTGTAGCTCGGTGTAAGTCGTGGCCGAAAATAATTAACAAATGATTTGTATTGAAGTGTATATTTCCCCGTGAGTTACTAATTACGGGCTACCGCGTCGGGAAAACGTTTCACTGACAGAAGGAAACTACAATATTACGTGGTGGATGTTGGTGTTGGTATGAACAGCTGCGTGAAAGTTATTTCATGTATTTCTTTTCACTCTTAAGAACGTGCATCTTCGGATTATATAGTCACTACCAGTAATTTTACTTGTATGTGCTTTAATTACTTTTTTCCATTGGTGGCCGGGTACATTTGTGCAGTACAAAACTGTGAATAAATCTTTGGCTTGTGTTCTGCATACACGTGGATTTATTTCAAGAAACTTTTTGTTATATACGTATTCGATTTGTACCCTAGCCAGCCAATGGTGGCGGCCGAGATTAATTAACGAAGTCTGATCGTCCTTCCATTAGGTGGTCAATACAAACTTTAAAAGGGATTAATTTGTGAGTCGGAAGAACTGTTATCAATCACGGTACTTTCAATTTGTTCTCCGACAACAACCGTCCTTTTCTTCTTCATTGACTATATTACCTACTGCTATTATAATCAGAAAACCGTTCTTTGACACCACTGCATTTTTTACATACGGTCGCAGAACTGGATATAAGGGAGCTGGAAATGTTCCCTATTGAAATGAGCGACGAGAATGTTTAGCCATGGTTTATTGACCCTAGACTACTGAATAATTACAGTTTGTAAGGGTTGGAAGGACTGGTCCATGTCACCCATTACAATAACTCGAATACAGTTGCAGTAAGAGTCAAGTGCTGCCAACTGGCAGATCATCGGATTGGATGAACTTTAACTATCAAAATAATGTAGTATCGCTAGGGTAGCTGGTATTTTGTAAAGCAGTAGATTCAAGTTATTATTTAATTTCAAACATCTCAAGTATTTACACACACAAGACAGCCGAAAAACTTGGATAAAGTAGGAGTCTTATTGTTTACCTCGTACTAAAATGACGTACTGAACCGAATATATCTGACTTTGAACTGTATCGTTTTCTCAAGTCGAAGATAATAAGAAGCTTCTGATGAAACATCGCTACAAGCAAACACCACTGATGCACTGACGGCCTCGGTGGGAGTTGTGTATGTTCTATAGATGGAAGATAAACATGTTGGAACGTTCAAAGGGATAACGAGAACTGCAAATACGGGCGAAGAGAAAGTGGTCACTGGAAATTGGTATCGGGACGATCTAGTGTCTCTGTCGAAACAAAACACAGCTAAATTAGTGAGTATCTGTTCTGGCGATGACTACAGTGCAGAAAGCAGCTTGGATAATGGTTGAAGTTTAGAATATAATTACATTTTTGTGGGATTGTCTGTGGAGAGACATTAAAAATATGTGCTGATGTATGATAGTGCACTGAACTAATAATTTGACCGTAAAATCACCTATGTCTTCCAACTATTGTATGTATTCACCAGAATTTTTTTTTTTTAACTGTTGGAAACACATATCCTCCTTCTTTAAATCTTAAGCAAACGTGTATCTCCGTGGTATAGAGCACGAATGTTTGGCAGTCAGGCTGCTAATCAAACAGCACAGTGAAATTTCCCACAAAATAATGAATATCACAGATTCTTTGTGTATAATTAAGATATTCCGAGTAATGCAATAATTCTGTCAAAATGTCTCTTTGACTCTTTATTTAGAGTTTTGTCTGTCCTTGTAGTTTAAAACACCACTAGAACCAATTTTAGTCATACCAAAATGAGTTAATCCAGTTACTTACCGATACTTCTTGAACGGAGATTGGCATATGTGAAAGGGTAAATTCTTAGTGTTTTCACAAACATGTCGCACCCTGTGGCATCCCTGCGCTAATGGGAATCCTTCATTAATACACAAAGTGTTTCTTCTCGATGGATATAAGCGTTTTGTTCATCTTAAACATTTTGATTTCATATCCATATATTCTCAAGATTTCAACCTTTTATTTCATCTCTTCTGCCATTTGATGCTACCTGCGCATGATAATTATTTATTTTCTTGCTTTATTTCTCACCTCTCCGCATTCAGTGTTGTAATTCATTGATTGCAATTACATCCCCCAACAACTTTTTCCCTTTACTAATTTTAATTTTAAATTCTTTAATGTTTATGGGAAGTTGTTCATAATTTCAAGTAATAATTTATTCGAATTCTGTTTACTGAGAACTACGTGACTGTAGTTGTATACGTTGTGTCAAAGGTGATAGGCTATAAATATTGCAGTGACACCTATTCGATTCTATCAATTGGCTGGCTCGTTTCAGATCCAGTGCCTCAAATTCAGCAGTACCTCATTATTTTCAACTGATGTAAGTATCGTTCGCAAAGATTTGGTGGTAGTTAATCGGTTCCCCTGTGATGTACACTAAATGTAGCGAGTTCTAATTTGGTTCTTGAAGCGAACTCATCGAGTTCGGCCGTTTGTCGTGATAACTTATTAAAGAAACAGCGATTGTGGATACCAATGCGGTTCAGAATAAAGAGTAATATCTGAATATTCCACTGTAGTGATAAGATTATAGATCTCTTGAAAGATAGACCCCATCGTGTTTGGTAGAAAGTGACCGCGGTTAAGTAGCAACAAATTCCTCATATTAATTTGTGGAATGAAATTGTGATCTTTATGTAAAAATAGAACAGGAAAGAAAACAAAATATTCTGAAATAATCCTGTCAACACAAATTAGTCTTTGAGTATTTGTGAATTGCTTATGCAATCACATTTCTAATTTTCGTACAGTTCATGCAGCCAAAGTGCTGTGTCCGCACGGCGGCCTAAATGACAACAGGGCGGATGGGCGGTCGCCCGGAAACGATCAAGCGAGAACCGAAGCAAATTCCAAGATGAGCTGCGCAAAGTCTAAGGAAGAAACCAACCGTAGACCGAGACGCGCACTGATCCGAGTCCAATATGCGATGCACAGAGTCCAAAAGAGTAAGCCGAGACGAGCTATGATCGATGAGATGCACTGAGAGACGGTAACGATACTAAATAACAGTGAATACAGCTCTGTCTTAAGTGGGACCGCGAGGCTGTATTTATACTAGGCCAGTCGGTTCTGATTGGCAGTGGCGGAAACCCTCCTAAGTGGTTGGGCTATTTGGCCTGTTGCTACCGCCATCTTTCGGTTGTCCACCTCCAGCTCTTATTCCGGGCATGTGACGGTGTCGGGCTGGGATACCAGTAAAGAATAAATTTAATTCTGTCGATGGATGCGCCTTCAAAATAAAAAGTAGATTTTTGATAAACGTTAACTTTAGTTAATGAAGTGTTATTTGGAAATAGATATGTTCCCATTAATCTCGTATAATATGTGTGCACTGATAAGCATTTAAAAAACGTAAATTTTCGATCACTAATTGCTAAGAAGACGTTTTGTGGTCTAGTGTCTAGAAAAACTATACAAAACAAATGCGTGCCTATATCAGATACTAGTTTAGGTGTTATCCTGTAGTGAATCAGGTAACGTACGTTGTAAATTTAAAGTGAAAAAAAATTAAAAACATTCTCGCTGACAGTATATTTGTAATGGGTGAACCGAGAAGAACGCAAGACGGAATAGTCTGGAAGGCTTACCACACCACAATTCCTTCAGAAGCCGATGATGACCTGGTCGTTTTGCCCGAAGCAGTCAGTCTATCTTTCTGAAACAATGAACCGCTAATCCATCATCCTGGACAACATGGAAATGTCAAAATGACAAAAGAAGTCTCTACCATACCGGCAGAATGATTTGTTATATCAGAAGCTCGGGAATATAAGTAACGAAAATAACAATCATTTACAAAATCAATAAAGCAGACACAGATCTGGAATATGGAATGAAACTAGTAGTGCTGGCGTGACTGAAGGACAACTGTAGCTGTCAGGTTAAAAAAGCAGCAAAGATGGGGTTAGCTTCCCACGAGAAAAGCCTCATATATCTTAGATTTTGACACTAAAGTAAACGTTAATTACAGACTGGAGTGAATAATTTAAACGTACATCAATCACGAGGGATAATTTCTACTTGAATTTACACCAAAATTTTATAAAGGACTGTGGTTTAAAGATGTCCGCTACCCAAGGAAACTGTCGTCTTAAGTTTCGACATGTGTTCTTTAGAAAACAACTCTACAGAATCGGAGTGGCAGACGCACTGCTAGTGTGGATAGGAAAAGGATGATGACCAAATCTTGTTCGGGTGTGCATGCAGGAATTTAGTTGTGATGGTACAACAACTATCAAAAATTTTGACAGTCTGTTAGTGACAAATAAGTACAAAACCTTCTGTCTCGTGTACTCATTTGTGCGTCAAATTAAAGTAGATTTGTGATAGGGTGAACAATTGTATTACATAAGTATTATAATTTCAAAGTATGCTATATATTGAATAACATCTTAATGACCGCCATACCTGAAGGCCAATTAGTATAATGTAATAAAGAATCGCTCATCTCTTGGTTATTATTCTGACATACTTTATAGCTGTTATTCTAAGTGGGATCATACGTATCGTAAATACAAGAAACTTCTGTCGTTGAGGCGTGATTCACAACAAAGAAACAGATTTAAAAAAAAAAAAAGGAAGCACAGGCCATTTACATTTCTAAGTCAAGAGACTGATTATTATTAACGGAATAAGAAATTTTCTCAAAATGTAAGTCAACTCTAATTTTATATAAACAGAACATCATTCCACTACATCTTGGCCTAATGTTATGTGAAGATCTTTTCGTTTAATCGAAAATATAACCTGGTGATGTTCGGCAATGTGGATAGCACATTTGGCAGGTGTTAAATTTTAGCGTTTATGTATTACATTTTCATAGGATACATCCTCTCGGAAAACACTTGAATCAATACTACTACGAGAATAGAGCACTTGAAAGATCTCTGTTACAATAGAATTCCGTGAGGCTCGAGCCCTCATAGTCTCGTCTGAGGAAGTGTTCAGTACCTGGAGAACACTACAGAATCTGCGCTGGTGTTCCCCGTTCAGCATTCCACGCCTCTCACACCAAGCCTATCTCCCACCAGCTCAGAGCCTCTGTAATTGGAAACGTCTCTCAGAGATAATAATGTGCTTCGTTTGCTGCTGTCGTGAAGACCGACTGCTCGAGAAGCCCCGAGTTCTCCTAAGACAAGTCAGTTTAATGAAGTGCCACTCATAAACACAGAACCTACAAACATTTTGACAAATCTGCAACTTTTCTTCGGACATTTCTTGCGCTGAAGAATGTTATTAATCCTCTTCTCATTCTGCACGTCGAGAATAATTAATATCTGAGATTATAAATTGCTGGGTATTTCAGGAAAATAGGAAGCAAAGGTTTCAACAAAGCTAAATAATCATTGTATCCCTAATAACACGGAAATATTTAAAGTTCATTCCTTAAAAAACTCATGTTTCGGAATTCTGCAGCATACATTAAACTTTATTATATCCTGTAACTACTTATGCCAACATAATGACGTCACTTAAATTTTTTTTCTCTGTCTAGGCCCCTGTCAGCCCAAAGCAAAGTATCGAATTTCACGAAAAAAAATTTATCTTCGGTGTTTACACACAAACATAAGTTTCTTACGGAATATTCAAGATTATATACCATTAAAACAGACTGCAACTTATATAGCAATTTCTGTTCGACGACGAAAACGTCACTGAGGGTGGTGGGTGAGCGGTTAACACTCTGGCTTCGCATTCGGGAGGACACCGGTCAATGCCGAAATGCTTCCTTTAAAAAAAGGCCATGGCCGAATTCCTTCCCGTTACTTGTCAAAAAACAATGATAACATCAGAGTATATCAGTACGATACACTCTATTAAAAATGCCAGTGAATCCTTCTTACAGATAAGGTTCGATGATATTTTAACACCTTCCTTCGGAAGGAAAAACAAATCATTTGGAGAACTCACTGTTCAGTGAAGAAGCCGTATAAAATTCCGGCTGTTATAGAGGTGTGATCCTGGGACAATATGACTTCAGTCGAACTAAAACTATGTTATCATACCGGTCCATGGTCGCTTATCATTCCACGTTATTTCTAACTAGCAAGGGGGACTGGGTAATCTGGACTATCTGTACATTCTTCAATTGTTGGATATATTTAACTTTTTATAGTTGAATCAGTAGAAATGTAGACAAGGTTGTGGAATGGGACAAACGTTTGATAATTCTCTCATACCAAACAAGTCATGGTAGGTGCATAATGATTGTTTATTAATGAGATTCATGAACAACTACAAAAATTTAACTTGAAGCTAAACGACCGTTGCGTAATATTTACCATCGCAATCGTTTAATGTTAGTAAAATAATTAGGAGTAGTTCTTGGAAGCAAATAGTCGATCGTGATCTTCACCTGAATTCAGGAATGAGAGAGTGAGAAAATTTCCTTTGCAGGTAAGGGAGTCAGGAACTGTAATAAATTGCCATGGGAAATTCTGAACAATTTATCTTAGATTATGTTAGAATTTAAAATATAATTCTTAAAGCGTGAAAATAGATGAGTTGGGGAATCCACTGCAAAAATTTAAAATAAAACTGTGTGAAATGCTGAAGTAGGTTAGTAGGGAAGTACCCAACGGGTCATATTATCAACCATGATTTAATTTAATAAAAAATATACTTTCTTTCTTTCATCACAATGTACCGAGCGTGGTGGTGTAACGGTTAGCGTTCTGACTCCGCATTTGGGAGGACGGCGGTTCGAATCCCCGTCCGGGCATCCAGATTTGGGTTTTCCATGATTTCACAAATCACTCCAGGCAAATGCCGGGATGCTTCCTTCAAAAAGCCATGGCCGAATTCCTTCCCATTCCTTGCCCTCCATCCTTTCCCGTCTCTAAAGACCTCGCTGTTAGAGAGACGTTAAGCAGATTTGAAAAAAAAAAAAAAAAAAAAAAATTCATCACAATGTCATAGTTGTTTGAACGATTTCTGTTTATTTTGTTTTAGAGGGATGGTGACAATTTTTTGATTTCTTTATTATCATATACGACAGCGAACCAAGTTACACTTACTTTGACTATACCTTGCATTTTTATTGCTCCATACTTTGTTTTCATATCAGTCAGGAATTAAGTTAATAATGTTGATATTTATCAAGTAAAATTAATTTTGTACTTCACTGTTTTTCACATCTCCCAACAGACCCACTATTCGTGACCCACAACATCTGATTTAAAAGGTTTCTGCTTCTCGTTTTGTCTCTGGCTTTACCACTTGCTTTGTAGTGCCGCTGTATGTTGAGAGTGTCGCCCGCAATTTTCACCGACCCTCCATTAAAGTTTGTATAAAAGGCGAAACATTTAAACGCAACGGCAAAAGAGAGCAGCCAGTGTAACATGGACTCTTTGCTTCTAAAGGAAATTCTGCTGCTGTTTCTCTTCGCAAATAACCAGATGTTATGATAAACCCTGTATTTCAGCTCCAAGAATCCACTAAGTGGTCGTTCAGTTAACAATATCATTCCTAAGAAGAAAGTTGCATGACGTGGGGACACGTACGTAATTGACTTTCCACTCAAATTTCGATATTTTTTCAAACACGATTCCATTACCTTTTCCATAATTTTTCTTAGTGTGCCGATTCAAATTATAGTGGCAGTGCGCACTGTTGTTCGATAAAAATGACTTTTCTTAACCATAAAATTGGTTTGCTGTTTGCGTTTCTTTCTTTTCTTTACTATCAAAATGACTGCATTGCAGCTATGTGCGTTTCATATGCTAAAAAAGGCTGTTTGTGTGAAAATCCCACTTTGGAAACAAGACAGACTATGCTCAAATGTAAAATGTTTGAACATCTAAGCTATGCGTAGCCTATGAAATTCCATTTTGGTAACAGATTGTTATGGTAAGCCTTATGTAATGACAACAAGCATACATAAAAGTTACTAAGTATGTGTGAGTTCAAATACACGATTCTCATTGCAGAGATAGCTTGTTCGCTTCTTCAAACAACCACAACTCTTTCCTTTTTCTATCCGCAAGTGTTTTCGCATGGAGAAAAGAATGTCGACTTCCTACGGTTAAAAAAAACATTTCTCGGAAGCAAAGAGACTTGCAAGACCCCAATTGTAGCAGACCAAACATCTTTTTCTTCCAATTTCTCTTCTCGGCTGTCCATTCAGGTTGTTTCTATTTCAGTCTGCACAAAAATATATTGATAGCCTTCACGGCCCACTGTCTGCTGCTGCACAAAGGAAACTTTAACTAGAATTTCGACAGTGGTCCGGTTTTGCAGCAGGTGAAGAATTTTCAACGTTACATGAAAGAGTTAAATCAAATTAAATTGCAATGGAGCGCATGCTCCGGTGGCAATTTCCCTAAACACCCATCTTCCCCCTTTTCTGCATCCACCTACATTTACCCTTTACAAATTTTAACTTTAATTTCTTTCAATATTTTTGGCAAATTATTTATCATTTCACTTGGTAACTTATTCCAATCCCTGATACCCTTACCTAAAACAGAAAATCTTCCTACACCCTTGTGCCGGAAATCGAGTGTCAGCTTGTGGTCATGGTCATCTTTTCCCTTCCATGCATTACTTTTAATTCTTACACCAATATCTCTCCATGCCTCATCACCAATATATGCCTTGTACACTCCCATGACCCTGTTCACCCTCCTTCGTTCGGGTTTTCCTTTATAATGCCTGTAGACGGAAGTGATGAATCGGAAGCAGATTGCGGTGCGACTAACACTTGTTATAATCATCATGAGGTAGCATTTTACTGGAGCCTAGAGCAAACATTAAACATGACTGAATTTTACTTGTATCATATACGTTATCTCTAGGCAAATAGTCTTGAGCAATTAGCGAATAGCTGTAATGGCAAAACATTTCTGCCTTGATTGAAATTCGAAAAACCATTAACCGTAATGTCGTAGCAAATATTGTGGAGGACCACCGTAAAATCCTTGAAATGCACGCACTAATCGGAACTGGAGAACCGAATAACTCCAGTGCAATAAAGATCAAACCACTCTTTGCGAATAACCTTTTTTACTGTTTAATTTACAAATTTGTCTGCTTATATGATCTGTAAATCTTAATTATGCGTACTTTGCCCCTGTCATATTCGTCAGATTGGAAAATTAACTACAACAGGTTACTATTCTGTATTGTTTTACTTCTTATTTTCCCATTTCCAAACGCACAATGAATTTAGATCTCTGGATACAAGCGGATGCTCTGAACTATATTAAAACATGTCTGCACTTTCTATGCCTTTTCGTATCTGTTATCTTCTAAGATAAAATTAATTGTTTGGAATCTTAATTTAACTGTCTCAACTAGATAAGATCATGGTGTAAATGGGTATGTATAAAAATCATTTATTTGCTTGTAACCTTTACTCCATGGAAGCTTCCGACCCCCCCACCCCATTTAATGTTTGTTGGCTTATTTATAAATTATTTACTAACGGACTTCTTTGCCGGAAATTGACTGCATTCACTTACAACAACTCATAACAGTAGCAAACTAGTAGTGGACTCGAAGAGTTGCAATAAATACCATACGGGGATAGATAATGAACAGCAAAAAATCAAATTTTATTCTATTAAACTTAATCACATTGAGACAAAGGTCTACACTCGAAATAGGAACTCATATTCAATCAAGTTCTTAAAATTGTCTAGTAACCAATTTGTCTGCACCTAAGATTCACATATAAGCAATTAAACAACTCCAACTTAACATTCACAGGTAAGCAATTAAACAATTACATACTGTTCTCCTGTTAGTGATACTAAATATCTGTACTTCATCAGCGTTATCGTAACAAAAGGCAATTATACAGTTCCTTTTTAATGTTCTTACTTTACTTCACTTAATAATCTGTAGCGAGAGTGAGTTCTTTGGCAGACGCAGAGAGAGAGAAAAATAAATGGAATTAGATCTAGCAGGCAATACCACTCTGGATCACGAGTAAGCAACGCTGAAAAAATTGAAGAGCCTATTGTATTCCGGGAGGCCTTAAATACCCTCTGGAAAACTGATAGTTGTCTGCTGTCTGGAACTTTCCAGCAGCCTGGTGCACCATATCTGCCAAATTGGAGAATACATTGGCTCCCACAGATACTGCTCCTCCCCGATAGACACTTTTTGGTGGCAGTGGGTTGGCGATGGGCAAAACGTTCTCCGCGACAAAGGAGAGGGCTGGAAGGGGTAGACTGGCCTCTTGCAAGGCCTTGGTGCCATAATGGCAGCTGCCACAGCCTCCTGAAATTCCTAAATAATGAAATACACTGCCTGGCTCACTCTCGTTAATGCAATTTAAAATTCCTAATTCTATGCCTTATGAACTATTTAACACTATCACTTAATGTTCCTGATATAGTGTTTTAAAACTTTTACCTCGTCTTTAAGTCTTGTGGTACCACAACGAGTGCCAAAAAGTGTTTTAGGAGATGAATTAAACAAATCGGAACTTAAAGTGTGATTTTGTGCTTAATAATGGGATTTGTCTTGTTCCTAGACACCCAAATGTTGTCAGTAAAAATGACAAAACGAATGAACACGAACGCAGCAACTAGTAAACAAACGCCGATTTTTGTGATGTTTATTACGTTGAAGATTGTCTTATTTCATGTAGTAGTATACTTCTTCAGTTTCTACCTTTTTTCTTTATTTTCGGTAATAAGATCTGCCTCCTACATGATGTCCCTGAAGCTTAATAACTTTTCACAGTTTCGGCCATGTATTTGTCTGGCGTCTGCTATAGTTTTAACTAGCTCGAGCACGAACGCCAGTTTCCAACGCCTTTTTCTCAGCCAGCATGTTGAAAACGCTCTGCTGAACGTATCGTAACTGCTAGACTGTGCCATAGGTTTGGGATAAATTTCAAACACTGACCCACACTAGTGGTTTTGATTATCCTTATTATTATGTGTAAAATTTATAATTTCCATGAATGCAGTTTTTATCCATTTCTGTTTACCTGAACTCCGAACCGTTTGGAGTGCCTTACAAGATATGCGTGAGGTTCTTTGGATATTGTGGTAGGGGCCTTGGTGAATAAATACATTATATTTATCTTTCATACCTTTATGATTAATAAAGGGGATTTTTAATTTTATGAAGGAGTGAAAATATGGATTTTGTAAGAATCTCGATGTTAGTTGGAATATAGGAAAACTGTCACAATATGACATTTATTTAGTATCATTGGCGATTAAAAGTCTGAGCGAATTTACCGTTAATATTAATACAAGTAGGCAAAATCACAAAGCAACGCTCAGAGGTACAATTAGCCGTCTTGAGCAAGCAAACAATTGTAAATTCATCTACGAATTAATATGCAACAAAGAATAATACTTGGAAACAAAGTACCATTCAAATTATGATGACCTCAGACATAGGTATCATAATACTGTGACTTTACATTTCAAAAAAATCATGGGTGCCATGAATTTTCAATATGCCATTCGAAAATAACTAGTTCTGGCAAATTACGCCGCTAGCTCAGGGATTTTTCAGTTACAAAGTTAGATCATGGATCTATCCTCTCAAAGACGCTTAAGGGTTCTGTATCACGGAATGCACAATCAGATGACTTGGTCATAATAATTTTCCATTTTAGTTATGTGTCTGTTCTCTGCGCTGTTCGGAGATGACCCACGGTATGTGAGACTGTCTCACAAGGCGGCTACAGGCACCTCCGATTGGTAATGCCCATCATCGCATTACTGTGTCGCCGTGCTAAAACTGCTCCAGCCAGCCGGCATCGTCAGTTTTCCGACACCAGGAGTCGGACTGCAGCAGTTAGCGAGAAAAGCCAACGTTTGGAGTCCACCACAGAATAGAATCGAATCGAATCGAATGAAGCTCGTCCCTCTTCGATCTGCGAAGAAACCTCTCGCTCCGCCCCTTGCCGTCTCGAAGATCACATTTAACAGAAAATTCCCAGGATATTAAGTTATGTTCTCATTTGGATTCGATCTTCAGGTTGGCACCTAATGTCACGTGATATCCCAGATATCTTATTTGGCCAGCGTATGTCACAGAGGTTGGACATATTCGGCTACGTTCGCCGGGATGAGAACGTTTTCGGGTGAAGGGTTTTTACATCAGGTCAGCGGCCTGTTGTGGACTCCCCACCCCAAGATGAAAGCCGGCTAGACCCTGTCTCCGTCGCTTGGGATCGCCACGATTAGCTTCAAGCCTACACAGCTCAATAATTCTTTAATATTCATTGCAACAAGATACACTGAATGTTCACCATTGTATTACAGTCCTCACTTGGAATCTTGCGTACTTTAAGAAATTACTAAAAAAAACTATCTAGGTAGTCACCCAAGATTTATGAAAATTACTCTAACATTATGATTTATACAATAAAATGCACATTATAATGTGGCGACAGCGTTACGTTATAGTTATATACCACAACACTAGCTCGAAGAATATGGAAGAACTCGGAAATTGCATAAACAATTTAGATTTAGGAACAAAGCAAGGTGGTTTTGTTTTTGCACGTAAAATGTCGTAATAAATGAAGTACGAAAATGCCATTCTGCAATGATGGCTACTTTTCGGTAGTGAGAAAAATTTATAACCTCAAAGAACTTTAAATTACAAAAATGGCAGTGTGGTTTTCATGAAATACTTAGATCTAATTTCAAAGCAGTGTAACTGCAAAACAAGAACACAATTAAGAAAATTGAATGAAATGGTATTCATTTTAAGCGTGGGGTTTGGTATGAATTAATTTGAATTCACGCTAGTGCTGTATCAAAGAGGAATTAATAAGTAGAAGCACAAGCGGGAAATATTAAACGAGGCACGATGATATTAATATTGAAGAGGAGTAAAGAATACTTATGCAAATTGTAAGAAGAAGGCACTTAAGAGAGGAAATAAAGTCATATATTTCTTGCACAAGGATTAGGCTTTAGTTAATTCACAAGGTGTATAATATTCGCGGGTAGTGCATTCAGAGATAGTAAGTTTCTTTTCTTTTATGCGCTCATAGTTTTCAACCTCCCTAGTTGTCAAATGAAGCTTACCCCAGCTAGTAGTTTTTTAATGAGTACTGTTAATTAATGTAGCGTCGGACTCTTTACCGCATATAGTCTACGTTCTTTTCGTATAAATCGTAACTTAAACATCCCTTAATAATATTTAAAGCAAGGCTACGTATGAAAGAATTTTGTCACAATATTATATTTATGTCATAACCATAGGTGGACCGTTAGTCCATCTTATACTACAGCACCCAGAAAATTTCCTTTTCCGTAAACCACAAGTTTTATCTAAGAAAACCATTCAGCAGCCTTCAAGAATACTATTTATCAAATAACAAACAAGTTCACTGATCTACACTTTTGTAGCGTAGAACACGTTACCAGAGATTTTACTAATGAAATGTTATTTTATCCACCACATAAGAGACAGGGATTGTATCGCTTACTCGAGCATTTCTTTGAGAAATGACAGCCTCCTCAAAATCGGAGACTGGTTGCACGTGTTGCATCATAATCAGGCAATGAGGCAAAGCTTCAGAATGAACACTTATACTTTGTTATACTTTGCCCTTGATGAGTTTTTATAGGGTTTAACTTTAATTTACAATCGTGGCTCTCAGAGAGCTTACGTGTTACCAACCTTTATATTCTGAATCAAAAGTGGGACAAGCATTATCTTTGCCTTATGGGGGCTCCTATAGCGATGTCAAAGATTAGCTTCAACTTCATCTGATACATGGGAGGTGTATCGTAGTACAGGGATGTCCTACATCAAGGATACTTAGGCACCACAAATCTGTGGTTAACACTCAATATCCAGAAAACATAGAGCGCCTACAAATCTCTCATCTTCTGTAGCACCTTGACATAACTATACTACCAATAAATGTTTACAAGTGTAACGTAATCTTAAAAGGTTGCTGAAGAAGAATCAGAAATACTAAAGTAGTTCAGTAATGTAAGGCAAAGAACATTCACATTAGAAGGTTCTAGAAACTAAACATATAACGGAGGAATTGGGTTCCATTCAAATTAAACCTTAATTTGTTGTATATATATATATATATATAGTCAAAATACCTGTGCTCTTGTGTAGCTACTCCCATTCCCTGAAAATATCGTTACTGCATCATATAATATGTTAAATCAGCATACGGCTTGTAAATGAGAATCCGGTAGAGGCGGCATATCGATCAGATGTCAGAGAAGACGAACACGCGTAGCAGAAATTGATGTTCCGAGATACTGCACCGAAGGAGCGTTCAGCGATAACCTGCATCCACCAATTACCCAGCACTGATAAGCAAGTGCAGAGCCAGCAGAGGCAAGACCTGCTTAATTCTATACTCAGCACTCCAAAGATACATTAGGGACACGGCAGTAAACGGGTTAAACTCACCATTTTTTTTAACGCTGCTTCGTGTTGATACCTGGGTTTTGATCTTAAATTACGCAACAGTACGGCTTTTCTTGACGTCTGCAGACATAACAGGCCTTTGTGTTAAAGTCACAGATGGTCTGCTGAATTAAAACTAGTTTTATTTACGAGTTTTGTGATTGTTTCCCTCTCAACGGTACTGTACTCACTCCTGTGACCTTTCTAAATAAAATTCTAAATATTAATTTATTAGCAGAGCCTTTACCGAATTTTTCTTGGTAGTAAAATTGGATTGAAAACAACGATATCAAAGGCAGAATAATGTTTTTATAATAAAATTCATATGACTTTAGTGCCGAATTTGGAAATAACTATCCACAGTGGTGGGTGTCCTGGGTAATGAACAGCTGGAGTTGCTTCACTTCTGGCTTGTGTTATTACATTTTTTCTTTGATTCAGACATTACGGCTAGTCGTCGTTGTGATGGTAGTGAACGGGAGGTTGTTTCGCGGCCTGGTTAATTTTCTATCACTGATTGAGCATTTTGAATAAAGCACCAAGCTTCTGCGCACTACCTTCACTGATCATGGAGTTAATTAAAATGTTACTTTGCAAATTTAACCTTAACTTTTACAGTGGATGTGAAAATATTATTGATGTTTGCAGGAAACAGGTTGAAACTATCGTTGTATTTTTATCAATGAAATTACTTTTTTTTCCTTTTTTGCTTATTGCTTTACGCCTCGTCGATGGCTAAGGTCATTAGAAGCGTCATGGGACTGGAGACAAGGAACTGGAAGGAATTCGGCCATGGCATTTTTGAAGGAAGTATTCCGGCATTCGCCTGGAGTGATTTGGGGAAACCATGGAAATCCCAAATCTGGATGCCCCGACGAGTATTCGAACCTGCATCCTCCCGAATGCGAGGCCAGAACGTTAACCGTTCATCTACCACGCTCGGTAATGAAATTTCAATAAGGTGACATTTATTAGGTACTCTTAAGAATTACAGTCAGAGCCGCATTTATGTGTAATATGGATACAATAAATATCAAAACTTAAATGAAGCAATGCCTTGTCTTACAGTGAGCTTTCAAGTGAAAATAGCTAACAAAACACGAAAAATTGGTACAAATTAAACATGATGAAAATATTACAGCTGATGAAAAAAATTCCTCGAAGTGATCGATCTAATTTAATTTTTTATAAACAGAGAACGATATTTTTTTTAAAATGATGCATGTTAAGCAAATTATACTAGCACGAAATGTCTGGGCTTCCAAATATACATCCATATAATATGATGATTGAATGTACATGAAAATTAGTTCGCCTTTCAACATTAATACTGCCCTCGGATTTTTAACAAAACGTAGCTCAGTTATTTAGTCGTAGGGGAGACCCTTAACCGCAGAGGTTTCCCTGACAGGATCGTTAGAGGGCAGTGTCCCAATTAATTAACGATACAAACACTATTTGTTCGTAGAAACAAATTACCATATGATATGATGGCTGGAACAGCGATGGCGATAATAATGAAGAACTTGCTTCCACCAACACTCAAGTTACCACTCACACGATCAGCGCCCTCAGAATGCCGAGTACGTAAGAACACTTACGCCTTCAATCTCTGAAGGCAGAGCACATAATATCTCTAACGCCTTCACTCCAAGAATGTCGCACAATAAGATCTATTCTGTGACTTCTGTGGTGGACGAGCGAACTTTGTTTCTCTTGTCCGCCTTGCCACTCCCGAGAATGGCATAAAAACTGCGGGTAATCTATAGTCATGAGAGCAGTAGTACTTATAAATAAAACTCTCAGTAAGGATCTGTACAAATATATACACTTTATTACATCAGTTCTGTACAGTAAGGCCTCTCCTAGCTCCCATCTAATACTCCACAGACTATCACTCCCAACATGTTATTTTAATCTTTTTTTTCGCTTCCTCTGCGGCTGTGATTGAAGTCCCACTACCTTCGGTAGTATAACTTCTAGGTGTTAGGATAAGGTGTTTATATTTTTGGGACACTTTTTATTTCACTTTCAGGGGAAAAACCAGGGCTATGACCATCTAGGATGGTCTTAATGGTGAAAAAACCCCTGCGGAGTTCACGTACTGTGCTGCTCTATGATGGCTGGTATAGAATACTGAGGTGAACTTTATACTTATGCCAACGTCTTGGCATTACCGTTCCAATCTACTCAGTTCTTTCGTCTCTGGCGTTGTTCAATTTCTTGTGGAATTTTTCTGGTAGATTAAATATTTCGGTATTAATTAAGGGAATATTTGTCTCGTTATGTACCGTTTCTATTGGTGTATATCTCGGTGCTTTTAGGATCATCCTTAGACATCTGGTCTGGAGTAGCTGGATTTGTTGTAGATTGGTTTGGCTTGCCAGCCCCCATATCTGGCATCCGTACAGTAAAAATGGGAGAATAACCGATTTGTATATTCTAATTTTGTATTAAACTGTAGGTAATCATTGCCCTCTACATTATTTATGAATCACTGGCTAGCTCCCACCTGTTTTACTGTCGGTGAAGTCGCCTCGCTGCTTCACTTCGTAGTCTTTTTTTTTTTTTTTTTTTTTTTTTTTTTTTTTTTTTTTTTGTGGCATTTAGCCTTAGGCTAATCTTGCCAGGAGCAGAGGGTAGGGATACTATGTTTTAGTTGTTAGTTTTCTTTATTTTAATGATTTTATATTAGGTTTTTGGTTTTTACAACGTACTTGTGTATTGAATTGATCGCTTTTGCGTCTGGATCTGAAAGAGTAGTCATTAAGGATACTTATGTCTGTCATTTTTGGAGCGTTTCTTATTAGTTCTTTTCTGGCTTCTTTGTATTCATCACATCTGAGAAGGTAATGATAAATATCTTCCATTGTCTCACATCTGGGGCAGTTCGGTGAGTCCGCGATTTTCATGATGTGCTTTTTATCATTTAATAGGGTGTGTCCTGTGCGCAGTCTGTTAATTAGGGTAATCTTGTTCCTGTTTAGTTCTTTTGTTTCATACCATGGTTTCTTGTTGATCTTGTTACTTATTGCCCGATGCCAAAGTCCTTTTGTTCCTTTGTTGTTTTCCCATTTCTCTTCCCATTCTTGTCTTATCCGGATTGCTGTCCAATGTCTGAAATCTGTGGATGGAGTGGCCACATCCAATTTTTCATTGGCCGCTAGCTGTGTTTTTGCTGCCCTGTCGGCCATTTCGTTACCGTGTATTCCCACATGACTTGGCACCCACTGAAGACTTATATTCCACGTCCTGTGTTGTCAATTTCTTTATCTCTCTAGCTACTTCGTATGCCAGATAATTTTTAGTTTTGCCTTTTGGGATTCCCATGATTGTCTGTAAGGCACTTCTGGAGTCTGAACAGATGACCACTTTCTTTAAATCTGATTTTCCGATGAATTGCAGCGCCTTAAGGATAGCAAATAGTTCGGCAGAGAAGCTCGAGAATTGGTTCGGCAGGCGGTATGCCTCTACGATGTTGCTCGCCGGGTACGCATAGGCGGCCGCACAGGCCTCCTCTCCCACCTTCGCTCCATCTGTGTATATCTGCGACCAGCCATTCCATCTAGTGTTTAAGATTTCCATCGTATTTTGAATCGCTTCTTCTGATGTGCAGACTTTCTTCGCTGTCATCTTTAGAGTGATGGTTGGATGCACACGAGTGGATAAGTCCGCTTTTTGCCATGGTTCGATCTCCGAATATAGGTCGTTGATTTCGTTTTTGTGGATCTTCCATTGGTTTGTTGATTGCCAGTAGTTTATAAGTCTCGGCGTCTTGTGAAGGTTTGGTGGTTTTCTTTGCATCTCGTGAGCTAATATCTGTATTTTCTTTACCAGAATGTGGTCTTTTTTAGAGCATACTTTTAACCAAAAGTTTAGTCCTATCTTTTTCCTTCGTAGGTATAGGGGAGGAATTACTGTTTCCGCTTCCATCGCTTCTATCGGAGTAGTCTTGATAAATCCACCAATTATCCTTATAGCAGCTGCTTGAACGGTGTCCAGTTTCTTTAGTAGAGTTTTGCTAGCGTTATCATAGAGCATCCCGCCATAATCGAGTCTGCTTCTTACCATGCTGAAGTATATATTGCGGACTAGCCGCGGATCAGCTCCCCAAGTCAATGAAGCGAGAACTTTTAGCACATTTATTAGCAGTAGGGAGGACGCCCTCAGCTCTGATATATGTTTGCGCCACGTGAGCTTGGCGTCCAGCCATATACCAAGGAATTTCACCTCTTTCACCTGATCTAAAAGTAGTCCGTTAACAGTTATTTTGAAGTCATTTTCTTGGAAGTGCCTATGTGTGAATATGCATATTTTGCATTTTTTGATTGTTAGATCAAGCCCTATCTGTCTCAGATTTTCCAGGATTACTCTTATTGCCGCTTCTAGGATCGATCTGGCTTTTTCTTTATCTGGATGTGAGACATATATGACGAAATCGTCCGCATATTGAAGGAAATTCACCATAGCTGGTAAGCCATTGCGTACCTTGGTCGAGTAGATGTTGAAGAGGGTCGGACTCATAGGATCACCCTGTGGAATTCCCTGGTAGACATGTCGGACGATTCTCTTCCCTTCTGCTGTTTCAATAATATTCACTCTACGTGAGAGATAATTGCAACACCAGTTTGTCAATTTGTTGGGAAGCTCTATCTCTATCATTGTTTCTCGCAGGATGTCAATCTGGAGATTGTTATAAGCATCTTTTATGTCTAGGAACGCTGCTGCATGGTAATTATTTCTGCCGTAGCTCAACTGGATGTCGGTGACCAGCGTACTAACGATGTCTATCGTACCGAAACCCTTGCGGAATCCCATAGTTCGAGGATCGAGCCTCCGATGGTGCTCTATGTGCCATTCCATCCTATTCTTGATCATCGTGCACATTAGTTTAGCTAGGCAAGGCACTAAAGATATGGGTCTGTAAGAGGAGGCGTCGCTCCTGTTCCTGTTCGGCTTTAATACGGGCACGATTACAATGCTTCTCCACTGCTCAGGGACGTATGATGTGTTTATCATGTCGTTGAAGATATTTAAGATTTTTTGCTTGGCTATTGGCGGAAGGTTGTTGATCATGGAGTATGTTATCCTATCGTCTCCTGGAGCCGTATCCTTCTTCTTTATGGCACATTCGAGTTCGTTCATGCTGAAGAATGGGTCTTCCGTTCTGTTGCTGTTTTCATTGGTCTCATGAACTGCGTTTCGTTCTAAATCTGTCGGTACATATGCCGGTGCAGTCAGTTCTATGAATTGTTCAGCGAGACTATCATCGGAGTATAAGTTGTTAGGTGAAGGCCGCTTTCCGTTAAACCATCTCATTTTCGCCCACATTTCTTGCGACGAAATGCCGTGTTTGATTGTAGAGCAGAAATCTCTCCATCCTTGTCTCTTCGTTTTCCTGATCGTATTTCTGGCTTCTGCTGTTGTCTGTCTGAGTAACATGAAGTTCTGGATAGTTGGATCTTTTCTGTACATTTTTGTAGCCAGGCGTCGTCTTGCAATTGCTCTGGAGCATTCGGTAGTCCACCAGGGTTTTCTGATGATCTTACTTCTTTCACTTATTTTATATTCTGGGATGCTTTCTTCTGCAGATTTACTTATAATGGCTTCCAGGTCATTGTATCGTTGTTGTGGGTCATTTGTATCTGAGTATGAATGCGCCATTCGCGAGTCGATTCTTTCTTGATATTGGATCCAATTGGCTTTGTTACAATTCCAGCGCCTCTTTGCTGGGATAGTCTTCTGGCCCATAGTGGAATCCAATGATATTTTTAGTACCAGATGGTCACTTCCTAATGTATCCTGTAGTATCTCCCACTTGGTCCTGGTCATCATGCATGCCGATATCAGAGAAATGTCGGGTGACGAGTTTCTTTGGTGTGGAGTCCCGAGTCTCGTTCCGTGTTTGTTGTTCAGCACCGTAAGTGAAGACGACGTTATGGCTGACGCGAGTTCTTCGCCCTGAGGGTCCGTCTGTCCTGCCTGCCACATCGGGTGGTGTGCATTGAAGTCCCCTCCCACAAGACTTTTAGGTGGTAACTGGTTGAATATAGCATCCCAGTCTTCTTCCCTAGTGTTGATTTGAGGCGGCTTGTATATTACAGTCACATTCTCCAGGGGCGCTCTGTGTTTCAGGTCAACTGAGAGAACCTCTATGCCATTACTGGGCTCCACTATGTTTCTGATGTCGCTAGTAACATCATTTCTCACAAAGATAGCAACTCCACCGAAACCATCGCCCCTATCTCTTCTGTAGATATAGTAGTTTCTGTGCTTTACATTAGTGTCCCTACGTAACCATGTTTCGGTAATCAGTATAACGTGTGGGGCGTGCTCCTCTATTGCTCTCTGTAGGTCATTCCATTTAGGTAGCAGGCTTCTGGCATTCCATTGTAGTGTTGTGAATTTCGACTTTCTATCCATTATCTGTTATGTTACATATCTCCATTGTAGTATCACTCGCTCCCATTTCCTTAATTTCTTGCATGATGTTGCTGGTGGCTTCTTCCTGAATTTTTTGTATAATTTCCTTGGGTAGATTTCCTTTTAACTGTTGCATGATGGTTTTGATCACAATTTTCACTATGGTGCTAATACATTCAATATTCAGTTCCTTAGGAGGTGGCTCCGCCATCTGGACCGCATTTGTTTCTATTCTTTCTGGCACTGTCCTTATTTGAGGTAATTCCCTGTTAGTAATTGTCTTTTCTTCCGTTGCTGCTGCGCTGTAGGTTTTAGACTGTAAGGGGGGGAAGTCCGTTGGCTTGTGTTCGTATCCTCCTCCCATTACTATTTTGCTACCAAGCGCCTGTTTCTGCTTCAGCTCCTCTTGTTGTTTTCTAATTGGACACGCCTTATCAGTCGCCTTGTGCTCACCCCCACAGTTGACACATTTGGTAGTCTCATTATGACAATTGGAAGCATTATGTTCCTCACCACATTTGGGGCATCTCTCTTTGCTTCTGCAATTGGTAGATATGTGCCCATATCTTTGGCACTTGAAACATTGAGTCACGGGGTAGACATATGGTGTCACCTTAAATCTTAGGTAGAAGAGCTCCACTTCATCCGGTAAAAATTGGCTTTCGAATGTAAGTAGAACCGTTTGTAGAGGTTTTGTTTCAACTTTTCCATCCAGCCGTATTTTTTTGATAAATCGTCTTACCCCTACTATTGGAGCAGTTGATTTAATGTTTCTAAGTAGTTCTTCTTCGTTGAGGTCTGTGGGAACGAATTTAATAACACCTTTGCATTCGACCCTGCTGGCAGGGATATATGCTTTTAATCCCAGTGACTGTAAGAAGTCGATGTTTTCCACGAAGCTGTTTGCTGCCTCCGCCTTAGCGAATTCCAGCATCATCCGGTTTTTACCCTGTTGGTTCATTCTCTGCAGTCCGTTAACTTTGTTATAAAATATTTTGCCTAGTTGAATTGGGTGAGGCATAATGCCATTCATCTTTGGCTCAATTGTGACTACATAAGGTGCTTGTGATTGACGGCCATATAGTCTGATACGTTGATGTGGGGAAGTTGGCTTGTCTTTATCCCCGCCTTCGCTTGTGGTCACGGGGTTAAGTTGGTCACTTTTTGTCTTACCCGCTATTTCTGGGGTGTGGTATGGTGGCTGCTGCGATGTTGTCATCTGCTTTGTAATCTGTTCCTTATTCGAGTTAAGTAATGTTTCTGACGTCGTTGGTTCTTCTTTATTTACCTTAGGTACACCTCTTCTCTCCGAGGCTTTACGCTTCTTTCTGAGGTAATATTTCCCTTCTTCTTCACTATCCAAGGTAGATTCTTCCATCTTCTTTTTTGTAGACTCCGACATCTCTTGTTCTGATTGGTAGATAAATAAATCTTGCTTATCGCCAGTTGTTTTGGCTGTAACGCCACCACTAGATTCCGCCATTGCTGCGCCGCTGCCGACGAGCTGTAGCTGTTCTGACGTGCACTTAAATTCCTTTACACTTGTTTTAACAACTACTTTTTGGTTCGGATGTTGTGTCTCAATATAACTTGTTGTCACCGATACACTCACTTGGCGCTATGGCCACTCGCTCCGCTGTAGACTCACTTCACTACCGACACACACGTAAACAAGGAAGCACTCTCGTAGCTGCTAGACTAGATCCGTATGCGACCGTAGCTAAACGTGAACTGTCACTTCGTAGTCCTCTGTCTGCATAGCTGTATAGGTAGCCTGTTCAACTTCCTAGACCTTCCCAAGCTCCATCTGCCGATGACGACTTGTTCCTAGACTCTCACCATTAGGCATTAGACTCCAGACTCGAGACAAAAGGCATCTTCTCAGCTCGTGCCTCCCAGTTTTGTTCAGCTCTCCCCCTCCTATCATCCGTAGTGGGGAGTGCCTCTGGCCAATAGGAATAACACTTTCCCTACCATCTATCTCCACATGATATCTTGCTATTGCCTAATTTTGCTGACTATCTGATCTACTTTGGTGTCATTGCAGCTGGGATGCTTACATTCCAAAGCTTGTGGCTGTTCTGAATCTCTGTTGTAACTGCCCTGATTTCAACCACTGCTACCTGCAAACAATTTCACCCAACCTTAGTAACTTTAGCAACTTTTAGTACAAAATTCCTTGACCGTCCACCACACTTCCTCGTCCAGCTCCAGCGTCGTTCCACGACTACTTTTTGTCAGCGCGCGCCTCTCTCCGTCGTATTGGCGACATGCGAACAAATTTACATAAATTTTAGATCACGCCTATAATTTTATACCGTCGATTGATTCGTTAAGAAGTTCCCTTTCTCAATCGATAATTTTATTGACTGGAATTATTCTGACCTGATTGGAAGGAAACGTAAACATATTTACAGCTTGCATAAAACATCATATAACGATTTAGAAAATTGAGAATTAAACTAAAAATGAGCAGAAAAATTCAACCAGATGAATGCAATAATGGATAGAGGAGTACTGCTGTACGGAAAACTAAATGGTAAAATTTTTTTAAGCTATTGCTGGGATGGTATTTCATTTTCGCTTTAAAATTACAGCAACTGCTAAGACGGGCCCCACCTCCATTTCAGAAATAAAATTGAACAATAAACATTAGTGTTAAGATTACATGGTTCCCTCCCTTAGTTTAGACTGTCCCTAATGTGATCCTCTGATCCTGAGTGACACTCTTATCAAAAAAAAAAAAATGCCAGCGTCAAAATATATCTTATGCTTCAAAAATCGTTTTAATATTTGTAATAAATTGTTACTAATATTTGGCACGTCTCCACATAATATGCTGGTAGAGTGTAGAAATGGAGTTATAGGCAGTACAGCCTTCTATATTTCGATCTATCCACGAATTTACGAAATACGCCAGGTGAATAATGTTAGAATTCCTTCCTTCCTATGGCAAAAATTTGAATGATTTTACCGTGGTAGACAAATTTATAGTTAAGGCACAAAACGTAAATAAATTATCATATCATTTTGCCATAAGCTCATTTTGTAAGAAGGTGCTGTAAAGTGTGTAGGAAAATGTTTCAAGGTACTCCAAACAATGGAGGGATGTGAGATGGAAAATACGACACAATGTTGTGAACTCTTGGTCATCCGAATGTGGCGTGAATGCAGGGAACCACCGTAACTGGAAAAAATATAGGATCTGGTAAGGGAGCAAATGAAGGCAGCGAGATTTGTCATGGGAAATTTCCGTAAAAGGCACTAGGTAACTATTATGGTACAGTATCTCGGTTTTAAGTAACTCCAAGACAGTAGAAGATTCGTGTAAGAAATACAATGGGAAATAAAGCTTTTATAGATGTTAATGTAGAAGTAAGATCTGTTTGCGGAAGGAAGAAAGAACTATGATTATAGCTTAGCATTTAATTTAAATAAAATTGGAATCAGGAAGATTTAATTTTTAGATAACGGAGAAATGGGATCGTATAACTTATCAACTGATCTTTTGAACAATATAGGTCTACGTGTAGTGGGAGTTTTTATTTAATAACTAGCGGAGTTCCCGGCGTTGCCCGGCATAGTTGACGTAGATTTACCAGTACTCTATTTTTATTCCCGCAATGACAAACATTTGTACAAAGATTCATAAAATTCAAGCCAACTTTTTTCGGAATTAGATCAAACCTAGATTCACATGCCCCCTACCAACAAACGGGTGGGTTGAAGTTTATTTCCATAAACACTATTTTCATTCTTCCGAAAAGATTCATGTGTATCAAACTTCATTAGTTTGGTTACGAAAGTGCATTACTACATTACTTAACAACGCTAGATTATGTTAGAAACCCACATTGATTCAATTGCGAGATGAATGGATATACTTTTTACTCGAAACGCCAGATACTTTCACTCCGCAGGTTAAGCCTTTTATACAAATATCAAAAGTGAATCAAGAATAATATTATCGTAAATAAATTATTTTATTATGAACAGAATACTAGTGCTGATAGCCAGAGACAATGTAGTTGTAGGCCTACTGCCAGAGATCGTGGTTAAAGAAAATCTCCGTTGTTTTTACGGCTATCTATGGCGATTAAAAATTGAATATCCCGAATTAAAGGAAAAAATACTTCAAATTTTATTTAATGTGCAAAAGAGTTATTATTGTAAAGTTATCTTATTGCTTTCATTAAAGGTTATGGTCAGAGATATTGTAATTATGTGTTTAGTGCGAAGCATGCTGCATCTAGTTCTTCCATCTGTGGTATTCCTCACCATACGTTCAGAATTTCATTTAATGTTCCGGCGTTATGTAACGTAGAAGCATAAGACATACCATACAACTGAGTTGAGATTATAAGCTTGAAAATGGTGAAAACCCGATCGAAATCTTAGCTGTAGATTTCGAGTTTTTCTGGGACAAATATACCCGGATTTTATTTCATAGATATAGATTATTCTCATGAAACATTCGCTACTTAACGTAGATTTGTCTTCAGGTTTACAGAGCACATGCAAAGAAATTCTATATCGTGCCGGTTTTTATCAACTTTATTCAGCAAATCGACAACTTATCTAGCGCAATAATTATACAAGTGTGACATTTATATTTCTGCTATTGGTTAATTATATTGTTGTTACTGCTATGTGATTATTATTGTTTTAAATATAAATTATGTGAATGTTTGTAATTAAATGTAATAGGGTTTCCACAGACAGTAATATGTGTACCGAACGGGGTATTTTTAGTATCTCAGTCTATAAGCATAGGTAGGGAATATCTTTGGTAGAGAGTCGTGCGCTAGCGTTCGTGCGGTGAGACTTGCGAGCGAGCGTCAGGAGTGATTGTTATGCCGCATTTACACTCTCGCCTCGCGTCTCGCCTCTCGTCTCGCCTCGTGCCTCGCCTCGCGCCTCGCCTCGCGCCTGCGCACTGCCGTTTACACTCTCGCAAGAATTCATTCATGGGTGACTGGTGGGCGTGCCAGCTTTCGTGGTGGGCTCTGGGGGTTTGGTCCAATAATTAAACGCTTTCGTTATTTTTTTAAAAAATTAATTGACTTTTTAAGGTTTTTTAAATAGATTTAATGATTTATTTATAAACTTTTCTCGTGAACAAACCGAGTAATATTATCATTGATGCACAATATTACTCGGTTTGTTTCCCGAGAAACGTTTATAAATAAACAACGCCGAGAAAAATTGCATTCATTTATAGATTTAATTATGTTGATTTGCACCTTAAAGGAGCTAATAAAACGCTTATAGGTTACCAAAATGTTCTGTGTGTCATTATTTATTGAAAACTTTCAACTACTGCGTTACAATCTATTAAGAAGAAAATTTCAATAGTTTCCTGAATTATTGTCTATAAACGATAATAACTCCAGAGGATATTGACAGATTCAGTACCCAGCTCAACTAACTTTAGACATGGAAAAACGATTTGTAGATATTTTGAAATTTAATGTGTATGACTGAATGAAAAAATCCTTCTACCGCAAATATTGAAGAAGCTGTTAGAACTTGACGGGAAGAAGGTTTAGAAATCGTATATGACGCAGAAAGTAAAGATAAATTCGATAGTGATGGATATGAAAACCCGTGGCAAAATAATTAAAAAAAAAAAAAACACCTGTCATATCAAAATGTATGACAACTGATATTCAGTTTAATGAAACCTTTTCCATCATATCTCATGTAATCAGGCATTTGTGCTGTTAATCATATCATAGCCAAAGAAAGAAACCGAAAGAGGAGACCTTTGTTTGTTCCTTGCAAAATTGACCAAGATATCCAGTTTTTATTTTATCATAATCTGCCTTAGGAATATCATTAATAAACCAAATAATAAAATCTAATTTCACCAAACTTCGTCCTTTTATATACGCAAAGTATAAATAAAAAGACAGATTTAACTACAGTGAGTAGTTTTATAAAACTTATCGTGCCAAACGTAGCGAAAGTCAGACAAAGTATTTGGCAAATTATTATTATGGGATTTAACTCGCTGTACGTCTGTTTCATAAGGTATTCATTGATACAAAAGTGGGCGGTAGGTAAAAAGGTTGACTGCCTCTGCAGTAAACAATGTGCTCGCGCCTTTGACTCGCGTCAAGAAACCGCCACTGAGGCGAGCGGCACCCGCGAGCTTAGACGAGGCGAGGAAAGGCGAGACTACGCGAGTGCACCGTTTACACTCTCGCGTTCGCGGTGCCTCGCCTCGCCTCGTCTAAGCTTGCGCGAGAGTGTAAACGCGGCATTAAACTGCGCAGTTGATAAATTTTGTGGGAAATGATCTAAATTGTTATTGTTTAACGTCTTGTTCAATTCAAAAGCACTACATTTAACGTGAGTATGAACCGAACTATAGCGAAATAGTAAGTAGGAAATCCTTCTGAATATCTCGTGGACATGTTTTGACGAACCAACGGTAATTCTCAGTAATTAAATAGAACTGTTGACTTGCAAGTGTTAGGACTAAAGCACGAACAACACGTCGTTACTTTGTTTAAATGTGGAGTCAAATTTCAATAGGAAAGCCACAGGTCTACGACATGGGCATAAATTTAAAAAAGTTATCCGAAACAGTCCGCTATTGACTCAATTTCCTAAAGGATCCACATTTAAAAGGGGGCAGCCCACATGTGGCGACAACTGCCAGGATTATGGTAAACTACAGTTCGAAAATGACAACATCCCGGATGATGAATTTACAAAACAAAATGAACTCATGCAAATTGGAGTGGTGGTTCTAATGTTATAAGTGTGCTAAGACGCAAAGTAAGGTTGGATTTATTAATACGTAAGGACGCTTATAGATTATATTAAATTACAGTAATTCCGAAACTAAATTGTTCAAACTTTTATTTTACCTAGGCTACTGCATCGGCAGGTGTCCTGTGTTTTAATTTCGGGTACCATCAGTCGCGCGGGTGCAGGTAATTTGTTAAGGTGCCGAGAAAGATGCTCTCGTCCAGCGTGCAAGCTAATTGTGATTGATTTTGGCTGACGCTCTCCCCACCTCGTCCATCAACGCCCCTCCTAGCGTAATGCTTCTACACTACATCAACCCAAGAGCTACGGCTTCTTATCTCTAAATTCAGGAACATGAATCAAACTAACTGGAGCTGCTTCCACCATTTTTTGAAATATATTATTTTGATTCTTATTGCTACAGAACCAGTGATGTTGGTCCCCAAACAACTTATTTTAGCAAAGAAAAGAGTTTTCCGAATATAGGTAAAAGGAAGTTGCAGTCTGGAGGTTGAATGTATTTCCGTCTCCAAATGAAATTCTATTTCTTTGATTCAATTTTTTGCTTTCAACTTTTTTGGGTAAATTATAAGATTGCTCACAGAGAACAGTACTTCTACAATTATTAATTGACTAGTTTAAACAACCGTCGAAAATGATGGGCATCACCTATGATGATAGTAAGAATTTGTTCTGGGATAGTTTCTAAGGATAAAAAAATAAAGAATCACCATTATCTTTTTTATTGATATTTTTCACGATGATAGTAAGCTTTCTCTTATTGGATTCTCGGAGTATTTGGATAGCATGTTTTTAAATAACTCAATCTGATTTTATTTGAAGGAAATTTTTGTTGTTATGAAAAAGTTTCTAAGTAAAATGTAATTTCGATAAGGAATAACTATCAGTTATTTGATTGTAATGTTTCGTCAATGTCTACGGTTTCTGTAAACTTTCTTTGGACTTTAACAAACTTCGCTGTTTGTTATCTTCTGTCAAAAAATTCTTAGGTTTTGCTGTCACTTGGTTTCAGTAGCTGCTGCAGACAATACAGAGTAAACGTTTAATTCAAATGAATGTCACATTATTATTATTATTATTTTAAATCTCTGTTTCGCATTATAATCTTTTTCTCCGCTACACAACAGAGAACAAACTTTGGATGGCATCGCAATTACACTTAATTTTATCAATTTAAGTGCAAATCAAATCAAACTTGGTTATTTATTTGATATTCACGCTTCCTTTTAGCAATATAAGCACAAATAAAAACAAATAAAATCAAATGCAGTTATTTATTTGAAATTTCCTGTTAACCAAGCAGCGCTTGGTGGCGATCGGTGTAACTAACACCTCGGGCATTATCGAGTATCGTCGTGCCGGCCTCGGTAGCGTAGGGGCTAGAGTGCTAGCTCCACGTGCCGAAGGCCGCCGGTTCGAATCCGGCCGCGGGCATGGATGTTAAGTGTTGTGTGTCTGTGTGAATGTCCTGTCCGTCCTGTGGCGTCCATACATTGGAAAAAAATACACATTGAGCTGGCTGTATGGCCTCCGTTGCCGAATGCCATTAAAAAAAAAAAAAAAAAAAAAAAAAAAAAAAAAAAAAAAAAAAAAAAGTATCGTCGAAGGTTGCCGATCTATTGAGATGCGCAGTTTTCGGGCTCATTGCATTTTATTAAAGCCTGTGAGGTTCACGTTCAGCCAACACAACTCACTTAACCTTATGAGTTTAGAATATCCTTAATTCCAGTATTTCCATTTGCGCGTTAGTAATATTCCAAATTGTAAGACCAACTTGATTCATTTGTCGTTTCAACTATTTGTTGACAGTATCATTAACGATTTACGATACAACAGTGGCATTGTGTCCATCATAACGAACAGTTTTCATCTTATCATTGATTTGAATGATGGACGAGCTTTATTAACTTGCCAGCTTCCATCATACACGCTGCTGATGGCTAAAAACTCCTGTTAGCAAACCATCATCCACAACGGGATCAATGAGTAAGCAAATAAAATTTTAGGCAAATACTTCGATTGCGTTCGTATATAAGTAAATTATAAATATTTGAAAACTTGGTTACAGGGAGTCCTTAGAACTTGCAGTATTTCCCGGGTGGCATATGGGGGAGGGAGTTTTTTTGTTTGTTAAATTATAAATTATTAAAAACATGAAATATTGAATTATTCATACTATGCAAATGTATGACTGGGAATTCTACATCTACAAAGAACTTTGATGCTTCAATTACAAGGCACACAAATGACCAACCTTTAATGAATTTAAAGCAATGGCTAAATACAGGTTGAGCATATTTAACGTTAACATGAAACATATGTTCTTAAAAGGAGGCAATCAAGCTCAACATTACAAGTTGCCGACATGAAAAGCAAAATAAAAGTATCAACTGAACTTTAATCGTTAATTTGCAAAACAAGCACAAGAACAAATAAATGCCTGCACATGCCAATAGTTAAAGAACAAGGGCGCCAATCCCAATCTAAATGAATGAACAAATTAGTCCTAATACCCTCAGGCTAGGTGATTGCACTATTCACACGTTGGAATAATATCAAAGTTTTTGCCAGCTAGCACAGTAGTAAAACGGAATTATGAGCTGAGATTCTCTCACAGGAGAGCGCTTAAGGGTTCAACCTC
Organism: Vandiemenella viatica; assembly: GCA_031002005.1. Classification (NCBI taxonomy): domain Eukaryota; kingdom Metazoa; phylum Arthropoda; class Insecta; order Orthoptera; family Morabidae; genus Vandiemenella; species Vandiemenella viatica. The sequence goes on from JARYHS010012519.1 coordinate 113,942,374, forward strand.
AGATAAAAACCATGAACTCATGAACTCGTCTTTGGCGGCTGAAATCAACACTTTACCCAAATGTGAGTTGATTGCCGCGCGATCTGCGATCTCCACCGGTTCAGCTCCAAGCAACCGCTCAGACGGACACGTCCGTCTGTCGGAAAGCGGACAGGCTGACAATTCCAGCAGACTTTGCCAGAAGTGATGCACCACTGCGCTATGCAGTGTGCGTGAGACCTGATCTCTCCATCGCACTGGGCGAGAGCAACCGTCCACCTTGGCGGCTTGTTCCAGAGTGAATTTTCTTCAACCTTCGCCAGTGGCGTCGGATTCTCCCTCCTCCTCTCTCTCGTCGTACATGGAACAGAAATTCACCCAATCAGCACTCTTGTTACAAAAAGAGAGTCCACATTGGCTACGTTTTAAACCTAGACAGGTCACGAGGTGACGCACAGAATCGTGGCATCGCTGGGGATTTCTGGAACGGTTGGCGCTCACCCGCCACAGCAGCGGCTTAACGGGAAACTTTCCCATCACCTGACCGCCGTCGTCCGACTGACTGGCGCCAGGCACTGTCTCCTTGGCCGCCCATCACAATGTCTGAGTATAATATTTCACATACAAAACTATATAAAAGTCTTTGGCAGCCCTTCCTTAAACAATTCTACGTAATAACTACCTTGAATAATTAAATATAACAGATTAATTACTTCCTTTAATAGTTAAATATTAATTAAACTGGAGCTGACGACATCGTCATGCTACAAACTAGAACAGGAGAAAATAATATTACAAAAAGTCTGATTTTGTCAGGATTGAAGCTGCTCTAAGTAAATCGATGCAAAGCACCAAATTTCCAGACTGGTCAGCTGAATTCAAATCTTTATAAAAAAATATTTCACTTTAAAACTTTTCTCCCTGTTACTACCACCATTTCAGGTTTCATGAATTTCTATAACCCGTCAGAAAATTTATGCAAGGAGTATACAAAGCAGTCTATTCTGATGCCAAAAATCTCGTTTCTTCTCAATTTTGAATTATGGTCCTTCAAGTATTTCTGCTTCTCCATTTAGATGCTGGTGCTAATGTGCATCATAGACAGTGTCATTTTTTTTACTTTTCCTCAATATGCATAGTTAGCCCGACATTGACCAGGCGAAAATGCAATATGCAAGTAGATCAAATAATTATCTGGTTGATTGTGGCGCTGAAGTATGTGGGTCCCACTTCATCAGATTGAAATTATTATTATTATTCCGAATAACCCTTTTGGAGGGTACGATAAATCAACTTTGGCTATGTTTCTTTGTATTTAATTTTCTTTGCTTCCAAACTTCCTTCATTCTTTGATAGTGTTGTTCCTTTTGTTCCTGGGTCCATTTCCTTCCCTTGATGTATTTCTGTCTCTCCTGAAAACCTGCCTTGTGAATTACTTCTCTAAAATGTGTTCTGTTGTCTATTATATCTGCTTTCACTCCAGCATTTTTCATGTCCTTTTCAGTTTCAGTGATCCATGTGGGTTTGCATTTGTATTTGTTCAGTAAGGTGAAGATCTGTTTTGTTAGTCTATTACTATCCATTCTGTATATGTGCCCGTAAAATAATATACAAAACAACAGATACTTTGATTTCATAGAGAAGTATCTGATTAAATTTAATCTGCGAGGTGATAGCCAAAAAACGTGTGTGTTGATATCCTGGGGCTACACATTTATCGTCCAGAACGTGCTATCAAATACAGAAGAGATTGCAAAGAACATGGAAGGAGTGGTAAGACCGACCAGGATTTCTTTAATTATCGACGCTAAAAAGATAGAGAAGATAGCAGTAAAAAAAAAAAAAAAAAAAAAAAAAAAAAAAAAAAAAAAAAAAAGGGGGGATAGGAAACCTCGCAAATACAACTAAATTACGACATAACTGGAAATAAAATTCGTCTTTAAAACAACTAATTCTGAAAATTCCAAAATTTTATTTAACAGAATTAAAAAAAAATGTTCAAACCAATCATCAAAGACCATAGCTACAACAAATACAATAACAGGATAGAACTTGCCTTTATGGGTGGTATCCATTATCTCGAATACTCAGAGCTGCTGTGCTTTGAGCTGGAATAACTAGCGAACTTGGCTTCCGGTCTGTAGTAATAGGAGTGCACCCACTACTGATATATCTGTAAAGGCAGTGGAGCTTGGAATGTAATGGACGTCAATACTTCAGTGATATAAACTACACTGTTGTGTATAAGCTCAGCTACATTATATATATTCCTTATAACACTGGTGTACTGTTGAAATAATTAATAATGTAATAGAATTGTTTTCAGTCTCAGCTTACAGATCTAAGTCAACATCTAACTTTATACATTCTACCGTCGTTCTTAGGGAAGGCATTGTTTTATTCACGCGAACCGAAAACGGACAAGCCTAGGATTGTAATCCGCTCAGGTTGGCCGTTAGAGTCGTTGACTTAACGGCTTGGTCTAAGCCGCTTGTTACACTGTCACACTCCCGAGAGTGCTTTACGAAACTGACGCTGGGAACAGATGTGCGAAAGTCCAGTTTTAAAGTTTTGGAGCACAAAATTTATATTTGTACTGTTGGCACTATCTGTTCAGTAACTTATTGGTGACTCTCCTTATTGCTCATAAGAAGTTTTCTCAGAACTCTAAACTTCAATTACTCAAATTTTTACGCTTTTCCGACGTTGCGGCTTATTTAAAATTAGTATTATTGGTTCAAAAGAGAGATGGAGTTTTTGATGTAAGACATTCCAAGCAATTTCACAGTAAAATAAAATGTAAAAAGCAGCTCACATGAGAAAATAGAGTTTGCATCACATGGTACCATGCTTCTTTAATACTACTGTAAATATATATATATATATATATATATATATATATAAATGAAAATTTCGAGAAACATCTATCTGAATGCGTAGAGTCAAAGCTATTGGCAGTTAGATTAAGTGACATTCGTTTACCATCTTTTCCATCCTATGAACCAGGTTTCTCATCGATTCAACTTCATAAATTTCTTCTTTTGTTTATAATTAGTGCGGATTCTGTTTCAGACATTTTGTTCAAGCCAATCATTAATTTCTTTCTATGTCACTATAAAATCGCCTTGTAATTATTGTTTCTGCTTTAATCCTTATACCGCATACAAATAACATCAACCGATTGATATAGCAATAGTTTCAGATGTAGTAGCAGAAGTGTGAGAATATTTTTATTTAGAATGTTAAATTGCCCAGCACTAAACAAAGGAACATTTTGTGAAACAAAAATCTTTTAGATTCAAACGTTGAAAGAACTGCTTAAATTTATAAGAACGGAGCAAAATTCTTTACGCTTTGATAATACCAAGAAGAAGGAAAACCCAAGGACCCGAAATGTTGTGGCATAGAAGTAGAAGAAAAATTAGTTGAAGGAAGAAATGGAGGACTACATCAAACCAGCATAGATGTCAATGATGAGAAAATTTCACTTGTATAGTCTTCTTCTCACCTTTTAAAGGCGCGAGTAAGACGTAATATATACAAATGAGAGAAGTAGATATAATTCTATGTATTTACTATCTGTATAATTCAAACAGTTCGTTATTTTGAGTCTATAACGAACAGTTTATTTCATTTTTATGGTAATGTTTCTAATTACTTAGGTTTACACCTCTTGTTAAGAATTAAATTACTTTTTGTTTGCGTAAATTATCAATAAAATATTATTTATAATTGAAATTGCTGATATGAGACTTCGGTATGTTGCTTTACATATCGACAACACCGTTGTACGTACGTTTAACATTAGTATTCGTTTATTAAAAAATTACTCTTCATCAAATGTTATTAACAATATTATGACACAATTAAACAAATATCTTGAAATCCGACAATGGGTTCATTTTACATTGGTTCACGGAGTTTCTATATGTCAGTTCGTTAAGCTCAGCGGGGCAAAGACATTTCTCTAGTGCGACACTTAGTTGATCGATGCGATAACGATTTGCAGTGATCACCATATCAGTGGCGTTACAACTTAGCAGGAGGCGCCGAGTCTGCTGTCGCAGCCGTCCGAAGCTATGGTTCCATTATATGCTGGCCGTCGAATACCCACGTCCACTTGGATGACGACATGGAACACAAGAACCACCACAGACCACACCGGTGTTAGTCTCCGCACGTCTCTTTCTGCAGGCTGGCCACGCATCCACCACACAGTTCGTAATCCATGTACCATCCCCACCGCGTCACAATAGCGGCTACGCTTTGTTCGTTCACTGGGGACTACCCTCCCCAAGTTCGCATTCCGGAACACAGCCGGACAGTTGCCATTACCTTCTTTTTTGCACCATTCACCTGTGTAAACTACGGGTCCAGCTTCTCGCAAATATTTTGAATGTAGTGTGGCAACACACAACATTACCAAACTTTTCAATAGAAAATAATACATACTACGCCACATGTACAATTATTTTACAACTAATGAGATAATATTCTGAATTATTACAATCTGTTACTGAAACTACTACCCATCAATCCATTCATCGATGGTATCCGGCTGAATAATAGCCTTCGGTATTCCAGAAGTCACACTTCCGGCATTTGTGTTATGAGCCCGTCCATAGAAGCATTTTTGTCCATTTTGGTGTCTCTAACGCGATTTGTGATAGACGGAGAAGTAGCTGGAAACGCTTAAATGCATCTGACAGCATTTGCCAAAATATCCAGTTATTCCGAGAGGAGATGTCGTCCAGTACTTCTGAAATAAGTTTCCCCATCAACTTCACTCTGTACTGTATCACTCGATCATCTGCACAAGATATTGAAAACAGGGGGACATAATACTGAACACTGTTTAGTTTCTACGCCCTCCGTGTGGCTCTGAGTCTCAGGTTAAAGTGATCAACATATCTCGGACAACACAGAACTGACACAACATCTAATTAAAACTACAAACTGTAGCAATTCGATGCCACCTTTAAGTTTTCAAAAATGATTTGCTGCCAAATTACACAATATATAATTTTCTCTAAACTCAGCAAAACTTCCTGGGTCGTACTCTTCGGACATGGCACAAACGTTTCTTGACATCTTGGCAGACAGAAAAGGTAAGGGAAAGGAAGCCGATTTGAACTGAGTGCTGCCAATTTAACATTTTTATGGCTAAATTTAGCATATTTTAAGTGATTTAACATGGAAAAAATGAATTTAGCATATAGCATATTTTTAGCATTTTTTCTGATAAGTTAACGATTTTCTTGGAGCGATTAAATTTTAGTATTGTTTATTTATATATTAGAATAATCTATGATAACGAATTGTAATAATTATAGTACGCATGGGGAATGAGAGATTCGCCGAAATACGACTGTGGTGAGGAAACACAAACCATCCGTCACGTGACCTTTGATTCCCCACTTCGAGCCTTGAGGGGATCACCAATAGATTTTATTAATATTTCAAATGAAGCTTTAGATTGGTTGCACCATATTGACATTGATTTTTAATTATAATTTAATGTTAAACTGTGTTATTGATTTTGTGCCTGGCCGTAAGATAAATAAATAAGTTGATAGTTTTATACATTTTACAAGTGTAACGAAGGAATATCCATAAAGGGACTTAAATTAAATTTAAATAATGTAGTTGTTAGAAAACTTTAAACATATATTGTTTATTTTTAACTAAAATATGTATTTAAGTTTTGTTTCAGATAATTTTCATGATAAAATTTATATACGAGGATATGTGTCTTACAGATGCAAGCTAATTAATATTTTCTGATTTTTTCATTGTTTGATACACAAACAAGTTAGGTTTATCTCATAGGGTTAAATTCTGATAGAGCTGTTTTTTCGGTAGCGTTAGAAAATGTTCAAGTTACCTCAAGGTAGATTTTTTGTTTGTTTGGGTATATAGAATAATTCTAGTAATGTTTGTTTTGGTAGGTTTATTTTTTTTTATTATTTTTTTTTTTTGTATCTGCTTTACGTCTCTTTTTAACATCGAGGTCTTTAGAGACGGGAAAGGATGGGGGGCAAGGATGGGGGCAAGGAATGGGAAGGAATTCGGCCATGGCCTTTTGAAGGAAGCATCCCGGCATTTGCCTGGAGTGATTTGGGGAAACCATGGAAAACCCAAATCTGGATGCCCGGACGGGGATTGGAACCGCCGTCCTCCCGAATGCGAGGTGAGAACGCTAACGGTTACACCGCCCCGCTCGGTAGGTAGGTTTATGATTTGGTTGATATCTTAGTGGTAGGCTTGTAATTAGTAGAGAGTAAAAATGGTAACCATATTTATGGTAGATATGGTATAGATTCCCGTGGTAGAGATGTTTATGGTAAACTTTTATGCGGTAGGATTTGTAAATGGTAGAAATAACATTTGGTAGAATTGTTTTTTGGTATAGCTATTTTTACTATAACATAATTTTGATAGAAGTGTTTAATAGTAGTGATGTTCTTGGTAGACCTACTTCAATAGTAGTGTTTATATTGGGTAGGGATTTTTCTGGTAGGCACGTAAATCTGCCCCTTAATTTTGTAGGCATTTTTCCAGCCTTTTCCGAAAACTTTAGCATTTTCTAAACGTAGAGTTGGCAGTACTGTGTCAACCCCAGCGATTACTAATCTACAATTTATCCTTAAAAAGGCCGGTATGAAATACTTCACATCATAGCGTGCCAGCTGGAAGAGTATGCCGTGGCAAATAAAATAGTTTAAAAAATATTAGGGTTTCACTGTCTACTTTCTTTTTTTAAAAAAAAAAAAAAAAAAAAAACGAGTCGCCTTGAAAATTAGCGTTCTCTTCGCTCAGTGGTTAAAGGCCCTTAACTGACATTCAGTTCTGGTAGAGCTTGCTGTATAACATAATGTACGGCAGCAGAACACTTCCGTAGTTCGGAATCCGCATTTTACTGTAGTTCCGGTACAGTCGGTAGGATTACCTAATTAGGTTAAGGCGGCTATAATAGTGGTGTAATGTGCAGCCAGTAAAAACCCTGTTACTAGAGCATTACGACGAAGCGAGGCTTTACCTTAACTTATAAATCAGTGCTTACCGTCGTAGCCCATAGTTTGCAGCTTTGTTCCTGAGGAGGGCAGGGTCTTAGCTTGCGCTGTCGCCGTATTTCAGAAGCTAAGGGCTGGCTGGGCTGCCTTAGTAGCAGGCCCTTATCTGCGGCACACCAGCCCTCGGCTACCGTGCATCCTCTGCTGCTTCTCTTTAGAAGCCGTGATCTGCTGCAGCGTCGAACATTGACACTGTAAGAAACATAGCAGGGATTGCATACGAAGCTGAGACATCAGCTGGACCTGCGAGATAACTTAAATAAATAGAAATTACTGCACAACTGAACCTACTAACTTAAGTATCTGGGATTGCTACTCCTCTAGGTAAAGTATTTTTGTAACTACAAGAGCGTATTGTTAACTTTCAATTGTCACTAAGAAATTATTAATCTGTCTGGTGTTGATTTGTTATGCACAATCCTTGAACCTTACGTAGACGATTTTGTGAATTACACTGAAGTAGCAAAAGTCGTGGCATAGGATGATGCAAATATGCAGATGGCGATAGCAGCGCGGAAAATATGTACCATATATGTTACGCTCAAAAACCGAAAACGCTCACTGAACGGAAAAACGACAACAACGCGTTCTGATTTCTTCAAAACGGCCACAAGACGTTATTCGCGTTATAGCACTTACAAAATGAATAGCCAAAACGCGTTGTGGCCAATTCAAAAAGACCGCAACGCGAAATTCGCGTCTTATCCATGTCACATTCTCCACACATGACGATTCAGTTTTTTTTCTTCGTTTTTGATACTTGCAACCCGACGGATAAGAGGAATCATATATATTAAACGCACCCTGGACCAATTCGTAGCGAACAGAGAGAGTTATATACTGATAAACCACAGTGTGTTGTGGCCGTTTGAAAGAAACAAGAACGCGTTGTGGTCTTTTTTTCCGCTCAATGGGCGTTTTCTGTCTTTGAGTATAACATTATAAGTGTCATGCAGTATCGCGGTCTTGATATGTACTCTAATGAGTAGACTGAAACATTTTATGAGACGATTATGACCGCACGACATGAGTTATCAGATTTTGAAAGTGGAGTGGTCACTGGCGGGGCGAGAACTAAATTTGATGTGGGCAGGATAAGTTTTGTGAGGCCCTCTGGTGGCGCAAGAGGGCGGAATTTATAAAGATTTTTTTTTTTTGAACCTGTCAAATTTCTATTAGTAAAAATGCAATTGTGTTCACTGCAAATAACGTTATTAATTAATAACTATCAGTTAGAGAAATGGAAATTTCCTGCTCTTAGCCTTACTGAACTCCGTAATCCTGCTTAGATTCTACGTCTGTTTAACTGATAGAAGTTTCAAAGCTGAAAGTCTTTGCTGACCTTTTATACATAGTAAATAATTTCTTTATTATTAGTATATGGTACGGTTAGCAAAATTTCAATGGAAATATCAATGTTTGGGTAAATTTCTTTCAAGTTACTTTATGTTATCTACTGAAGCAGCTGTTTCACATCTTTAATGAAATCAGGTAAATTTGTGATCAGTGTTCATAATTCTTCATTTAATTCGTAAGTTTGGAAGCCTTTGATATCACCCACTGGCAATACTATTTGAAAATCTTTGTAGTTTTTCAATATATGCTCTTTTACAATATTTTTTTAACTTACATAAATCCTAGAGAAAACCGAAATTTTTAAAGCGTTGGTTTAAAGACATAAACTTGAATCCATATTGCTCACTATGGAATCAATAATAGTGTTAAAAAATTGTTTTGTATCGGCTTTGGCGAGATTATATTGGTTCATCGCTTCTCTCAAAATCGAACATCCTTTTCATTTTGGCTACCCTTTTATTTTTAATTTTTTTTTTTTTTTCAGCAAAACTGACCATCATCTAAGAAGCGTTCCGAGACCACATTGTCCACATTCTTTGATCCAGTCACAAAATTTATGCAAATGTTGAAAAGCAACGCTTGTAAAGATTGCCATAATTTGCTTAGGATTAACGCGCGATAATATCTCATACCATAAGTATAATTGCATAGTAAATTCTGAGCCGAGCATTTCGTTTAAAACTGAATAACAATCACTAAGAGTGTCTGAGTATTCCATGAGATTTTTCAAGCATGTAGTCCATTCCACAACATCATCAAATTAAAATAATATGGCCTTCACTGCCTCGATTCTGCGAGAAGCAAATCGAATTGGAAAAACAGACTAATGGCCTGGGATTCCCAGCGAAAGTCACTGTACAACGCCAGCAAAAGTTGCCAGACTATTAGTATTGTCAGATGCTTGCTAGCCGGTGGGATTTATTGTTTTATGATACACTGTAAGTAAAATATTTAATCTATTTTACGAGTTAAATAAAGATGCATAAACCTTGAAGGCGGGAGGCCTCATGGTCTGCGAGGCGGCCACCCACTTTGTCCACGACTCACGCTGCTTCTGGGAGTAGTAGCTTGCGAATAACGCAAGGGACATTTCGGAAAATGTATATGAATTCATTTTTCCTCCATCCACAGTATCATGACCATGCCACATATATGTAATTACCACCATTATCTACCGCCGTGGAACACCAGTACTGAATCTATTGGGGGGGGGGGGGGGGAGTCAAACCGTGATGTTTGACCCGGGCGGCAACTTCAGAGGGCGGCAAAATATAAAAACAGCACCGGGTGGCAAATTCATGTTTGAAGGACGGAAACTTCAAGTTTTTTCCCCGCTTCTGAAAATTCGTAGATCCGTTACTGTTGAACACGCTGTGGCGGATCACATCTACTTAATGACCGGGACCAGCGACGTATGCGTCGAGGTGTCAGTATTGACAGACAGGCAACACTGTGTCAAAGAACATCAACGTCTTACTACAAACGTGTGTGTTAGCATAGCGCAGCGAAATCTGATAGGCGACGCGAGTACCTCTGTAAACAAAACGCCATCGGCTACAGAACTTCTCCTTGGCTTGTAAACATTTCGGTTGGATCCTAGGTGACAGGGAAAAGGTTGCTTTGTGAGATGAGTGACGAATCTCGTTGTGAAGAGCTGGTGGTAGGATCCAGGTGTGGCGTGGACACACGAGGCCATAGTTCAAGGTTGTTAAGAAAGCACTGTGTAAACTGGTGGTGGATGAATTCTGTGATGGGTGCTGTTTACATATCGGTAGCTGGGATCAATGGACGTGCTGAACCAACCGTTCGTTAGCGTCCATATACAACGTGGCTCCATTTGATTTTGGACTACATTGACCTTCCTCAACCCATGTAGACTGACGTGGCCTTTGCCTCAATAGCCCCCCCCCCCCACCATACCCCCGTCCCCCTCTCCCATGTAGCACGTAGAATTTTTCCCTATTAATTCCAGAAGACATTTTGTACAATTTTCTGTTAACTCTTAATTATTGCGCGTATAACGAACACAACAGATATTTGCGTTATCTACATACCTATAATTATAAATATTCTGAATAAAATGTTGATACTAGCCACTCCTGAAAATTATAAATTACTAGTGTAAGCCTGTTACTTTTTTTCGTATAGTGACAACTCTAGAATAGTTCCTGTTTTTAAGGTCAAAGGTTATGACAGGTTGACGTAATCTATCCAAATAGTAACTTGACCTGTAATTCACCTGTAGGGTGAATAAAATCTCTTGTGATTGAAGAACTCAGAAATCTTAATAGACGTATAACACACGGACAAAGACGATCAAGCTATAGTAGAATTGTTTCAAAGATCTTGGCTGGCACACACGAACTTGTTGAAATACAAACATTACTTCCATTTGCCACTAAAAGTTCATTCTGGGTTTTTTTTTTTTTTTTTTTTTTTTAGGTTGGGAAAACCTTTATAACGTAATCTTTTGTCATAGTATCTGTAACGGCCAGAGAATTCAGATTCCAGATTATTAAATTGTTCACCAGAATACTCCATTCGGTAACAATTTTGTCTGATGTCCACTAAATAACCTAATGGCTCACGTACAGTGAACATGAATAAAGAGCATTAGCGAAGTGGTCTGTAAAATATGTAAATAGCAAATAAACCGTAATGTATAACCTCTGATCAAGCAGCAGCATTAGCGAAAGTTTTAATTAAATTGTAATTTAGCCAAGGGCGGAATGACAATGGGCATTCATTACTAAAGCAGAGACCATGAGTAATTTAAGTTTTTTTTTAAAAAAATTAAGTTGCTTTCATTAACGACTTGTTATGAAAAGCAGTTCCACTTTTTCTCAGCACTAAAGTTTATACATTTTTTTTTTTAAGAATGAAATATTACGAAAAAGAAACTTAACGAAAGTATTATGGCAATTAATTTTGTAGCAGTTGCTTAGCTATTAAATTGCGGGAAAAACCTCGAATTTCTTATAATGATATCTCTGGTCGCTGTTAATTTGTGAGCGACAGCTGGTGCACGACTTCACCTTTCTCCAGCCAATAGCTATCGAGGTGGTGACTGAGTGAGCTCAGGAAATTATATACTAGATTGGGGAAAACCACTTTCTCAGGTAAAGCTGGCGATCATTTTTTTCTTGTGGTATTACTAAAAACCTCCTTATCTCATTCATGATTGTTCATTAACTGATAAAATAGAAAATATTTTGCTGCTGTTCTGTCACCTTTCTTCCTACATTACCAGGGAATGATTTTTTGATCTGCTTAAAACCTTTTAAAAATTGATGGAAAAACATTTTCGATGAGCCCCGTATAGTTTATTGTACAGCGCCATTCCATACCACACTTTAGAAATATTACTTCAGCAAGCACTGTACAATAAACTTGTAGTAAAATTCACTTGACAGAAAAATATTGGAATTATTTTATCAACTTCGGTGTGGTCACTCTCGGACGATGCTCAGCTTTATTTTTAAAAAATACCATCTGTTTCTGTCGTTAAAATTATTGCGCGTATTAACTAACACAAACGTTATTCTTGTAAAACCTTTGATGACATCTGTAAACGAATTTGAGTCTAGGTACGGCATGTCTAAAGTTTTTCGAATCGTAATGGGCCGTTGTGTGCCGGTTAGTTCAAATGCGCCGGACGAGTGCAACCAAACATCTCTTCAAGTCATACGCATGGGAGGCACTATGGTGTATTCTGTACCTTATTTTTACTGTGACAATTGATATGAATGAAAAGCTACGTGGCCTGGCTCGGAAACCTCCCTCCCCCCTCCCCCTCCCAGGTGGCTCACCGTAGCTTTTCATCCAACCCCTCCCTCCTTAGACCAAGCCACGTAGGTAAAGGACGCTCCCTTAACTGAAATCGTACACGATTGATTTGGGGAACATTGTGGTCAATTCCTGCGAATGATTTGGTTACATAGGTCGCAAAACATGAATCCATTCAAATATAACTGGGACATGATCAATAAGCCAGTTCGTGCACAATATCCTGACTGCAATCAAAAGTGGACGTTTAATTTACGTTGTAAAGGAGAAGGAAAAATATTCCAGGCAAATCGATTAAGGATTCTAATAAATTAAAGAGGAAAATGCAGTAAAAATCTAAGATCATATTTTGTAATATACTGCAGGACTTGTGTTCTCCAACACAACTTTATTAAAATATTTTTTGGATGATTCATGCAATAAAGTAAGCAAAATAGTTTAATTTACAAGTTTTCTCGCATTTGGTAAATAGAAGACTTTCTTAATAAAGTTCAGAAAAAAAAAATTCATTTGAATGCTCTTCGATTTTAATAACAGATAGTTTTGTTTGATACAGTAGGAGGTTGATATCCATAGTATCATTTATCCACAGAAAAATCACTATAACATACTGTGGAGAATAATTCTGTCCGTATACATTTGGATGTGAGGTTTTCTATCATATCTCTACAGCTATGCGTTCTTATTAATGAGTGGCAGAGTACCCGGGGTTGCTCCGGATATTTGAGGTTGATTTATCACTATAGAATCTTCAGCCACTTAATGAGAAACATGTGCACTAAATTTAAAAAAATTGCCCCAGGTGTATCAACAACGTAATAAATCGTAGAAGCACCTCCATCCAACCCATAAAAGGATACGTAGGGGTTGATTTACCCCTATAGTATTTTCAGTAATATGATAGGGTACTTTTGTGCTAAATTTAATCAAAATCACCTCAGTCTTTGTAGAAAAATGTATATGTATTTGGATAAATCTTTGTACAAATAAATCTTTTATGTTACAAACAGTGAATAGTATTGAGGAAACGCCGCAGAAAAAAGTATTGTTAGCAACAGAAATCTAACACGCATCACGCAACAAGGGAATTCGACAACTTAAACTGCACAATCGTTTTCACACTGTTATTTTATTGATTTCATTATTAGTATACAATCAGTGTTCATTTTCAATTGTTTACAGAGCTCCCTGTATAGAATAATAGCTGGTGCCAACGACTTCCTTCGCGTTTGTCAAGAATTTTGAAGGTTTTTATGTTCTTTCACTGGCCCTTAAATATTCCCAGCATTATCCGTAGCCTACAAGGTCTATACCAAAAATAGTAAGACTGATTAAAAAAAAAATTATTGAAGATATGTTTACAATTCCTTAATCCTCTTCGAAATAGCACCCTTGGGCAGCTACACACTTAGAATTACGGTGCTGCCATTGGCCGTACGCCTTCTGGAAGTAAGATTCGGGGACGCTGTTGAGAGCCCTCGTCGATGCTGCTTGAACGTCCTGAATCGAGTCAAACCACTGTCCCTTCAGCTGCCTTTTCACCCGTGGGAATAAAAAAAAAAGTCAGTTGGAGCCAGATTGGGACTGTAGGTGGAGTGCAGCAACGTGGCAACGCCGAATCGGGCCAACAGTTGTCTTCCACGTCCTCCCGTCCAACGAAGGCTCGCATGAGCAAATCAAATATCAAGACAATGCTGATCGTGTTTTTTGACCGTCGTGGGGTGATTTATAAGGAGTTCGTTTCCCCTGGGGAAACTGTCCATTCGAACTTTTACGTGCAAGTGCCAGCCCGCCTGCGATACCGAGTGAATCGCGTCCGACCAGTCATCTCCGCCAACTGGACTCTGCATCACGACAATGCGCCGTGCCAAGGCGCGCCGTCATGAGGCAACTGTTGGCCCGATTCGACATTGTCGCGTTGCTGCACCCCGCCTACAGTCCTGATCTGGCTCCATCTGACTTTTTTTACTCACATGGATGAAAAGGCAGTTGAAGAGACAGCGGTTTGACTCGATTCAGGACGTTCAAGCAGCATCGGCGAGGGCTCTCAACACAGTCCCTGAATCTGACTTCCAGAAGGCCTACAGCCAATGGAAACAGCGTAATTCTAAGTGTGTAGCTGCCCAAGGGTGCTATTTTGAAGAGGATTAAGGAACTGCAAATATATCTTCAATAATTTTTTTTTTTTTTTTTTAAATCAGTCCTACTACTTTTGGTATAGACCTTGTATGTTACTCGCTATCAAAGCAGCAACCCGTCTAAATTGGTTCACACATAATTATAAATTATTTTTATTTGTTAATAGCTGAAAAAGCTGAAAGTGTGTCATATTCTCGAAAATTATTTAAGAATACAGTATATTCAGGAACGTTCTAGTACAGTACATCTAGAAGATTTCAAAGACTTTTTAGAACACTTTGGTGGAAATATTAAATTTCCCTCGGTCGACCACTTGTAACCACCATATCTCCCACACCTCCACATTTACCGACATGCAACCACCATAGAGCACAATGCGAGACTCGAAGACAGTACAGAAAAAACCAGTGATCTGTGCTATGCAGTTGTGGTTGCAGAGTGAAAGATACGGGTACACTCATCTATGTTATATATATAACGTTATACCGTCGGAAGCATACACAAACATGTTGGAATCACTTACTGTGTATAGAGCCACGTACTGTTGACCGTGGCTGAAGCAGCTACTGGTGAAGTTCACGTCCATGGTCCACAGCGTCTGCCTTTGTGCTTTATTTATCGTCATAGCAAAGCAGAAGTTTACGGGTAACTGAACGCGTTTGAAGGGGAACGGAATTCGGTATAAGTGGTATCCGAGGAATAAAAACTGGTTCCCTGCACGGCATTCCACCAAAATTTCCGTTTCTATTAAGTTTCGCTGCAAAGTCGGGTTCAGTTGCATAATTTTGGTGGTCTTAAATTTCGTAACAAGATAATAGGGACAGCGACTTAAAGATTTAATAAGTGCGTCGGAAATTCGGGGGTAGCTGAGGAATTTATTTACTTGGTAGGATAGATGGTGACCTCGCCTTACTCCACGATGGAATCAAAGGCAATATTTTCTCCATCTACGCGAGTTAATATTGTGTTTCCAAGAGAGGTAGCTTTATCGTCAACAACGCTCACTCCCAGAGCCCAGAGTTTTCTAGATTTTTTGCTGTCTCTGTTTCACCGTAAACTGATAATACTCGCAATTAGATCCTCACAAGAAATAACGCCACTAAGCTAGGTGAAAGACTAACTTTTCCTTCTTCTTTCAGAAACGTATCGTGACCGATTTAGAGCAACCATTCCGACAACTCTCGTGCATCAGTATCATCACACCTACGCGTGCGCATTTTGATTGTCAAGTGCAATCTGGATAGACGGGGCCAGAGACTTAAGCTTTGGAAACAGACATTGACTTCAGCCGCTCTTTCGCCTCGTTACTCTACAGGCAGTGTTTGTCTGTAGTCACCACAAAGCAACATAGCGATGCGTCCAATCGTCTTTCGTTTTGCCGGATATTCAGTAGTGTCCTATTGACAGCCTCTACTGCCTTTCGGTGTGCCAGGGTGCATTCATCCCATACAATCAGAGCTTCTTACAAAACACGCACTTTTTCGCTGTTTCGCGATATGCCACAAACCGGAGTTTCTAATTTTATTGGTATTTTAAACTTGGCATGTGCCGTTTTACCTGCTGTCAACAATGTCGCTGCTTAAGATTGCACAGCTAGAACAATATTGCCTCGGCTTATGTTGCATTGGTTGCATATGGGTCAGAAATGTTTTACCGGTAGTTTCCCCGAGTTATTTGTTTAGCTATCGCAAACACGATGGAACACTTTCCGCTGTTCTTCTGTTAATCTGAATAGATCGTCTTGTAGTGTTACATATGATCAAAACAATTAGAGTAGTTACAGCGACGTATAATAAAATATGGTGAGAATCAGCAGGGACGAATGAAATGCATGTAATTGTGGGTGGAGAAGTGAAAATGGAATACCGAATAAAACGACGGGATGGCTGCAAAGTAAGATAAGTTCTGCATACCGGCCCCCGAATTAGGTAACATGAGGAAAGTGATTGGTCGGAGATTTCACGCGGTCGGGCTGACATCGTGAGAGGTGAATTCAATCTTTGGTTTGACTTGAATCTACTGGCCGGTGCTTGGAGTTCGCCAATACCTGATGAACAGCTCCTGCCTGCCGATAGCCATCCAGAGCGACTGACACCATTCTCTCCGGCGAAGAAGAAACCACCGCCCTTTCGCAGCAGATAGAAGATGCTCATAACGTCGGCGGAGAGATAACCGACGTCCCTTCGCAGCAATCCGCAGCGAAACCTCAAGCAAGCTGATCCAGTGCTTCAGATGCCAGAATTTCTGGCATTATGCCAGGGACTGCACAGAACCAGCCAGGTGCGTTCGCTGCGGAGGCCGTCATGGAATCGCCGACTGCGAAAAACACAGAGAAGATTTTGTATACTGCAACTGTGGACTTAAGCACGCTGCTTCTTACAGCGGATGCAAGGCATGGAAACAGCAACGCGGCACCGAAAGTCTGCAGCAGAAACGAGGGCCCTATATGCAGCCCGCTACAAGTTCACAAGACAACCGGACCTCGTCGGCGAACCTGTAATTTCTCAACTGGCAGCAGACACCGCCACGCCGACGCCGAAACACAACTCGCCGTGCCAGTAATTTCTCAACTAACACAACTGAGCCACCGCTCTTCTATGAAAAAGCAATGACTCGTGAGTTCAAAAATCTTCACCTGAGCATAGAAGCACGCTACAAGGATGGGCCGAAATGGTCAGTCATAAGTATGAAGGCCACAGACTTTGTCGCAGCTTTTAACGAAGAGACCCACCAACTGTGGAAGAGACGAGTGACTCCAGATAACCCAGAGAAATGGACTTTGTACTTGTACACCTCAACCACGACAACAATTTCCTGGAACTTCTGCCAGACACCTACAATAACTTCATCGAATGCTTGACGAGGAAGGAATGCAGCCACCTTGCCAAGCAGCGGATAATCAAGGGCCACGCAAGATGGCCAGAAGAATGGCCTGAGGCGCTGGTGTTCCAGACGTTGTGGGCCAACGACTTCAATATACAAGAATATATTGAGCTTCTCAAACGACGATTTCTCATCATGCCACACCCGCGTGACGAAATACAAGAGACGCGGTAGAAGAAGGAAAAGAAGATCGTGCTGAAGAAAATGCAGGGGAAGAGGTAAAGTCACTGGAGGGGGGACCGGAACAGGAGCCAGTCCTTCCATTGCCGGCGCAGTATGACGGTGGCTACGTGTAGCTTATCATAGAGCTCCACGACTACACATCAGAAATCATCCTAGCCATCCCCATCAAGGGTGGTCTGAGGTTCATCCAACAGCATCCACGGAGTAAGCGGTAGCCGCAGGGCTAAACAACTGCGGGGTTGCAACCCTTGTGGTCCACCAGATGCGCGCCCGGGTACGGACGAGCGCATCCCGCTATACACCATCCAACCAGTGGAAAGCGTACCGCGGGATAAGCGACCTTCCATACTGCTTGGTCACAAGGTGCAGCTAGCACCCAAGAAAAACACTGCGTAAGTGTTTCCAGTGCAATAATTTCGGACATCTGACCCGAAACTGCACCGGGGAACAGAGATGCCTAAGATGTGGTGAAAATCACAGGGTGGCGGATTGCCCGCAACCACGGGACGCAACAAAATGTTGCAACTGCGGGGCCACTACCCATGTAGCGACCTGTGGCGGGTGCCTTAGCCTCCGCCAGACCAAGACAGTTCCTGCCACCACATAGCAGCAGCGACCCAGCCAGCCGCGGAGGGTGTCTCAACCGAAGCCCGCTGCGGAAGCACAGACCGATGCGCAGCACAGAGAGGTGCAAACAAATCCGATAGGACACACTGCGTCCACTCCTGCACCTGCCAATTTCCAGAAAAGCGAGAAGACCGACTTGACGCCCTCATCGATCTACTCAAGAATCTCGTCAACCACCTGGCTTCAAAGGAAGACACGCTGCGGCAGCCCTAAGTGCAACACAGTAAAAATTGGTGGACCATTTCTGAGATGGAAGATGCGTCGGCAATCCATCCTGTTAAGAACAAATCAACTGGAGATAACAACTATAGCAAACACAAAGACCTAGCGACTGTGAAGATCTGACTCGTCCAAATGACTTGAAGGCAATGTCCTAGGACAAAATACTCCACAGTACACCAGCTCAAAGGATCTGAGACTAGGCTGAAGAAGAAGATGACGACTTCGCCGGCGGATGCCACTCGCCACCACACGACTGTATGCAGTCGATAACAGAAGAATGGTGTGCTCCAGCCCGCTACCAGCCGCACCGAGAGCAGGGTCACCGTGCAAAGAAGCAAGAAGCCAGGAGTGACGCTGCCCGTCCCCTCAATCGGCATCAGCGCAGAGACCACGTAATTGCAATTCGCGTTGTACCACGCCACCATTCGCCGCTTCAATACATGAAAGGTAAAGGAACATATTGTGTGCCACAACATTTTTTCAACAGAATTCAGTTTTCAAACGCTCAGCAGTGCCTCTGAGATATTTCATACCCTCCACTGAGCTAGATCAAATATGAATTGCTAAGATCTTTTGCTGTAAATAATGAGTAATCTCAGTCACGAATGTCATTTGTTTACCGAGCGTGGGGGTGAGCGGATAACGCTCTGGCCTCGCATTCGCGAGGATGTGGTCTCGAATCCCCTTCCAGGCATTCAGAGTTTTGTTTCCCATGGTTTCTCCAAATCACTCCAGGTCAATGCAGGGATGCTTCCTTCAAAAACCCATGGCAAAATTCGTTACAGTTCCTTGCCCCCGTATTTTCCCACCTCTGATCACCTCGACGTTGACGAGGCGTAAATCCAGAAGCAAAACAGTCATTTGTTTTGTTGGAAGGTTTTATTTTCTCGAAGAGTTTCCGTTATATCAATACTGGTTTCAGTGGAATACTCTCTGTGACCACGCTGCTCATCATATGATTTGGTATGGGTTCTGTAAAACCATAGCTTGCAAAGGATTTCCGCAGACAGACAAAGATATGTCTTGAACGATCCTCAGGCAGATTCCAAGACACATCGGGATGCTAACTGCGTTTCAGATAATCCACTACCAAAGTATGTTGATAATTTTGTCACATTTGTGTTAAATCAGACAATTCGCAGAATACTAACAACATGGAAAACAAAAGGCTAACGCACGCCTCATCTAATGCATCCTCCCAGTGCTGTTCATCACCAAGCAAATGTCGCGAATGAGAAACGGCCAAATGGTGGGTTGCTGGATATCATCTACTGTTTGAAGCGCTTTGAATGAAGTCGGATCCCGTTCTTGGTGCAAAATCAATCGCAAATTATACAGTTACGAGTTATTTAAATGTACCATATAAACTCATCCTAAGTTAAGTTCCTTAAAAACATGTGGAACACCTTCTATTACAGCACTTCTCTTTCGGGGACTAAATACAACTTGCTGCAGGTGTAGTAGGCAGTTACCTCTTCGTACAACTGTGTTTTAGCAATGCTGTCCGTCACAAATAACCGAAAAAAGACCAGGAAGATAGTTTGCCTTGGATTGTCTAAACCAGGGATGGTCAATCCAAATGATGTTTAGGGCCAGTTTGGAAATGCATCATAACTCCGCGAGCCGCATGTAAAATTATATATCTTCATATTAGATTTAGACTCACTATGGACTTTTTTTTATAGAAAAGTTGAAGTATAATGAGTTTTTATTATAGTGTTTACTATTATTCTTACATGTAAACATAAATTATGTAATAATAATGATAATAAACGCACATTTAAAAAAATATAAACACTAAAAATGATACAATAAATATAAAGTTTGAAACTATGGATGCACAAATAATGTATTATTAATACAGTGGGTTTCGCTACTTTGGCCATTATAAAATAAATATATTTTGTACGAGTGAGATGAATCTCGCGGGCCAGAAAAATATTCAAGGCGGACCCAAATATCAAAAAAACTCAAACTCCAAACAGCGCCAAATGAGATAATTTATCAGCCGGATTGGTATCGAGCGACTTCATCTTCAATTCTGTTGTTCACTACAATGGTGTCTTTGTCGCTACCTCTGTTCACGTATGGTATTTACTTATGCACTTGACTGAACACTGCTGCACATTTCGACATTTATGAGCTCCAGAAGTTTTTGATAGCATTGGTACTACCCACCTGTTGAATTCATTAAAGATTTACGCCCTATGTGGCATAAATTCCTAGCCCCAACTACCTTTCGCTTTAATATTCTTGTTAATTCATGTCATGTGTCGATTATCACTTCGGAAAACCTTTCACACGAGTCACGAGAGTACAAATGAGAGCCCAGACACTGCACGGCATATTTATACGTTCCTTCAGCTGTACTACCGACATCTAGATACAAGTCTCTTCCTGTCCCATGAATAAAAAGAGACTCACAATTAAATTAATTTATTAACAAAAGTATTATTCCTTGTAATTAACAAAATATGAGAATTATTTCAACAGTATTAATAATTAATCAAATTTAAATATTTCTGTAAGTAACTCAATTAGAGGAATTGGATAAGTCCGTTTAAAGGCTTAACTGTAACAACTCGTCCCTCGCCTATCAGTGATTTTACTGTGTTGCATTTTCATTGTCGGCCAGAGTATATCCCTTTCGTTGGATTTAATATGCAACAGTTATAAACAAATAGCGTTCTGGTAGCTCAGTGCCTAAGCGCTTGCTTTCAAAACTTTCGCTGCTCCTGCCCCGGGCACGAATCCCGGCAGACGCAGGGAATTTTGAGAGTTGTGTTTAATCATATGAGCTATGCCAGGATGCTCCGTGGTTCGGATTCCATGTTAAACTGTAGGTCCCAGAGGAAAGGAACTGGCCGTCCTACCTCTGACACAATGGCTTAGTATGCCTCCTTCTGGAGGATCCAACCAACCTTCGGGTTGTGGACTAAGTTAAGTTTTTTACAAACAAATATCAGTTATTGTTTAAGAAACAACCTACTTAACTGGAGTTCCACCACTTGTTCCACAAGCCAGCTACTGGGAAGGCCGCCTTCAAAAAAGCAACTAACTGTCACCCTCAGAATCTTGCCGCATCTCGCCACCAGGTGGCTTCAGACCCAACATAACAATATCTCATGTCTGACACTGCGAAAACCTTTATCACGCACCAATCGCTTTGTTGGTGTGTGCCTGTGGAATGTCCCCTAATGTGCTGTGACTGGATCGGTTCTTAGCCGTGAGTGTAGTTAATCTTCGCCCTTTTCGTCCGGACCAGGTGTAACGCTGTTTCGTGGTGACAGCGTGTGCTGTGAGGTATGTGCCCTGGCAAATAGTACACTTAAATTGATTATAAAATCAATAAAAGATGTTTTACATCCACTTTCGACGTTATTTACATTTTTTCAAATTTTCTTTTGGAGTAGTGAACTTATTTTTTCATCAAATGTCAACAAATACCTTTGAAAAGATTTGTGTATAAAATGAGCAAAAATTATTTATTACGTAATCCAGTGCACTGTAAACATCAAATTTCTTCGTATCTGTAACATCTCGATGTTTGTTTTATTGCAGCTGAGAAGTGTTGCCGCCTTCATTATTGTTGCTTCAACTATGCTTCTTGAGTAGTTATTATCATTCATGTGACAACTTATTTTCCATTATTATTCTAATATTTCCTGATAAAGATTTCAAAGTCAACAGCCATGCTATTTTTCGGTGTCTTCATATTGCCTACAGGCAATTTCTAGTGTAAGCATGTTGCCGTTTAGTCACCGGTGATATATATATATTTTTAAAAAAAAACAAAGTTCATAATTTCATGAATTTAGTAATGGTTCCAATGCCAAAATTGTCTTTGAAGTGAAACGCTTTGTGAATTGTATGTCGGCAGTAATTACGTGTTGCTAAGTTTCGACATCGAATGAGGCATAAATGTTCCTGGTTGTCTATCACCAAGTGTCTGAGCAAATCTGAAAAAAAGGCAGAAGATTCATTTATATCTACAAACAAGCAATGTATTTATATTTCGTAACTAGGAAACGTCTGTAATGATTTGGATGAAATTTTATATTTAGATAACATTTTACTTTTCAAGTTTATCTAGATAGATGTATTTGCTGCAAAAACGCGACTTTACAGAAAAAAAGACCAATTCTTGTATTTGGTATCTCTGAAACGGCTCTAACGCCATCTCGTAGAAGTTTTAGGTACCAGTAAGCTTACTGAGTTTCTCTTTTGTTAGAGCAATGAAAACTTATATCTATAAACGAAGATTTCTTGTACACTAGATGACACGTGCGAATATTCCGCACAATATCCTGGTCAGTCACCAAGTGGTAACATAATAATGAGGAAATAAGTAAATGCAAGTATATTTACTAATGAAAGATATTTTATTTTGAAGAGTAGTAAAAATTTCATTTTTATTGTAAAAAGTCGTCGTCATTAAATACGACATACTTAATAGTAAAACATTTAAAAAGTAGATATTTAAAAACTGATATCAGCTTTTGTGGTAGGTGCCTTGGTGGGCAAACCACGTTACAATTATCTTTCATACCTTTATGATTAATAATTGTGGATTTTAATTTTAATTTTATTTATGAAGGAGTGGGAATTTATTACTTTTGCAAGAATCTCGACGTTAGTTGGAATTCAGGAAAATTGTCACAATATGACATTTATTTTCTTATCACTGGCGATTACAAGTCTGAGCGAATTTACCGTTAACATTAACACAAATTGGCAAAATCATAAAAGCAACGCTCAGAGTTACAATTAGCCGTCATGGGCAAGCAAACAATTGTATATTTACTTTTAAATATCTCAGAATCAAAATGAAAGAAATAATGACAACTGGAAACAATGAAAAATACAAGTTATGACTACCTCAGACAAAGGCATCATAATACTGTGACTTTACAGTTAAAAAGAAAATCATGGGCGCCAGAATGAACAATATATCATTCGAAAATAACTAGTTCTGGCAAATTATGCCGCTAGCTCAGGGGTTTTTACAATTACAAAGTGAGAACATGGACCTATCCTCTCAAAGTCGCTTACGGGTTCTGTTTCGCGGAATGCACAATCACATGGCTTGGTCGTAATTAATTACCATTGTAGTTCTGCGTCTGATGTCTGTGATGAGTGTAGCGGACCCACGATATGTGAGATTATCTCACAAGTCGGCTATAGGCATCTCTGGTCTGGCAATGCGCATCATCGCATTACCGGCTGTGTTGCGGTGATACGCTCGCTCCAGCACGGCAAGCTGCAGTTAGCGAATGAAGTCAACTTTCCAAGTCAACCTCAGACTGGTGCGATCGAAGTTAGAATGTCAGCTCCTCGCTCTTCGGTCCACGAGGAAACTTCTTGCTCCGCCCATTTGTAGTCTCGAAGCTCACATACAACAAAAATTCCCAGGATTTTGAGTTATACGCTCATTTTGATTGGACCTTCAGGTCGGCACCTAATGTCACGTGATATCCTCGATATGTGATTTGGCCAAAGAATCCAACAGAGGTCGGACATATTCGGCTAAGTTCGCCGGGCGAGAGAACATTCGGGTTTCGGACGGCAGGCTTTTCCCGCTCGGTGAGTGACCCATCCCCAGGGAGCAGTGTGTGTGGTCTGGCAAATCCCAAATCCGCGACGTCCTGTCCCCATGGCTCGGAAAGACCAAGATTAGCTTCTAGCCTACATAGCTCAATAACTCTTTAATATTCGCTTTGCTACGATACACTGTATAAGTTCACCATTTCATTACAGTCCTCACTTGGAATCTTGCGTACTTTATAAAATTACAACAAAAATCTATTCACGTGGTCGCCCAAGATTTATGTAAATTACTCTTATATTATTACATATATAATAAAAATGCACCTTGTAACGTGGCGACAGCGCGGCTCGTTACAATATGGCCGGCCGTTGGTGAAAAATGAAATTATGGTACAATAATTTTATTTTTAACTACCTAATTCTATCTCCATTGTGACTCAACAAAAACTTAAGCATTTTTATAATTACATTAATTTTAAATGTGATTCCAATAACCATCGGTATTCCTGCCTTGTAAGGTGAATATATAACGGGAGCATATGTCCTTTTGGCCGTCTTACAATTCTTTACAAACAGAAGCACGTGAATTCAGGTAGCCTTCCCAAATACAAAGTTATATTAAACACAATACTAAAATATACATGAAAAGAAATTATTTACATACATGTTTAAATAATAATAATCTTGAAAATATCTTGTATCAAATCTTATCATTAAATCACTAAAATGAAACACATTAATAAAACAAAACATTTTGAGACCACTTATGCAGAAAGTGGTGGAACTATACATTGTATTTACAATTTAGCGTGATGTTTTACTCATGTGCATAAAAATAATTCTGCCTTCAACAAACATCCATAAAGATGCTAGAGGTGAGCGTAAAATATCTCATTACATTGCGCGGTTTTAATCTCAAAACAACGGAATAGTTTAGTCGGATTCGGTGACGTGATTTTCGTCATGACCGACGGTTAATTCAATAAGCATTTCAGAGAAGATGTGCCCGTGTTCATGGTCAAATATCACTTATGCTTCTTTAGCTTGTATGAAAAGGTCGTAAGCTTTGTGCATAGAACGGTACGATCTCAGGTTTTCCGTTTGCCAATACAAAGCAATTTTGAGACTTCACGCTAGCAGAATACTATGAATCTATATAAAGCAAGAATATAAACTTTGAAATTATTTTCGTTGAGTGCACACAATCCTGAGCTAAATGTATGCTGTCCAACAATAGTTTTAATCTAATTTACGGAATACTATACAATTTACAGTAAGGGTACGCGAAATACCGCTAGAACGAGGCGTGGAACGACTTGTTTCCCTTCTCCATTCATCCTGGGGTATTCGCTACCTGCCAGAATTCTAGGAACCTGCCGGTTGAGTTCAGCTGTCTACCTGCGCTAATGACCTCAGCTGTTCGATGGTAGCTGTCCCCAGCTCTTTCGAAACCGCTACTTTGTATGAAATGGCTTTAAGTTCCGGGCGTTATGAGGCCCGATCTCGGTTTGTCCGTCCGTCAACAAATAACAATTCTTCGAGATCACTCTGGCCACCAAATAAGGCCAGAAATATAGCATGAAAAACTTCGATATCACCAATAATCTTATCGTTCACGTCTTCACCATCTGTGCAATTATCATATACAAAATCCCCTTTTTAATTGAAGTTAGCATCAAATATAATTACCTTAACTTGCCAAGTTAGCTGAATTATTGAATATATCCCGTAAATAAAGTTTTTCCCTTTAGCTTTTATAAATGCAGTCGCCTTTAACTTATTGCACTTTGACCACGCGCTATCGTCAGCAAAATAACAGCAAGGTATTGTGAAAACTCTCCTGTATATCTGTAATCGTTCAACTTAAGATTCCTAATTTCTGTGATGACCAACACAATTTAAACAAATCTTTCTGGCAAGGTTTCGTGTTCTATAGGGCATTATCTATGGCACGTTAGCCACCCTTTACAGATAGACACAAACAAAGAAGTAAAATACGTTGATCAGATAACTTCGATCTTCGATCAACACAGACAAAGCGATATTACGCTCGCTGTACACTTCTGCTCAGAAAAGATATAATGCAACTACCTAAGGTAAAACGTTACATCGAACTCATGCATCACAAAATGTTGAAACCCTTTTCGTTTATGTCACAAAATACATCTTAGAAAGCATATCACAATATTTGTATCGCTGTCAGATTCATTGTGATTGCGAAGACAAGAAATTGTGGTTGCTAATGGCGCTTCATTTACCGCGAGTGCGTATCAATTTATCTGGCTCAGGAAAACATTTAATATTCCAGTATTTTTTTATCAAATCACGTCCACTTAACAGCGTGAAAGTCAAAAGTGACTATTAATATTTCACGTGGACATAATATAAAGTTCGGAATAGCGAAATAAGCATTAAAAATTCCGAATATGGAAATATCCTAAGTAGCTTTAACTGTAAGTGCAAATTTGCTAACTTGAATTTTGTTTAATTTTCCGTTTATCTAATCTTTCCAGCAAAACAGATGGTTTAGACTAGCGAAACTGGCATCGGCGTTTTTTCTTAAGCATGATTAATTTCGGTAAGGCGTCTAACCTTAAAGAATGTATACTGTACATTTAATTTCCCCTTTTTTTATGATTCAAATCGGTCAATTCATAGTCAGCCTTTTCGTCAACGTATTTGGCATGCTACACAACTTGTTGAACAATGCCTACAAGACGAATTTGAGACGTCCATGGATCTTCCTCTGGAAAATAATTCTGCGTCGCGAATATTCGTCTTTACCGCTTTCAACAGGATTTCGAAGGACGCAGAACCTTGGGCTTACAAGGTTACAGACGTTCGGCGGTTTGTGCCCGACAGCTAATGACATTCCTGGAACAGGTATAGTGTCCGCCGACCGACCACACTTACTAACTGGTCCAGCTGACAATTGCGTCTTTTCTGACCGCAAGGAATGAACAAATTGTGTAGTGTTCCACACAAAGTTACGGACAGAAAATTTCCACGCGATGTTGATAGGCTGTGAATTCTGAGACTGATTTCGCATTTCTCCGATGATTGAAAAACTTGCCGACGCTTGTCTGGCTTTTAAGAACGACATGTACTGTACATCTTTCCTCTCCTGCCCTACAAATGTCTTATGCTTTACCGACAGTTTGCACTTAACTGTGGATCCAAGACAACTGAAATTGTTGTGTTTCCTGATTTCAGATATTTTCGCGTACAAACTGACAATTTCACTGACTAAGAGTTGAGTGGTGACTTTAACAACCGACTCACTCGCAGTCTGTAATACCGCATTCGGAGGATTTTGTGGAGGACTAAAATTACCACGTTCGGCTTCCACAAGTTCGTCCAGTGACAATTTTAACTCGGTTTGTGCCGTCTTAACGAGCTCGACCGAACTTGCTACAAAAGTCACCTCTGAGTTAAGTTTTCGGATGTTTTGTTCAGTAAGGTCTTTGACCTCGTGAACAAATTCCGAAATTTGCCCTAGGTTTTGGCCGTTCTCGTTTCGCATCTGTTCAATCGACAGGTCGGTGGCGTCAAGTCTTTTGGATAATTGTTTGTTGGCCGTTTGCAAAGAAGCACAGGTAGATCTTACTTCTTCCGTACCCTTTTCCAGCTTAGAAACATTGTTAGATACCTCAGACTTGAATTCAGATATTTCTTTTGTGACCTCAGAACGTAAGGTGGATAATTTTTCGTCCAAGTTTGTTAATATCGCAGCTTGCGAATCAAAACTCTGCCTAAGCAAATCCGAATTTCTCTTATTTTCCTCCTTTTGTGAATCAAAACGCTTGTTTAATTCCAGAAATTGCTGGCTTGATTCCTGTTTTTGTGAATTAATTTGAATTCTTAATTCCTCTTTTTGTGAATTAATTTGAATTCTTAATTCCTCTTTTTGTGAATTAATTTGCAGGCTCAAGTCCTGCTTTAATTGTTGATTCGTGCTCTTATTTTCCTCTTTTAGTGAATTAATTGCAGTATTAAATTGTTGCCCTATTGCAGTCATCAACATGTTAAGCATTTGCTGTTGGGTCTGTTCTGAATGTGTGAGCGTATTCTGTGCCATTTCACCGACAGGAGACGGAAAATTTTCCATATCTTCCTGTGGCGACAAAGTAGACTGCGAACTATATGAGTGGGTCGGAACTTCAGAACTTACGTTCCCCTCCCCAGCAGCCAATATTTCGCTTTGTTCCGTTAACTGAACCTGATCGTTCATGATTTCGGGAGATTTTTTTTTGCCTATCAGACTGATCTTCCATATCGAAATCTTTTATCGTACGAGATCGTAGCTTCATATGAACACACAACGAATGAATTTACACCGCAATTGTGCAATGACGAAATCTAGATTCACTAACAACAAAAATACCGCGAATTTCAATACACACAAATACATATACCCCTCCAAAATACAGCAAGAGAAAAGCAACGATGAATCATGCAACACAACACCATGAAAGCAGACTTACTTTCAAACACATGGGCAAAACATGCGTGTCTTTAATTTTCTTAGCAGCTACCATGCATTAAGAAATCAACACTGACGTTACTCATTTAAAAATTTGAAAAATGATCACAAAATTGTTACAATACAAAGTGTATTGCATCTCAATTGAAATACACAAATGAACTTCCTTTTAAAGCGTTGAAACAAAATAAATTTTATGCATTGAAACAAAATGAACTTTATGCATTAAAATATAAGTGAAACATCAAAATAAAATCTTGTATGAATATCTATTGACTACAAGAATGATAAAACAGCCAAAAACCATGTGCAACATTCCATGAAACTTTCCGAATTTGGGCTCAAACTTATAATTTGAATTAGTGCCACCAATTCGCAGACATTAAGAAGTAATGTCTCATCTGGCACCAGCGTTGGGCGACATTATGTGGTAGGTGCCTTGGTGGGCAAACCACGTTACAATTATCTTTCATACCTTTATGATTAATAATTGTGGATTTTAATTTTAATTTTTTATGAAGGAGTGGAAATTTATTACTTTTGCAAGAATCTCGACGTTAGTTGGAATTCAGGAAAAATTGTCACAATATGACATTTATTTTCTTATCACTGGCGATTACAAGTCTGAGCGAATTTACCGTTAACATTAACACAAATTGGCAAAATCATAAAAGCAACGCTCAGAGTTACAATTAGCCGTCATGGGCAAGCAAACAATTGTATATTTACTTTTAAATGTATCTCAGAATCAAAATGCAAGAAATAATGACAACTGGAAACAATGAAAAATACAAGTTATGACTACCTCAGACAAAGGCATCATAATACTGTGACTTTACAGTTATAAAA
The DNA here is from genome assembly GCA_031002005.1 of Vandiemenella viatica. NCBI lineage: Eukaryota > Metazoa > Arthropoda > Insecta > Orthoptera > Morabidae > Vandiemenella > Vandiemenella viatica. The sequence goes on from JARYHS010012519.1 coordinate 113,971,501, forward strand.
GAAAATCATGGGCGCCAGAATGAACAATATATCATTCGAAAATAACTAGTTCTGGCAAATTATGCCGCTAGCTCAGGGGTTTTTACAATTACAAAGTGAGAACATGGACCTATCCTCTCAAAGTCGCTTACGGGTTCTGTTTCACGGAATGCACAATCACATGGCTTGGTCGTAATCAATTACCATTGTAGTTCTGCGTCTGATGTCTGTGATGAGTGTAGCGGACCCACGATATGTGAGATTATCTCACAAGTCGGCTATAGGCATCTCTGGTCTGGCAATGCGCATCATCGCATTACCGGCTGTGTTGCGGTGATACGCTCGCTCCAGCAAGGCAAGCTGCAGTTAGCGAAAGAAGTCAACTTTCCAAGTCAACCTCAGACTGGTGCGATCGAAGTTAGAATGTCAGCTCCTCGCTCTTCGGTCCACGAGGAAACTTCTTGCTCCGCCCATTTGTAGTCTCGAAGCTCACATACAACAAAAATTCCCAGGATTTTGAGTTATACGCTCATTTTGATTGGACCTTCAGGTCGGCACCTAATGTCACGTGATATCCTCGATATGTGATTTGGCCAAAGAATCCAACAGAGGTCGGACATATTCGGCTAAGTTCGCCGGGCGAGAGAACATTCGGGTTTCGGACGGCAGGCTTTTCCCGCTCGGTGAGTGACCCATCCCCAGGGAGCAGTGTGTGTGGTCTGGCAAATCCCAAATCCGCGACGTCCTGTCCCCATGGCTCGGAAAGACCAAGATTAGCTTCTAGCCTACATAGCTCAATAACTCTTTAATATTCGCTTTGCTACGATACACTGTATAAGTTCACCATTTCATTACAGTCCTCACTTGGAATCTTGCGTACTTTATAAAATTACAACAAAAATCTATTCACGTGGTCGCCCAAGATTTATGTAAATTACTCTTATATTATTACATATATAATAAAAATGCACCTTGTAACGTGGCGACAGCGCGGCTCGTTACACTTTGTCAAATGAGGTTTTTTCCAAACTTCGTTACTTTATTTGGTCATACCTGCTCAGGAAATCCCAAGACTAACAGCCCCATCCTACCGCCTACAACGGGCACGGTGACGTCACCGCGGACGAATAGCGCACGCCCGCACTAGCTTCCTGCTACTATATAAGGGCGATAGCAGTCCTCTGTGATGCTAGATATTGAAAAAGCTTTTGACAGGGTTGGCATGACGGGCTCATATATAACTATATACATATGGTTGTCCTGGTCATCTACTAAATATGATCAACAGTTACCTCCGGGGCAGGAAGTTCTATATCGTGGTGGAAGGAGCTGCAAGCCAGTTCAAATCAATTGCGTAACCCAAGGTTTGGTCATAGCTCCAATATTATACACCATCTACACAAACCACATTCCCCACCAACCAGGTGGAGAATTAGGCCTATATGCCGATGACACGACGGTTTACCGGTCCTGCCGTAGCCAAAAATTCATCGTTCGGAAACTCACGCAACACCTACAGCTCATAACATTCTGGTGTAATAAATGGAACATAAAAATCAATGCTGACAAATCCCAAGCGATCATGTTCACTACAAAAAGATCTGTTCCCGACCAACACGTGTCAATCTGTGGCAAACACCTCCCGTGGCGAGACGCAGTCACATATTTAGGCATAAAAATGGACAAAGAGCTGACTTGGAACAAGCACATCCAGAACCTCTGCAATATCGCCACAGCTAGGCTCACCAAACTTTACCCCCTCCTCAAAGGAAACGGTCTTCAAAGCAAAACCAAGATGCAAAGCTATAAATCAGTAATCCGACAAGCGCTACTATATGGATCGGAAGTATACGGTATAGCATGGCAACAGATTGACAACTTAAGAAAATTCAAACTATTCAAAATAAATATCTTAGAATCATAACAGACCCCCCCCCCCCCGGTACATCACAAACGCACAAATACATCATGACTTAGGCATACAAAAAATGACAGACTATATTAAAGACAAGTCCGCAAAAAAATTTTATACTAAAAAAAAACAAAAAAAACACACATAGACGATAGTAACTAAGACATGACTTGACTAAGACAGCCAAATCGCAAAACCCTACACAGAAATAAGTCAGAGGACATCAAAGTCTTGGAACTTTATAACCTACATTGGCTCAGGCCAAGCCGGATGACGGTCGGTCGGTCTGATGAAAGCCACAGTAAGATGGCAGAAACGTTAGGTTTAAATATATCGACGCGGCACCACTCGGAGAACCAAGATAATACGAATGTTACTTTTATTGGGAATTGTTTTCTTATCATTTGGAAAGTCACGATTGGATCAGAAGGTGTGAGGTTAATGCGTGGTATAGTTTTATGGGAGTGAATGAATTTAGCACTGCTGAAATAGTCGTTTAAGTGAATTACCAGTAATCTTGTACCATTAATTAATCCCTGATTAGCATTAAGATTTATCAATTTATGAAGTGATAATCCGAATGATCTCGGAAATGGCTCTAGAGATTTAGATGAAATTTCACATTTAGATAAAGTTTTGCTTTTCAAATTTATGTAAATAGATCGCTGCAAAAACGCGATTTTACAACAAAAAATTAGCAATTTTGTATCTCGGAAGCAGTTCTAACCTCAATTCGTAGAAGTTTCAGGTACCAGTAATCCTACAGATGTTAATTAAACTTCTGTTTGTTTAGAGCAAGGAACTGTGCCCTTAAAAATGCCTAGGGAGGCTTCAAGAAAAACGTTTGACTTTAATCAAACTTCACGCAAAATCTTGTATATTGAGCAGAAATCGAAATATGCTAAGCGAAGATTGATCAACCCGATACTTAGTTATTAACTTTGCAGATAAGAAAACATCTATTAATAAATTCGGTAATTAAATTACAATACATTCCGTAAAAAAAAAAAAAAAAAAAAAAAAAAAAAAAAAAAAAAAAAAAATACGGGTTTTTTTTTACTGCTGAAGAGTCACGAAGACTCTTTTCAACCAATCTACTACTACGGGGAGGGAAGGGGGATGGAAGGTCGGCCGTGGCCTTCTAATTTTAATAACCAAATTATTTGCAAAGTTTATGTTTTTCCGTTTTATGTAATATTATTATTATATATGCTAAATTGGTTTTATTTATATTGCATTCAGTACACACTTCAACTGCGAGAGACAACTTACGTTTCGTTGGTCGCGATTTTGTCTGGTTGTTTGGATGAACGGGATACGAGGATAAAGTACAGATCAGATTATGAGGCACTTTCGAATAATGCAGAACCCAGTCCCAGGATTAAAATATTATGTGTTTCATTTTGATATGAAGTCAGAGAGGTGAAAATTTTAAGATAAATGTGTCCACGAAAGAAGTATCAATTTTCTGTTGAACTTGATTCAGGAAAAATTACTGGTCAGATTTTGATTGGAATTCGAATAATGTCCCTAGTTACGAAAGTAAAATATGATATGCGCCAATTTGATGTGAATTTTTGAAGCTGAGAAATTTAAAATAAAAATTTCCACAAAATAATGTGGTAATGGTGGCAATCAGTTTTAGAAATAAGTCCATACTTTAATTCTCCACGTGAACAAAGTTTGCTGGCAGCGTCGTGCACAAAATATAATGGGTCTTAAAGTTTAGTCTCGTGTGAAAGTCATTAAAAGTGGTGTATCATCAGTGAAACATCCCGCTTATAAGTAGTTACGTGAACCAGATAACATCGAAACCCGTTTATGGATGAAATTTTCGAAAGGGATTTTAAGCTGTTCTTGCTTCGTCTATGAAACCCGGATTTGGATACTACATGGTTGTAATTTGTAGGTCCACTTTACTGTGTTAAGTCAACCTCATGCACAACATGGGAAACACACTATTCTTAAGCTCGAAATATCAGTAACATACATTAACATTTAATCTCTCAGGAAGGAAATGGACAAACTACATTTATCATTAACTTATCTCGAGTAAACTATATAAGAATCAAGTAGCTATAATAAAAGTAGAGAACCATCAGAGACATGCATCAGCTAAAAAGGGTGTGAGACAAGGTTGTAGTATATCCCCGTTAATATTCAACTTGTATATAGAAAAAGCAATATAGGAAGTAAATGAGAGGTTTTCATGTGGCATAAGTATTCAGGGAGAAAAAATCTGAATGCTACGATTTGTTGATGACACTGTCCTTCTGACAGTTACTGAATGGCATGAACAAAATACTGAAGGAAGATTTTGGACTGAATATAAATCAAAGCAAGATAAGAGTGATGAAATGTAGCAGAAGTGATACCAATACTAGTAGATAATATAATATAATATAATATAATATAATATAATATAATATAATATAATATAATATAATATAATATAATATAATATAATATAATATAATATAATATAATATAATATAATATAATATAATATAATATAATATAATATAATATAATATAATATAATATAATATAAAAATAGGATCGGATGCAGTAGGAGAAGTAAGTGAATTATGCAACTTGAGAAGCAAAATCACAACCGATTGCCGAAGCAGGAATATTAAAAGCAGAATGGCAATAGCAAAAAGAGTCTTCATGAAAAGGAGAAAACTTTTAGTTTCAAACATTGATCGAAGAATTAGAAACAACTTTTTAAAACACTGTGTGTGGAGCACAACACTTTATAGTAGCGAAACATGGACTTTAGGAATACCTGAAAGAAATGAAATTGAAGCATTTGAAATGTGGTGCTACAGACGAATACTGAAAATTAAGTGGACGGACAAAACACGAAAAGAAAGAGTTTTGTAAATGATGGGCGAAGAAAGAAGTTTGTGGAAGAAGTTTACAGAAAGAAGAGACAGGCTGGTAGGTCATATTTTGAGACATGATAAATTGGCTAATTTGTTAGTGGAGGAAACAGTCGAAGATAAGTACTGTAGAGGAAGACAGAGATTAGAATATATGAATCAGATAATTGAGGACGTGGGTTGTAAGGGATATGTAGTGATGTAGAGGTTAACACAATATAGGAAAGAGGATTGCATCAAACCAGTCGAAAGACTGATGACAGCAAAAAAATATATCTCAACTTCGACAAAGCCTCAAAATTGCCATATGACAGAAAATTGATTATAATACGAGGCGTATTTTTTAAGTAAGTAAGTACCGTTTTGTCACACCGTGGCTGCAGCGCTGCGGTCGGCGTTCCGCGCATCCGCACTGGGTACCTGCATCTCTTGCCTATGCACTGACGCCATTACAGTCTAATTCTTCCTTGTTTACGTTGTTCACTGAGTGTTTAAGATGCCTCCGATAATCGTGAGTCCCACCGACTGTGAAGTACGGGCTGTTATAAGATTTCTTTGTGCTAAAGGTCTACAACAGATTGATATTCATCGTGTATGATGAACAACGGAGTGGGCGTCCTTCAGTCGTTAATGAAAGTTTGGTGCAAAAAGTGGACAATAAGGTTAGAGAAAACAGACGCTTTACGATTTCCTCCTTGTGTGATGACTTTCTTAATGTTTCTCGTAGTGTTTTGTATGGCATTGTGACCGAGCACTTGAATTTCCGAAAATTGTGCTCATGTTGGGTACCGAAAATGTTAACGGATGTGCATAAAACCAAACGTTTAGGCAGTGCATTGACTTTCCTTGAGCGGTACCACAATGATGGTGATGATTTCTTAAGCCAAATTGTTACGGGCGATTAGACATTGGTGGCCTACGTCACACCTGAATCAAAGCAACAGTCCATGGAATGGCGGCATTCAGATTCACCGAAAAAAGTGAAGTTCAAACAAACGATTTCTGCCCGGAAAATCATGTGCACAGTTTCTTGAGACAGAAAAGGAGTACTGCTTGTGGAATTTCTGCCTCGTAATGAGACAATCAATGCAGCAGCTTATTGTGAGACATTGAACATTCTGCGCCGTTCAATCCAGAACAAAACACGTGGCATGTTGAGCAAGGGCATCGATTTGCTGCATGACAATGTCCGTCCACATGTGGCTAATCAGACCAAAGATCTCATCACATCCTTTCGATGGGAAACTCTAGATCATCCTCCGTACAGCCCTGATCTGGCGCCCAGTGACTACCATCTGTTCCTGCAATTGAAGAAACACCTGGGCGGCAGCGTCTTGAAAACGATAACGAAGTCAAAACAGTTGTGATGCAGTGGTTAACAGGTCAGGCGGCAGACTTCTATAAGGAGGGTTTTCAAATACTGAAACTACGTTATGACAAGTGCCTCGATATTGAAGGGAATTATGTAGAAAAGTCGAGTAAGGTACAGGCTTTCATGTAAAAATAAAATTATTGAGATATATTTGCACGTCTTTTTTTAATTTAAAAATGGTACTTACTCAACAAAAAGATGCCTCGTATTTTGAAAATAACAGTTTACATATATTTATGAATGTTTCTCGGGCAACAAACCGAGTATTATTATTATTTGTACACAATATTTCGGCGACATAAAGCTCTATCACCATCTTCAGGTGTAGTCGTAAGTCTTGAAGTTTGCCTAGAGCACGTTGTTTAAAAACTGACATGACAACGTTGCCTAGCAGCATCTCAGATTTCATTAGACGCCCGCGAAGCACAAAACATAGAGCGTTGCTAACGAGCAGCCTCAATAACAGGTATTCATGCATCACTTATATCGAAAACACAATCCCGGTTAACAAGGTCAGACGCCAGGCGAATTTCAATCGCTTTTGTAATGACGCTGTACCAGAAGCCTCTTGCATGCCTCAATAACAGGTATCCATGCATCACTTATATCGAAAACACAATCCCGGTTAACAAGGTCAGACGCTAGCCGAATTTCAATCGCTTTTGTAATGACGCTGTCCCAGAAGCCTCTTGCATGTACCAGCACCTTAGGTCATTCGAAATCGAATCTACATCCTTATTCCAAACTATGTTCCACCACCGCGGATTTGTCCCTTTGCCCCAGGCGATAATTTCGGGTATGTTCCTAACAACATTGGTTCACGCTCCGTACTGTCTGGCCGATGTACTTCTTTCCGCAGCCACACGGGATGCAACAAACTCCCGGTGTACGAAGGGCAAGATCATCCTTTGGAGAGCACAAAATGTTCCTTAGGTTCGCAGGTGGTAGGAAAATGGTCTTAATACCATTTCTTGCTAGAACCCTTGCAACCCTCGATGTACTAGAAATGGCATTAAGACCATTTTCCCACCATCCGCGGTGGTGGAACATAGTTTGGGACAAGGACATGGATTCATTTTCGAATCAGCTGAGGTGCTGGCACATGCGAGAGGCTTCTGGGACAGCGTCATTACAGAAGCGTTTGAAATTCGCCTCGCGTCTGTTCTGGTTAACCGGTATTGTGGTTTCCAACGAAGTGATGCATGGATACCTGTTATTGAAACTGCTCGTCAGCAACGATCTGTGTTTTGGGCACCGCGGGTGTCTAATGAAGTATGAGAGGCTGCTAGGCAACGTAACAACGTCTTTCGTTGCCATGCCAGTTTTTAAACAACGTGCTCTAGGCAAATTCGAGTCTTGCCATTACACCTTGTAGAGGGAAGGTTCCTTGTGGACAAATATATTACAGTTATCATTTATACCTTTATCTTTATGTATAAAGATGAATGTTTGTTTGTTTGTTCTTCATACAAATCCACAGTTTTCATCCGATCTCTAAGAAACTTTGCACACTTATCCTTTGAAACAAGGAGAAAAATACTGTCTACATTTGGATGAAAAATTATCTGTATAAATAACACATGTTGTCTCATAACATCGAAATACGGCGATAGACAGACAAGTTGGATATGGACGTCTCCGTACCGTGATCCTGTGTAGTGGACTGGCAACTCAGTAGTTAAAGCGCATGCTTACGAACGTCGTGGTCTCCGGTTCAAATCTCCGTGGAGGCTAAGATTTAAAAAAATTGTTTTTCATCGTAAGAGTCAGGCCTGGGCCGTAGATTATTCGGATTGAATGTTAAACTATAGATATTAGAAAGTTAGGGGTGCAATGCGAGGCAAATTGTAGGTAGTCTTGCAATGTTGTAGGTGTACACTTTTTTACGTTATAATGATCCCTCAGGTGTTGTTCGCAGTCAGTGTGTGAGTGTGAACCACAGTAATATTATTATAAATACGGAAGTAAGTCACCGTCTTTTTGTTACGTTTTGACGACTAAATGGCTATATCGTTGAGATGGAATTTTATAAGGAAATGTGTATGAAGGGCACAGGATATTTTTCCCAGTATGATTAACAGTTGTAGTCACGAAATTTTGAGACCTTATCGAATGGTGACAGAAATATGTTGGAAATTTATTCTCTTCAAGAGACAGGTTCGACGGTACAATGATATAGTGTTAGATTTCCTGTCATATTATTCCGACTCGATATTGTTTGGAACCAGTCCTTCGTTACCAACAACTTTCTATATTTAATTCTGTCAAAAAAATTCTTAATCCACGCGTACGAAGTCGCGGGTACGAGCTGGTGAATAATAAATGGGATTATAATTTTGACTTTATGAAGGAGTAAAAATATGGATTTGGCAAGAATTTTGATGATATTGGGATTACAAGGAAAAGTCACAATATGAATGGCAATTACAAGTCTGAGCGAATTTACCATTAATATTAATAAAAGAAGGCAAAATCAGAAAGCAACGCTCAGAGCCGTCAGGAAATTGTAATTTACTTTGGAATTAACCTCAAAATTAACTTATCCGAAAGTATGGTACTTGGAAACAATAGCAATACAAGTTATGATGGCCTCAGCCATAGCTATCATAATACTGTGGCTTTACGTTTCAATAAATTAGTTTGCCACGAATGAACAATATGCCATTCGAAAATAACTAGTTCTGGCAAATTATGCCGCTAGCTCAAGGGATTTATCCATCAACTTAGAACATGGATCTTTCCTCTCAAAGCCGCTTAAGGGTTCTTTTTCACGGAATGCACAATCAGATGGCTCGGTCGTAATATTTTACCATTATAGTTCTGCGTCTGATGTCTGCGGAGATCGAAGATGACCCATGGTATGGGATCTCTGTCTTAGAAGGCGGCTACAGTCACGCCCGTTCTGGCAAAATGCATCATCGCATTACTGACCGAGTCGTAGTGCGAAAGCTGCTCCAGCAATCACCTCGCCATGCAAGCCGGCAGCGTCCGATTTCCGACACCAGGACTGCAGTGGTTAGCGAGAAAATGCCAACTTTCGGAGTCCGCAACAGAATTTATGTTTTGCTCGGCGTCCCGCAGCGGAATGAATCTTGTCGCTCTTCCATCTCCGAGGTAAACTTTGGCTCCGCCCTTGCGTGCAGTCTTGAAGATCACATTCAACAGAAAATTCCCGGAATTTTAATTATGTGCTAACTCGGATTGGGTCTTGAGGTCGGCCACCTGCTGTCACGTGATATCCCCGATATCTTATTCGCTCCGCGTGAATATCACAAGGTCGGAAATATTCGGCCACCCGCCCTCGTGGGTCGAGAGCGTATTCGGGTGGCGGATTTTTACACTAGGGCAGCGGCCTCCTGTTGACTGCCCACTCTAAGGTGATAGGAAGTGTTCTTTGGAAAAACCCTTTATCCGCGACAAACTGTCGCCGTGGCTAACGGGTAGGCCCCTATTTTCTTCAAGCCTACATAGGTCAATAATTGTTTAGTATTCGTTACAACAAGATACAGTGAATGTTCACCATTGGCATTACATTCTTCAGATGGAATTTTTAAGAAATTACTAAAAACTATATAGGTGATCACCCAAGATTTATGAAAATTAATCTAACATTATTATTATTATTATTATTACTCCGCGATTGCACCTATCGAAAAGGGTGATGGTTTGGAAGGGATATGCGCGATATGGCAGGAGGCGCCCATGGGCTATTGTGAGGAACCATCCCAACATTCTCCTGGAGTGATCTGGGAAAACCATGGAAAACCCAGATCAGGATGGTCGGAGTGCTTTATCGAATGCTACTCCTGTCGGATTTTAAGTTTACTCGCCCGGTACATCCTTTCTGTTCCATTCCCTAATCGCTCGTGGGAAAAATGAGTACAGAAATGAATCGGTTCTGGCCCTGATTTATCTTATCTTATTTTCACGGTCATTCCGAGATATGAATGTTGCTGGTTGCAATATTTTCTGGCTGTCATTCCGAAATACGTCAGTCGTGAATTTTTCAATTAGCGTCCGTCGAGAGCAACGCCTTCGGTGTTCCAGGTCTTCCCAACCTAACTCATTCAACATCGCACTTACGCTTTCCCTCCAACTATATATACCTGTCACGAATCGGGCGGCTCTTATTTGGATCTTCTCTAATGCCTCCATTAACCCCTTTTGATAGGGACTCCATACTGAAAAACAATTCTAAGTGAGGATGTACTAGTGACTTGTATAAAGTCGATTTAACTTCCGGAGTTCATTGATTTAAATTACGACCTAGAAATCGGAGCATACGATTTGTTTTCCCCATTACATTCTCGATATGATCATTCCACGACAAATTACTACGAATTGTTACCCCTATTTATTTAACGGAATCTACCATTCTAACGACAGTACCATTAATTGTATTTTCATAGGTAAATGGTGTCACCTTTTTACTTACACGCATGACTTGGCACTTTTTAGCGTTTAACTCCAACTGACAATCTTTACACCACGCAATTATTTTCATAATATCGTCTTGTAACAAAGCACAGTCGTCCTTGGTTTTGATTTCACGATAAATAATAGCATCATCGGCAAATAATCGTTTCATCCCCCTATTATGTCACATAAATCATTAATGTATATGAGAAACAACAGAGGCCCTATCACGCTTCCCTGGGTATGAGTTATATAATAAAAATACGCCTTAGAATGTGGCGTAAAACGTCCCATTATAACCTGAAGATGTTGATGGAGCTTTATTTCGCCAAAATATTTTGTACAAATAATAATATTACCCGGTTTGTTTTCCGAGAAACATTCATAAATAAACAACGCCGATAAAAACTGTGTTTATTTATAGTTTACAAATATTTTTCATAGCGTCGTCAACTACACATTGTACTTTTACTACTTCACCAATATTTTGCGGGCTCACATAACTTTGACACCGCTCAACAAACAACACCCAAAGCTTGTCTCAGTCAGATTACTCCACGTGTCTTGAGCCCCAGCTGGTCTGGTGTCTGTATCGTCAGATCAGTCACTCAATGGTTTGTTGCTGCAGCGGCGCCGGATGTTTCCCTACAAGCCTCGTCTGTATACACTCCTCTTTTACGAGAGCCGCTGACTGCTCCTTAGAGTGCCGAAGCGCCACCAGTCAATTAAACATCTCTCAACTCGTTAGCTAATTCTGTTACCGAATTACTATGTGCAATGCCGATATCAAGGACACTCTGAGCTTTTGTGAATTTCTCAGAAATATCTGAGATTCATGTTCTAATGTTTCCAGTCTTTAACTTTCCCTTTTTTTTATTTTTGAAGTTGCGACTAATGTCACAACAGAGGTTTGGCAGAAGATCAATATTTGTTTTGAAGTGACAACAATTCAGATTGTATATTATTTTGATAAGTTTGCATGACAAAAATGTTCTTTGCTTTAAAGAAATTTTATGGAAACTATTTTATTTACAGATTTTCCTCCGTTACCACATTTTGATGTATTTTCGACTTTTCTGGTCAGTTTGTTTATTTTCTTATCAATATACTTAACAGTAGCATTTAATATTTAACAACTTTCTGTGAAAGTTTCCAGTAATTTTTACGCTAACAATAAAAGTAACTGTCTAAACTTATATTGACTTATATTATACAGATATTCATCTAAAAAAACGCTTTATTTAATATTGTTTATAATATTTAACAGACACTGATCCTACTATTTTGTATGTATTGCCATTGTTACGGAGCGGTCAGGTGACTCAGTAAGGCGTCTAACTGGAGACCGAAAAGTTCTCGGTTCGAACCCCTCTCTGGGCGGCGATTTTGAAAGGATCTTAACCAGACTTAAGCCTCTGGCACAGCTTACTGTGTAATGTGTAGTACGCCAGAACGTTGCCGTGGTTCGGATTCCATGTTAAACTATAGGTTCCTTTTACCAGGTAGGATTACCGTGTTAGATTAGGTAAGGCACTGGACCTCTGATATCACCCTTAGTATGCCTCACTCGGGAGGGTCCAACCAACATTCGGGCTGAGGACTAACCTTAGCGTTAGTCATTATTACCGTCATCTGAAGTCATTGTGTGCTAACAATTTTTGGACTTCAGAGATTTTTTAAAACATTTCATCGAATTAAATTGCGATGGAATTAATGCACCGGTGGAAAATTCCCTAGTCATCTTACTCTACTCTTACATTACTGTTTTCATTATCTTATATACTCTGAGTGCTAAACTCCTCCACCCATCTACTTTGACTTTTACAAGTTTTAGCCTTAAATTCATTCAACGTTTTTGGTAAATTATTCATCAGTTCTTCTGGTAATTTATTTTAATCCCTGACTCCGTTAGCCACAAAAGAAAATTTTCCTACTTTTTTAAGCATGAAAACGAGTGCCAGATTCTGCCCTGGTCAGCTTTTCATTTGCATGCACTACTTCTAATTCTCTGTCCAATATCTCTCCAGCTTCGTTACCAACATATACTTTGTAGACACTCCAAGAACTCTCTTCACATTCCTCTTTATCTTCCACAGAGTCCCAAGCCAGCCTTTATAATATATGTTACTGAGCGAGTCCTATGGTAATTTTCACAAACAAATCTAGCTATTCTCCTTTAAAGCCCTCCAAACAAACCCTGCATTTGATAACCAAAATGTGGGTCACAATCAATGTGTTAGGGTTCTGTTGGTGGTTTAATTTAATGATTAATTAATTTAAAAAAATCCACCAAACAGGTTATGTTTGAAGATATCTGTTTTATTGTGATCCAAACAAGTCAGCGATATTCACAATTATAGTTACAATACAGAGATGCACAGTCGCAAAGAAACTCTCTGTGAACTCAACTGAATGATTGAAACTCTCTGTAACACTGAATACTGTCAACTAAACTGACTTACTAACTAAATGCATGAATGAATGTCTCTGTCCAGGTGATCTGTTTATATAGTCTTTATCGAAATTACGAGAATTCTTCAAAGGCATCCGCCCGATATTTCTCGATCATTAACAATCACTCAAACAATCTAACATATTAAAAATAATCGGAATTAATACAAAATTAATTAACAACATTACAAAATGATCAGAAATGGTATTTATAGATACTTAAATACAAAATTATTTACAGAAATCCTTTCAAACGGTAGAAAATTGTCCTGTAGACATCGTAACTTACATTAATACATGTAATTACAAACATTTAAGAATTTCTCTTGCTTCATTCGGTTCTTAAACATATTAAATGGCCTTTGAATAATTTTCTTACCTAAAACAAAGTCTATATACACTGATTTACAAGAAATTACAAAACAAACATATCAAATCACTTTCAACCAAACATTAGCTGACTACAAATACTTCATACAGTACAATGCTATTCAAAATTCAGGTATTAGGGCTGTTACAAATGGTCTGACCAAAGTTTTGTAACCCAATTCCCGTACTTCTCTGCTTTTTGTTATTTAACGAAAATGAACTGAAAATATACACACTGATATTGGTTTTCAATTAACCACACATATTCAAGTTTTTTGATAAATGCAGATAAACAGATACAAGCCTTTATTTTACGAAGTGCGTGAAACACTGAAATTGAATTTTGTCATCTTAGTCCATCGGTTTATCATATTAGTTGAAATTTAACAGCACAATAATTTGTTTGGTTAACCGCAAAACAGAGCCACAGATAGTTACTAAATAAATTAGGAATCTCTTAAAAAAAAAAAAAATGATTTTTTGCCTTGCTTGATAAAGTGTAGTGTCATTGGGCATTGATCAAAATACAATAAATGTGTTTTTTTTTTTACACTTCTATTGATTTGTGTATTTCCCTAAATAAAATTTAAACTCACACGTCATTGAAAATTTTCGAACCATATTGGCTAATAGTCGCACACATGCTAAAATTGAGCGTGATGAAATGAAGACTAATCAACTAAAATTGGTAAAACAACAAGTTTAAAAAAATGCATTACTATATTAAAGATAAACTAGTTTCTGTGGCCCTTAGCATAAGTATTGATTATTATCAATTGAGACTTAGTTATTAAGTTAGCGATCTCTTAGAATGTTACTTTCTAAGTAAGATTTCAAAATGTATAACATATAGACGAGAGAAAAAAAATGGTTATATTTTTACGTATACTTTACTGGCCAGTCTTTCCAGTGAGGTGCGCGTTTATAACAGTTTCGCGCATGTGTCTACCACCTCCATCACTGCTGTCTTACCCGTTATCTGTAGAAGATAAGACCAGAGCTGCTATTAGGAACATCTTTTACATAGATCACTAAGTAAGACGCTTTATGTCCCATTTGATCTTATCTTAGAGCAGTCTAGAGGGTCTAGAACAGCGGATGACGTCATTCTCAAAACCAACACTACCAACAATAAATTATTAAAATAGTCACTATGCAATCTAAAGTCACTTACCGTATCCAGAGCTTTTCCTTTTTAGCATGTAAATCATTTTATGTCACTCTCCGTTACCCAAGGAAAATATTTTATAAAAAAAGAATCATACGATCAAGATTTATTTTTGTTTTTTGCTATGATTTTAGACATTTAATTTGATTGTAACATTATATTTCATTCGACAAGTAACTGTTATTAGCATTATACTTATAGTGATATATATATATATATATATATATATATATATATATATATATATATATATATATATTGGCTAAGGTGGGTTGACTCGGGACCCAAGACTCAGAGGTGTCTTAAAGGACAACCTTGCAGCACGATACATATTCTAGGTAGCAGAAGAAGTTAAATAAATATGATCGCTGACAACCATATTTCTTGTGACACTCTTGAGTCTTAGCTTAAGGGTTGGTAGAACGTATGCTATTTAAACTAGATTGTAATTCACGAGTGCAAGTTAAAGTTAAGGGCCCATTGACTTTTCAGCTATAAAAACGAATCATCAGCTAACTTCAGTGACAGTGTTTGCGTTGAAATAATGCTTCACGATTTTCCAACACACAGTGGCAGTCTGTATATAAGGTGGCTGGCATTACTTTACAGCATGCTGAAGTCCGTCATACAATCGCTTTTTCTCTCTCTTTCTTGTGGTGGATAAAATAATGAGCAATATAATCTGCAAGAACTTGAAGTAGTAATGTGAGCTATCCTCGAGGGATACCCAATAGTTAAAACAGATAAAATTTGTAATTTACCTAGAGATAAATGTTCTGTTTGAGGTACTATAGTCCCTCTCTGGATATAAAGTAAATATACTATTGTGATTGACCTCTTTAATATGACGCCCTGCTCCTAATTTTATTAACTGAATTTCAAGATATGATCTATCCAAATAAACGTGGAAGATCGTTGGCAATATGATAAAACTAGATGACCCATGCGAAAATTTCTCGAATACAGTGAATAGTAAGGTTGAGGGTTTGTAAGAGGATGAAAGAAGAAAGAGGATTAAAGAAGAACCGCATCATTTGTTTCAATGTTTTATTTGTTTAGTGTAGATAAGGTATATAACAAAAGTCTCTGTCTCATGTCTCTGTGACATATGCTACTGCTATCTAGCGGCTTGGCAGTGAACTGTCTCAAACGCGCGACTTTCACAGTTATTACTTTTGCCCTCTAAAGGTCAAATTCTGAAAAATTTCGTTCTTACCAAAGAAGAGACCTTATTCTTTAATACGATACCTCATTTATCTATTTCGGTTACATATTAGGGGAAATATATGGATCATCATAAAAAAGACATAACGGAAATAATGATAATGTTGACGTTTAAGGATAGAATTCAAAAAGTTCCTTTCATAAAATATGATTAGATCATACCGGAGACTTTAATCTCTAAAATAATACATCATTTCGGTTAGATATCAAGGGAGATGAATAGCTCGTGACAAAAAAAAAATAGGTTATGACAATAATGATAATTTTTCCCTTTAAGGATCGAATTCCGAAAAATTCCTTTCTTAGAATATGCTGTTACCATGGCGGAGACCTTAATCTTTAGAATGATACCTCCTTAATCTACATAGGTTTGATACCAAGGGAGTTAATGGCTCGTGACACAAAAACGCGTTGCAGAAATATTGATACTGTTTCCTTTTAAGGGTCGTTCTCCGAAAAATTCCTTTCTTAATATATGATGTCA
The DNA here is from genome assembly GCA_031002005.1 of Vandiemenella viatica. NCBI lineage: Eukaryota > Metazoa > Arthropoda > Insecta > Orthoptera > Morabidae > Vandiemenella > Vandiemenella viatica. Next base: position 113,987,761 of record JARYHS010012519.1, read on the forward strand.
CCAAAGCGGAGATCTTCATCTTTATAATTAGTCTTCATTTATCGATTTCGGTTAGGAATGCAGGGAGATAAATGTTTCGTGGTACAAAAAAAATCACATTTTAAAAATATTTACATTTTTCCCTTTAAGGGTAGATTCCGAAAAATTCATTTCTTAAACTATGATGTTACCAAAACGATACTTCATTTATCGATTTCGGTTAGGAATGCTGGGAGATAAATGGTTCGTGGTACAAAAAACAGCAGTTTAGAAATATTAACATTTTTGCCCTTTAATGGTTGAATTCCGAAAAATTCGTTTCTTAAAATATAATGTGATAAAAGTGGAGACCTTTAGCTTTAAAATGATTCCTCATTCATACATTTCGGTTAGTTATCGAGGGAGATATTGGCTTGGGACAAAAAATAAATAAATAATTGTAAAAAAACCTTATACAAATAATTTGTATGATGTTAGTTAAGAGTCCTCAATAAGAGACTACCAGTTATGGTAGGTTGTGTCTGGTGATTCGAGAGGTTAAAATGCAAGTGCACTGCATAAAGCAATTTGCAGTTAGTTAAACAAGGAGAGGCTTGATCTAATAATAACAATAAAATTAATAAATCAACAGTAAACAAGTCCCACGCTAACACAAGAGATCGGAAAGTATAATATTTATAGTCAAAACTAAGTAGTATATATTTTTCTTGAACCGAATTTTAAATGAAATAATAATTACACTAATATATATAATCGTAAGTCTTCAAATGTTGCCATCGGTCTGTGTTGCTTGTAACTAAGTCTGTGTAAGAGAATTTTTTTTTTTTTTTTTGATTATGAGCCGGAGATTTGGGACCGTTACGACATTCCCCTTGATGACTGCGGGAAACTGCCTAAAAAGTGCAATCAGGATGGCCGCTAAAGGTGGGTTTACACGATTCACTTTTAGTAATCACTCAGGATGAATCACTCGCAGTGAAAGTGAAGGTGAATTCACTTTTCGTTTATACTTATCATCACAAATGAACCATTCAATTCACTTCAAGATGGCAACAAACTTTCGCGTGTTGGAATGGATTTAATTTTTAGAAATCTTGCGTAAAGAAGTAAAAGTTACATCGTAAAGAAAGTTAGTTGAAAAAATAGAAGTTGGTGGACGAGAAATTGGATCTTGCGGCGTGGTAGAATGGGTGTTGGAGGACAAAACTGCAATTAAAAATCATCTTCCAATGTTTAAATCACACAGATTTACTGTAAAAAAACTCACCACTAATTACAAAACAGGACACTAATAAGAAAATGTCTTCCGGCTAAACCGAAGCTAGAAACTATTCTAACGTTTCTTGCAACTGGTAACTGCTTTGAAACACATACACTTTACTAACAAGCAATTTACATTGTATTTGTCATGTTTCAATTAAACTAAGGAAAAAGGAAACTGCTTTAGGCAATATAATTACAAGGAAAGGGAAAATGACCCATCACTCACCAAAGTTGAAGGCAGCGACGAGAGAAGAACATATATAACGAACACACAAATCACAACAAGAAAAAAGGTGGAAAAGAAAAGTAATAGAACACGAGATAGGAACTTGCAGGACAAACACACAAGATGGTACAACAAGAAAAAGGTGGAAAGAAAAAGTAATAGAACACGAGATAGGAACATGCAGTGTTCGTTATATATGTTCTTCTCTCGTCGCTGCCTTCAACTTTGGTGAGTGATGAGTCATTTTCCCTTTCCTTGTAATTATTTGTCAGGTTTTAAAACTTTAGTCAGTTAATTCACTAGAATACTTGGTTCAGATACTTTTAATTTTGTGCTTGATGTCTTCTGTCTTCAAAAGTGGGAGATTAAATCCTTTAATTATGTCGTCTGTAACACTATCCCTTTTGTTTTTATTTTTATAAGTTTCAAATTTTGTGTTCTATAAATTCCATAAACACTCGTTATTATGGAAAGAACTTACAAATGAAGTAATATTTCTTATTTCCATTTAACAATCATATGTGTTGAAAACAACAACAATCAGAAACAGACAACTGCGACCGATCCAGGAATATGTTTCACTCGATATTTTGACTGTTTACACGAATCACTATTGATGATTCATCCGAGTGAAACGCCAAAAGTGAACGAAAAGTTGAACCCGAGCCAACTTCTTTCATCCGTCATCTTGGTTGATCACTCTGAATGATTCTCTGTTTACATGGTTCACTTTCCTTTCACTGCGAGTGATTCATCCGGAGTGATTACAAAAAGTGAACCGTGTAAACCCGCCTTAAGCTCGTTCCCGTTCCAACCCTAAAGTGCGGTGGCTTAGCGTACAGAGCCATACTTTGAAAATGTACGTTGACTCTAACGATTAGTAATATAAAGCTCTATCCTCCGAGGAATTTTCTTGTGCTAGGTAAAAGATCACTACTCATGTCGTTTAGTTTTCAAACTGTTGTGGACAGCCTGTACTGGTTGCTTTTACGTTTTACGCTGCAGACTTTTGCCGTCCCCGTCTTTATGTCAGTGCACTTCGTGTCACGGCTTGTAGGAGGTCTTTCGCACCCGCTAAACAACGTTACTACGCGTAATGCATTACATGAAAGCCTTTTTTCTTGTTTAATGTTGTTTGTATCGTGTGATATTACAGGGGAGCCGCAAACAAAAGGATCAAGGGCAAAGAAAAGACTGCGCCAAAGAGCTTCTCCCGTTCCAGATGTTCTTCGTAACACCTCACTTCTCCAAGCCCCGCTACACGCTCCTCTCAGCAACGAAACTTAGAAGCGATGAGTAAATATAAATCAGGCAACGCTTTATATGTTTATTCCACCCAAAAAGCGTTTTATTTTAAAATTATGCATCACAAATTCAACAGTGACAACTAACAAGTATCGATAAAAACAAGCCTGGATGTTTCCTTTAAAAGACCATGGCCGAATTCCTTCCCGTTCTTTGTCCCCAGTACTTTCCAGCCTCCAAAGACGTCGACGAGGCGTAAAACTAAAAGCAAAAATAAAAACTAGCAAAAATTACAGAAGTAACCCCTAAAAATTGTTTACTTAAAAAGTGCACAAGTTCTCTCTTTAAAACAGCTAGGCTTTTGGTGGGGAAAATAAACGATGAAGAATTCCGCTAGTTATTCATCGTATGCTTAAAAGCGCTGATCGCTTATATACAGCGTTTATGATCTGACATCTCGTCAACGTCAAGGTCACTAAAGGAGGGAAATGACTGGGACCAAGGAATGGGAACGAATTTTGCCTTGCTTCTTTGAAGAAACCATCCCGACATTCGTCTGGAGTCATTTCGAAAAACCATCGAAAACTTTTTGTTTTATTGCTTTACGCCTCGACGGCTAAGGTCGTTAGAGGTGGAATGGGACAGGGGACAAGGAGCGGGAAGGAATTCGGCAATGGCCTTTTTGAAGGAAGCGTCCCGACATTCTCCTGGAGTGATTTGGGGAAACCATGGAAAATCCAAACCTGGATGCCCGGACGGGGATTCGAACCTGCGTCCTCCCGAATGCGAGGCCAGAAGGTTAACCGTTCACCCACGACGCTCGGTCTATGGAAAACCAAAATCTGAATAGCTGGACGGGGATTCGAATCCTCGTCCTTCCGAATACGAGGGCAATCACTTTGTGGATTGTACACTGGAGGTTAGGAGGATTGATCCATTGGTCTTTCTGTCATCAGGTTTTTTTTTAACGGCACAGAAACATTGTGAAACAACTAACTTATAAAAAATAATATGTAGGAAAAATGTAAACCTTAATCTGACCTGACGCAAAGGGATCAATGACGTGTAACTGGAACTGATAACAACATATTAAGGTGGCGAGGCACTAACGAAAATCCTTTCTAACGGATGGTGTCAAACTACATTTGACTATTATTTAGGTTTTGGTAACGTTTTAGTTGAGACTGTAACAATATCTGATGTTATGAACAGACGGTCCTACTCTACCACGAGCATAAGCGCTAAAGTTACGCTCCTTCACTCTTCAAAACAAATAAAATACTTTATATCTTTTAATATTCTTCATTTCCAATGAGAGATGTTGTTGCTACGAAGTAACGATACATAGATTCACAAAATTCAATGTATACTATATCTTTTCAGTATTCAAAACACGGAAATATCTACAAACATCCTTTTCCTATTACTTGCAATCCTTGAAATGAAATATTAAACTGTTACAACTCTAATTCAGTCCATTCACACCGGCCAAGGCCTTCATCCCGAGCTCCTTACATATCCTACGCAATCCCGTCACTGAATTGTGTAAATCAGGGTTTCCCAACCTGCGGTCCATGGACCCCCGACCAATCCCAAGGGGTCTGCGGGCAAATTAATAGTAAAATTAATAATTACGAAAACATAAAATCTAGGACTGAAAACAAGAGAACTCTGATCACAACGTGTGAGATGCAAGTAAAGCTATCAAATGAAAATTCTATAAAAGCCAGTTTCAAATTATTATCGTTATTATGATTATTATTATTATTATTGGCAAATTCTCCCAATAAATGGAAGACGGTAAGCAGATGACCGAATCAAGTTTTCTTCGAGTTCTTCTTATTGTTCCAATAGGCTTTCATTCTTTCCGAGAAAGCTTGTTTGCTTTCTTCCGACCACTTTGGTCTGTATTGTTTTTGTTTTGGTTGCTGAGTTATAACTTCCCATTTGTCTACTTTGTGTCTGAAGGTCTCTCTTTCTAAGATGTCTGTTGCTCCTATGCTTGCACTTATAAGATCCTTCCGAATTTCATTCAGCCAAGGTGTTGGATTTTTAAGTGAACTTACATAATCTATTACCTTTTTTTTTTTTTCAATCGACTGTCTGGTAATCTCTTAAGGTGAGCAAAGAATTTCATTCGCCTTTTCTTGACATAAATTTCGATGTTTGAAAACTTTTCTGTTGTTTTGATTGATTGAAGTCTATAACCATCTTTGGTGAGTCTTATTCCTAGAATTTTTCTAATGATTTTTCTCTCTACTTTTTTAATTTCTTCAAGGTCATGTTTTATTACTATAAATAATATCTTAGGGGTACGCCGTTGATAAAGGTTGGGAAAGTGTGGTGTATGTCGATCGCTGCCAAACAAACACTCCTCGGCTCACATGCCCGTTGGTAATAATCGTTCCACAACAACCAAAGCAATCCCTCATTGTTAATACTGAGGGCAACAATTTTTTAAAGCCAAAATTTAAATATGATGTAATTAGAATAATACTAATTAATACTGATAGTATGTGGCGGTTGTCACAAGCCTCTGTGTCAGATGCCACAACCTCCTTTAGTCAACGGTCGCTTTCAATTCATGGTTTATTGGCATAGGGTTTGACGTAATTCCGCTATTTTTTTTCTTTTGTTGACAGGAAATACTATAAGTCACATAGTTCATATTATAGCAAATTTACATAGAGAGGTGAAACCACTCTCCACCTGTCAGGATTAATAAGCTACCTAGCTGAATCAGTTCATAGCTCGAACCAAGGTATCTCATAATTGCACGATTCTTAACTAATTCCAATACTCCTACGCATTCTCCGCCCTTCCTCTGGGCCTGTACTTCACGTGCTTCCCTGCGCCTCCAATGTACTAATGTATTCTTAAGAAAAACACGCTTTGCATCTTTCTGCCTTCCAAAGACACAGGGTGGCTACTTCAAACAATCACAAATATTAGCCTGTATGGTCAGAGAGCGCATTTTCGTATGCCTTCTATAAAAAGATAAAAAACTCCGCTCACCACAGCTTTTCCTTTTGTACTGGGGCAAGCAAGTCATATCTGTATCGTAATAGCTTTCCCCGAATTCGAATGTGCTTTAACTTAGTAAAGCAATTCAAAGAAAAATACACGCAGATAAAATGTTCTCCTTTACCGCAACGAGTAATCGTTTCAGTTTTAAAATATTATGAACTGGTGACATTACATTTTAAAATTAAGTACCTAGAACAACAAACGTAAACTATATTTAGGACGAGTGGTCAGAAACTAAGAATACAACGCCGATATTCCTGGAATGTCGTCCGTTGTAGATAAATTAGTAGCGTATAGTAAAGCTAAGACATGTGGTTGGCTTCTGAGTAGAGTTTAGGCCACCCACGGCCTACAGCGTTAGTTGTAGGTAAACACGAATGACGACTCGTTTGGAAAATTGAGCTCACGAAGAAATCCGCTCAGTTTTTCGATTTATGTGGGCTAAACATGCAACGGCGGCTGAAATTCATCGGCAGCTAGTAGACATTTGCAGAGAGACTGTAATGTCTCTTCAGCATGTAGCAGAATGGTGTCCAAAGTTTGCGCCGTAGAGAAAAGTCACCGGCGAAGATATCAGCAGTCGATCCGGCACTGCTGAGTCACCGTCGACCACCCTCCCCACAACCAGAACCTCGCTCCAAGCGAGTTTTACTGTTTCCTCACTTGAAGGAGCACATAGACAGCCGACGATCCGCTTCAGACGAGGAGGCGAAACACTTCGCAACAATTCGGCTAAACACGCGAGCGCAGGATTTTTACCAGGAGGGAATATTCAAACTCATCCCACAAAGAGACAAGTGCCTAAACCAATAGGAAGACTATGTCGAAAAATAACCTAGTGTATGTACTAAGAGTTGACTGTATTGGTTGTATGAAATAAAAGGCACATGTTTCGCTACAGGCATTTTAACCAAAGTTTTTGATTACACTCTTACTAACTACGAAATGAAAACAGTTTAAAGACACATACACACGTTTACACTTCAAAAGTTTTAGAAAAATTGGTCAACATATAGGTATAAATTACACGAACATTATAAGCACGTTTGGTTCCTTTTCAAGACAAGATACTTATGGTGTGGAAAAAAGAAAGAAAAAAAAATCTTTTTTCTCCGACAAAATAAACATTTCTTGCTCGGCATAAGATCCATTTTTTTAAAAATACTTTACGGTATTACTTAATTATTTAGTCACTTTAAATTACATTACTAGCTGTTACAGTATTATGCTTGTCCAAGTATGGCCATTTGCAGTAGTTTCTCAAACTTTTTCATTCCGAGGACTAATGCAATGTTAAAAATAATTCTGTGGACCACTAACTTATACGGGCCTAATTTTTTACCTACATGTTTACTATTAACTAACTAACCAACTCCATTAACTTTTATCTGGACGTACCGCGGTCTCTTAACATCTATACTGAAGTGTTCCCTATGTTAGGAAAGCGACTTCTCGACCTTACTGTGGCCGTTCACTACCAGTTATTAATTTCCAAATAATATTAAGATTAAAATAAATCAGGTGGGCGCCAGAGATTGGAGTGTACCCTATTCTGAGGGAAGCGACATCCAGATCTCAAAGTATTGTTACTTAAACATGAATTATTGGACAAATAGAATTATTAATAAACTCAAATGACACATTACGTGATTGGATGGGATCTATTGAAAACAAGGTTCACAATCTGACTTTACGATTTACTTTAATTGTTTGCTTGACAAGATTTTACAAAGATTAATTTTCTTTCTGCAACACAAGGGTTCATAAGTTTATCGGTGGAGCAAGAGAGTCTGTCTCGGGGCGATAACTAGGGTAAAAAAAAACGACGATGATGCAAAAGTTCCTTTTTCCGAATGGTGGTTACCGTGCAGGCGAATCTACGTCGTGCAGTCGGTGGGTTGACCAGCTATCCATCACGGCCGGCTGCCTCACTGCTGTCCCCAGTAGTCAGCTGTTCGGTCGATCCACACCTCTCCGTCGGTAGTCAACAAGTCCCCTATGTCTTCTCGCGCTGCCTCGAAGAAGCGTCCTTCTCCACCCCCACTCTTGATGACGTCTGCCAATCACTGTATTTGGAGGGAAGCTTTTCTTGCAGGTTGGCTCAGGACATGCAACAAAACCACCCTTTTTTTTGTAATAAAAATACAAATTGTTCCCATTGGCTGTACTCCTGGCTTCCCCTTACCCTTCGTTCTAGGATACAGATTTACTTCTTATTTTGTTTGTTTACTAAAACAGCCCAGGCTCCCACTCCATCTTGAGTCGCAGGCCTTGTCACGAGGCTGTTATGCCATAAGTCACATTTAATGGAAACACTCAGGGGCTGGCGTTCCCCAAACACCAGCAGAACCTCCCCTGGGACCGGGGACCGACACACACCAGACGAGAAAAGAAACACGCGCACCTCTGTCTCTCGCGGATCATTACAATACCTACCTAAAATTATCAATAACTTTACCCTTAAAGGAACGCCGCTGGTTTTGATTATGTAGTCATATCTTCAAATCCAGGGAAAACCAGATCTCTGACCGATCATTGAAATATTCATTCGTGTTTCAAGGTTTTGTTTATAGTCTTATAGATCATACTCTCCTTACTCTAGCCTTAGACATTAGGAGTACCGTTTTATATGAAAATTTTTTTGTTATGATATCTTTAAGTCAATTAGAGTTATTTTTTTATGTTCTGCATGCGGGCCAGCTGTCTCATATAGGTTGAGTAACACTTGCTTTACAAAATCAAGCAACTGTAATCGGCATACACTCGTAAATAAAATCAAATTTGCTTGATCAACTTTTTCAAATACTTAAAATTCAAATCCTTTGTTATGATAATAGCAAACAGTCATAGTAATTTGTATATTAGTTAACTTTTCCTGATTCCTTCTCCTCATGTTGACAGAAAATATTACTTACTGTAACATAGGTACGGCCGAGCATAATTGATGGTCGTTCATTAGTATCGTTTGACAATCCTGATTGCCTCTTGCCTTTTTTTCCCCTCTAGACCGTGATTACATTACACATATTCTTTAAGCAGAACAAATATAGTTGACTTCCTCCTCTCGTACTGTACAAATCCACCTATTCCTCACACAGAGACCTACCAAACCAACACATTTTTTCATAAAACAATAATTGTATTCAAATTTTCATCCAATAATTCTTTTACAAACTGATTAATGGAAAGAAAAGACATTTCTTTGAGTTTTCCTCCTATGCGTGTCATTTCTCACTCATTATACTGGTATTTATGTTTTCCAATCCCCTTAGTAAATAGTACATAGTACATTTCTTTGACACCGTATAACAGCAATTGTCTCTCGCACATACAATTAAAAATTCCTCGCACATACAAGTCAAAGTACACATATTCCTTTATCGAAATATTATTTACAATAATGCGTATTTTGTCACTATGTGCAACTTGTCGCTTTGCACTATGGTACATTTCATCAGAATTTACCTATGGTGTCAAATTGGTGGGTGCCAAAGTAACAAACTGTTCGGGGTTATTTTCCTCTAATTTTACAATTGTCACATTCTGTATTCTGACACAGTGAGCTTAGCAACGCATCTTGATATTTTCTGGCGCAAATTCTACTCTTCAAACTGCATCTGCTTCACCGTGACAATTTTGAAAAAAAAACTCATTAGCAAGTACCCTTGCTTCTGTTCCGTTACCAAAATCATTGAATTTCAGGGTTAAGCTCCCAGCCCCTACAAGTCTGGAAAATACATCAGCTAATTGAAGATTACGACTAACCATTTCACCTGTTAAATCCGTGAAACTATATTTGAAACCACTCAGTTCTCCTGTTAACTGCGTCAGTTTAGATTTGGAACCATTCAGTTCCACTGTTAAATCTGCGAATTGACTGTTAGTCTTCGCCCATAATTCTTTTATCAATTGTGAATGATTTGGCTTTACTTCATTGAACCGGCTGTCATATTTACCCGATAATTCCCTTCTCAGTTTAGGTTTAATTTCGACTATTAGATCCATAAATGTTTTTAGCATTTGGCTCAAATCGGAAGCACTCGGATTCGTTTCGACACTCATAGGTTAGATTTCCAATATATATCTTCAGAAAAAAAAATTAAATTGGCCAAGAGCATACAACGTAGTATTCTACCAACAAAAAAATCAAATCACACACAGAAGAATAGCGTGGTACTTAAATTACTTAGGCTACACCGAAAAAGCAATTAATAAGCCCAGTTTTTTCATAATGAATTTTAACGACAGTTTTAGTCCATGAATCCCGTTTACACCGGTTTTAAATGGAGAGAAAAGAAATGCCTAATTTTAACCCTTTCTGAAAGTTCGTAGCTTCTGGTCGAAAATACATGCTTCCGCAACGGTTTCTTCTGTTAGAACACTGCATCCATCACTTCGCCCATTTTCTGCTTTTACACCCGCCTAGGGGGTGCTGCCCCCTGATATGCCTATCTGCAGGTCAATAACTCCATACTCTCTACCGTATAATTTAGCTTTTATCTATGATACAGATTTCATTTATGCTTTAGGTCCTGCCGAAAATGTGCTTTCGAGGAGTTGGTTGTGTTCTTGCCACAAGCTAACCCTATGTAACATTTTGCTCCAGAACAATTTATTGTCTCTTATTAACACTTCGTCTTGTGATTATAGGCCAGTCATTGTCATCTTCAAATATATTCCATTGACGATAGTGCGATCCAAAGCACACTGTCTCATGTAACAATCGACACAGCAGAAGACGTCTATGGCATACAGTGGCGAATTATCTAATTAGAAGCTCTGGTTTCTTGCCTCATATTTCCCTAAAGTGAATATCTCATGTTGTCTGAATGAAACTTGATATACCATAACTTTATTCACAGTTCAGATGTTTAACAATTTCTTTGCTGTTTGCAAGTTTTTTCATTCGTTCACTGGTATCACCAAATTAAAAATCTATATCGATCCCTAGCTCACTACCGGCATTGCATCAAATGGTATTTTCGCAAATAGACTTGTTCACAAATTAGATATCCCGGTTTGGTAATGATTCATGTTCCTTTTTTTAAATATAATTTACTTCACTACAACATTACTCACGGGGACCCTAGATTTGAATTTAAAGTGAGTCGTAAAGATAGATCTCTTTATTCTATACTAATTTTCAAATTGAAGTTACGTTAAAGATATCTTGTTGACTGCCAACCAGATCAAAGGAACCTGGAAGTTTTGAACCAAATCCACTGCTGACACCTTAGTGGAAATAGAAAACGTTATTACGGTTGTTTTCTTTGTCACATGGTATATAACTTCAAAATAATATCAAAAATCAAAATGTAAAAAAATAATTAATAAATTATTTCACTGCCAGTGTCACAAACTGTAATACCTCAAAAAATATTATTCAAACAAAGAAGGAGAAATAAATCGCCTGTGTTCATAACTTTTATTCTTGTTTATTTATTTTTTTCCTATTCTCACTGCAGAATATACATTTTACCAAAGTAGAATGCCCTGCACACTTGTTGTTACAATTGGGAAGCCCATAGCAAAGGGTAGTTTTAATCTGTTACTACTACAGGAATGTAAGATGTAACATGCAGACTTAACGCTACTGACAGATACGTACTAAATATTTAAAAAACAATGTAGCTAGTGAATAGAGAGCTAAGTTTTTTAGGAGAGGCGTGGGGGGGCTGTACGTAGGGTATTAAAAACAACTAGTGATCGCCCAGCGATCGAAATTCGACCGTAATTCATTAAGTTGTTTAGTTTCTTTCATGAAAGAGTAATAATCTAGTAATTCTCTGCATTACCTATAAAATTAAAACGATACACTCCACGCGTGACTGTATGCTAAATTTTAGCTTCTAATTTAACCATAGAAAATGATGAAATTTATTTATCGATGGTTCATTTGAATTCAAAATATTCATTTTGACTTAAGGTCGGAAAACTGCTTTAGCTTTATGAAACATGCGCATTTAAATGTATCTATCAAAATAATTTCGTCATTTTGTGTGTTCGCTATTTAAATTTGGTCTATTATCATTTTGAATTTCACGCGTATTAATATATAGATAATGATAATAATAAAAACAGTTTGGGGTGCACCGGAAAGTTTGATTCGGATCCCGGCACAGCATTAAATCGTTTTCATGAAACTCGTATCTCAATGAACTAAAAGTATGTTAAATTACGCATTATTGCAATTGTCGTAATAAAAGCAACAGGAAAGTACTTCAGAAACTAAAGGTATGTTTCCCTAGACAGTGGTGTTAGAATAATCTCGCGTTGTAATGCCAAGATCAGATATTTGTGACAGCCTACAATTTCATTAGTGCCAGTTGTCCTGTGTCGTGACGACAAATACAGACTTTGCGTGCCGCAGCCTTTTCAGTCAGTGCATTAAGGCAACACTTGTCACTGTTGCGTGACCGTACACTGTCGTCTTCACACGTAGCACACAGAGATAAACAGAAACAAGTAGTGAGTTTACGCTTTCAGCTAGTTCGCATTATTACATTATATAACGATTTCTTTTGTTACTAAGGTTTTATATCGAATTTGCTATTAAACATACCAATTATTGAATATTAATTTTTTGAATATGATTCATGAAGGATGCGATAAATTTCCATTTTGCATCTAGACAACCAATTAACATCCATGAGTCTCATGACCTTTTTGTGATTGGAATATTCGTGACTACTTCGATTTCTAATCCACACAACTCCAGCAACACAGTAAGTACTTGTTACCATTCCACCACCAAAGAAACTGATGATTGTTAAAACGTCATTAATGGTGCAACAAGACCAGATCGAGTATAGTTTATGTTTGTGTAAATCTATGTAATTAAGTGTAACAATAAGCGTTAATGTAAATAATATTTCGATGATGGTATATGCTAAGTTTGACCTGTATGTGGGGAAGACTACTGAATTTACGTGGGGTGAAAGGATTGTGATGCCTGCATACTAACTAGTAAAGGGATTGTAAAACATAAATACCGGTATAAGGAGAGAGAAATGCAAAACAGAAAACCTTTTTGTAAATGTGCTTTTTTCGAAGAATCAGTTTGTAAAAGAATTATTGCAGAAAATTCGAATGTAATTGGTGTATTATGAAGAAATGTGTCAGTTTGATAGGTCTTTGTATGAAGGTACTGTTTTTGTTTTGTACATGAAGGTTATAAAAAGATAGAGTGTAACCTGGAGCGTCTATTTTATGCCTCCTCTTCCTCAAGACGCTTACAAACTGTCTTTTCAGCTATTACTTTACAGCAATGTTTTTTTGTGGTTTGCGCACGCTCTAATGACGTCAAACCAAACTAAACATACTCGTATATACTGGGCTTACCATGTGCCACTCATAAACGCTTATTCGGTAAATTTCAAGCGTATCACTCACACGACGCCAGACGATAATAAATATCGTTCAACCTTTCTCGATTCCTCTTCTTTGAGTCAGGAGGAAATCGGGATTCGAACCATGGACCTTTCAATCCTCAAACAAAAAACTGACAAAAAAGTTACCACACCACTATTACATCAGTAGTTTCGCTCACAAAGGCAGCAACCAGTAAAATATTACATACTATCTTTGCGGGGAACAGTTTAAATGCCCCGATGTCACAAGTAAGTTAATTACATTTACACTAAATTAAAGTTTCAAATCAACCTTCATTGTTGTTTTATGACTTGTATGAAGGAGCCAAGTTTTTTTAATTTATTTTTATTTTATTTTACTTTTTTTTTAATTGATTTTTTGATTAAGAGTCAAGATTTAATCGGTAATGACAGCTGCTATATTTCTCATGTTTATAGCCTATTAAGTTCACCAATTTACCGCTATGTGAACTCCAAGCTATTCGAATGGACATTAAAAACCATTGTGTTAAACAAGTTAATGAAATATTTGCATATAATATACTGATCACATGAGGCTCTTAAGAGAGTTTGAATTACTTGAAGATTCAAGAACGTTCGTCTGTAATGTCGTAAAAATAATCTTATTGCATTTTACTTTTGGCTTTACGCTGCGTCGACCTCGACGTCATCAGAGGCGGGATGGGACTGTGGACAAAGAACGGGAAGGAATTCGGGCATGGCCTTTTGAAGGAAGCATCCCGGTATTCACCTGGAGTAATTTGGGGAAACCATTGAAATCCCAAATCTCTATGTCCGGACGAGGATTCGAACCGGAGTCCTCCCGAATGCGAGGCCAGAGCGTTAAACACTCACCCACCACACTCGGTGCAATTTACTACTCTTCCATAATATCCTAAAAGCAACTGTATGTCAAAATTTCTTTTGGATCCTCCTGTTAATCAATTTAACATGCAGAGCCACAATATCACAGTATTGGACGGAGAACGTAAATACTCTCCCAGTGTTAAGAAGAATGCTGTAGTAAGTTTTCATTTTAATTCTGAGTGACGTATTTTTTGTTTTTAAGATAGTGAGTATTATAGATTTTCTCCGTTGTTTTTGCTGAGTGATCCTTCATTATTGAATATGTTGTTGCTCACAACACTCTTTGGTGAGGGAATAAAGGATACGTTACAATGAATAGAAACAGAGAGAGTGTTATTATTATGTGATAAAGTAGCTTATACCAAGAAAGCATGTTTCGTTAAATTGCAATTACTAGTTAAAAAACACATTAATGGAGATTTGTTTCTGCCCGTGAATAGTTATATAATATGCGTGGTTTTAATCAGACCAAAAGATATTTTGTAATTAATTCTTATAATTCTGGAAACTTTTTGGAGTTAGCAAACACCAGAAACAACAGTAATTCTATTTTTACGCTTCGGAAGGCATTAACAAAGCCAGTCTTCCGTGTTATTATTCCGACAAATATGGAGCACTAAACATTTAAAACGTTAAACTGCAGCAGAATATCTACAACACTGCAGCTAAAATGAAAACATCAAACGTAACACTTGTTTGCTGAGCAATCACAGAGGTTCGTCAATCTGTTCGGCTTGTAGCTCAAAAGATACGCATCTACCACGTACAAACTGTTTTAATACGATTGTGAAAATCCATCAGACAGACGGAAATTACATGCTACACAATTACTTTAACTACTGGTGTAGCTAAAAAAGAACACACTTTTTCAATTAAGGAGCCGCTGAAATAGTCTAGCTTTATTCGACAAGGGTAACGTAGTTTTTCATGCAAAGGCAAAAAAAAAAATTCATCAGAATAAAAAAGCACAAAATAGAGAATTTACCCGTCAATGCCTTGCTGGAAAAAGAAAATGATATCTAAGCTCAACCGAGTTTGCAGCCAAACTACAGCAACGTTGAAGTTGGAGTTCTCTGAACTCTCGCTAAGAAAACAATAACATTTGCTTACGATTGTAAGTAGCACTTTTGTGATTACGCTTGTAAAAATAATGAGTCCCTCTCGACAACAATTTACACCGATCATTGTGGGTGAGTGGTTCTGTCCTAGCATTCTGGAGAACGGGCTCAAATCGCCTGCCTATCCAGATTTAGGCTTTTCATTGCTTATCCAATGGTTACTTCAAAAAGGACATGGTCGAATTCCTTCTGTTGCTTCCCGCCTCTAACGACCTTGACGTCTCCTAAGTGTAAAGCTACAAGCAAAAAAATCGTCAACAATTACTTCCATCTGCATCTCATATGTATTGAAAAAAAAAAAAAGTTTAGTGAATGGCTACAAGTGCCTCTGCCATATAGCAATTTGTCTTGACTCCAATTAATTCTCTAGGAGACGGTTTCCATTTGAATTTCGCCCAAGCCGTCTTTGAGCACAATATCCGAAGTAAACGAATGTTTTCCACCCAAGAGGATAACTTCCGCAGAATCTGGCTGACGAGAGTAGGGGCAACAACTCAAAGAGCCAATCATAGAGGTTTCACAGTAAATGTGCGCAAACATCAATGTTCTTTAATGGCCTGCCTATTTGGAACTCTTTCGGAAGAGTAGTCCTAAATGGTCTAGCACCCTTATTCACACTCTACCTTTTTCCATCTCTGATCCAAAATACACAACATACACTATACTGAACACACAAGTCATCATACGCATCAGCACATGAGGTAACTCTTACGAACGGAGTTACACTAGGAAAGGCAACTGGAAACTATCATAGTTTATCTGCGCAGAAAGTTACTACAAAGAGGTAAACAGGATCCATAGCAAATACCTAAACCTGAATACAGATCATGGCTACTAATTTTAGTCGAAGAATAGATACGGAGCAAAAATAATATTATTTACTGTTTTCATTGATAAATGTCCACTTTTTCGTTACTTTTAGTGACTGTCCTATTTTGTATATACGAACAATGTTAGAACGGAAACTTTTCCGGCGTATTATACCAATGAAGTCCTAATGAGTGTACCTCCAGATTGTGTTGTGAAAATACGATATCTCGACGACTCACTCCGTTGCCTTTTTCGAGTGCGAGAACAGCTGTTGTGGGCTGCTGATCGACAGAACAGTGTTATAAAAAACTGTTAATTTATTCGCAAAGTACAGCTTCTGTCTGATCTACTAACCAGCACAAAAGCAACAGATCAATTTGACCATAATCCTTCAACATGACGCATCTTCGTGTAGAGCAGGGGTCCCCAAAGTGGTCGGTATCGACCCCCAGGGGTCGATAAGAGTTCTCCGGGGGTCGATTAATACCCGGGGGTCGAAAGGGGGTCGATTGATAAAAAGAGGATCGATTAAATTGTTTAGGGAAAAAATGGGAATATTCCAACAAAAATCCAAAAAAACTGACTACCTCCGTTATAATTTAAGTTTTACCGAAGCCTGCGTCGCTTTAGGTATGTGTTAAGGAGAAAACATACTAGAGCGGAGAGCATAGCAATGAAGAGAGCGAAGAACAAAGCAGCGAAAACAAATAAACCAATTGGATTGTTGCGGTGACTCATACTGGGGCGCAAAGCGTTGAGGTAATAATGGAGCAAAGCTTAGCATTTAAATTGTTTGATTTCCCCGCTTTATTCTTCACTCATATTGCTGGTTTACTAGTGGTCATTCCTGTGAGAAAGGAATGTAGACCAATTTACGAATTGTATCTCTTGGACATGAAATTCTACATTTTCGAAAAATAGGAAGTTAGCTGAAGTTATCAGTTAAAAGACAGGCATCTCTCTCTGTTTACACACCAGGGGTCCCCAAAGTGGTCGATATCGGGATAAGAAAGAAGTTCAACATCACAATTATTTTATTTTAGCTAAGCTACGTGATGAACTCAACAAGTATTAAAACTTTATTTTTTATTTACTTCGGGTATTTAACTATTTTATATTCGGGAGGACGCCGGTTCGAATCCCCTTCGGGCATACGGATTTGGGATTTCCATGGTTTCCCCAAATCACTCAAGGCTAATGCCGGGATGCTTCCTCCAAAACGCCATGGCCGAATTCCTTCCAGTTCCTTGTCCGCAGTTGCATCCCGCCTCTAATGACCGCGCTGTCGACGAGACGTAAAGCCACAGAGAAAGGGGGGGGGTGAACGCTGCTGGTTCATTATACACAAATTGCACTGTTAAACTCTAGTATGGTTTCCACTCTATGTATTGTATATCTAAATGTAGATTGTGTCCTTTACACAGAAAATATCGTAAACCATTAAATTTAGATACTTCTTTTTTATCTTTTTTCTATCTAATTATATTGAATAGGTTACTTTTAGATGTAATTATTATTCCTTCCAAGGCTAGATATCTATTGTTAGCAAAAAGTAGCAACAATGCACTCTGAGAAAGAACAGGGAGGTCTTTATATCTCGTGCGGTAATAAGATGCGTCTCTTACTGCCGCTGTTTTGTTGTGCCGCGATCGTATCGTGTTGTTCATACTATAAATCTGAGTTTAATACCTACAATGTCGTCTACCAGAAGAAATGCAGACAATATTCACAAGAGTATTTGAAATATGGTTTTGTGCAATCTTTTGCTAATGAAACTATTCCTATGTGCTTTTTATGTGAAAAAACTTTCAGCAATGATGCTATGAAGCCGGCGAAAATGAAAGACCACTTTGAAAGGATCCATTCTGATAAGAAAAACAAAGAATTTGAGTATTTCAAAATGCTAAAAGAGAAATTGAGAGATCGGCCAAATTTAAGTACTTATTTGAAGTCATCTGCTAGCGCTGACAGTGATGGAGGACTGAGGACATTCTGCAGCATCTCTTTTAACACAGCAAAGAAAGGCAAACAGTACACTATTGGTGAAGAGATTATAGTACCAGCTATAAAAGATGCAATTGAAAATGTTATGAAGAAAGACTCTCAACTATTTTTAAAGTGCATACCATTGAGTGCAAATACTGTGCAGCGACATATAGAGGAAATGGCCGATGATGTGGAAAGATCTTTGACCTCTGAGTTCCACCATTGTAAGTTTGCTATTCAACTTGACGAATCAACTTTCGAAAGTTCAAATCTTCTCATGGCTTATGTTAGGTTCCATAGTCCATTCCTGAATGACACTGTTGATGAATTTCTGTTTGCTAAATATCTTCAAACTGATTCAAAAGGTGAGAAATTTTTTTTATGTTTGCAAGATTATTTGAACAAGCACAACATTCCTTTCGGGAATATTACTGCAGTAGCTACTGACGGTGCACCTGCTATGGTAGGCCGTTATAGAGGATTTTTCGTCTTTCTGAAGGAAAAAGTTCCTAATGTACGTACCGTTCACTGTGTCCTACACAGGCAGCATCTTGTAGCCAAAAAATTGAGTGGCGAGCTGCATGATACTCTAAAAGTGTGCATTAGGTCAATTAATAAAATTAAAGCTCATCCTCTCAATTCCCGACTGTTTCCGAAGTTATGTGAAGAAAATGATGAACCTTTCAATCAATTACTTTTGCACACTGAGGTAAGGTGGTTGTCAAGAGGTGATAATTTGCAGGGTCTTGTTGACTTTTACGACTCGTCTGCAGAGTTTCTTAAGAATGTGGATCCATTACTATGTGACGAGTTAAAACAGTGCAAGAACCATCTGTTCTATTTGGCAGATCTTTATTCGAAATTTAACGAAGTACAGAAGCGTTTGCAAGGAAAAAATGTTACAATTGTTCAAGCTCGAACAATTATAATGGCCTTTCAACTAAAAATAGACCTGTTAAAATCTTCACTGGCACGTAAAGATTTAAAATATTTTTCAAACTTTTGACTACTAAAAGAAAATGAAGAAATGTGATTTGGAGATATATGTTAAACATCTCCATAAATTAAGAGAAGACTTCAAAGCACGTTTCGAAGACTTGGAGAACATGCATGTTCCTGAATGGTTTGCATCTCCATTTGATGTTAAAATCGATAATGAAGGTAATGAACCTGGCTTAGAAGATGAACTGATTGAAATCTGGAAGCTAACGCGTTGTTTAAAAATAAAAACCTCAGCGAATTTTGGAGCGATAACAATATTGCTACAAAATACCCCAAGCTCAGAGCAGAAGCCGAACCTTTCTTACTTGCATTCCCAACTTCATACATGGTTGAACCTGGCTTTAGCCACGCGAACGCTATTTTGACAAGACAGAGAAACAGACTGAACTTGGAAAACCGTGGTGATTTGTGACTAAAACTTAACAATTTTCAACCGGACATCAGTAATCTTGCTGCTACCCTTCAGACCCATCCATCTCACTAATATCACATACTTTAATAAAAAGGTATGTAAACTTATTTTTAATGTTTTCAATAGTAGTCGTAAAATGGCAGATGTTTCTTTTTTATCGATTATAATTTATTTAAATTTTCAATTATTATTTTGTGTTTTACATTTTATGACACTTACGGCTATAGGCTAGTTTCCATCTATCTATAATTTTGTTATTATTTTTTACGATTATAATAGCAGTGTAAAATATCTCCTTTTTCTGTTAGTGTTGTTGGGTGGATTTTTGAAGGTGTGGGAACTATAAATACTTTCTTTGGGTTGTTATGCAAGTTTCCTTATTGTTTAACATCAGAAATGCTAATAATAATTTAAAATTTTCATCATTGGCGGATCCAGGAATTTTTCGAGCAGGGGCAAAAACTGTAGGAATGCCGCCCCTTGCAACATTATTTGCAGCTTCCATTTTTGCCGTCTGACCCCAAGTGTCGCCGCCTCGATTGTCAGCCAACCACATTGTTGTCGCCGCCCCGATTGTTGGTCAAACTCATTGTTGTTGCTGCCCGGCGCCCAGTGTACTAGTAGAGCTAAAAAAAGGTTTCCCCGACTTAAATCGCCGACCTTCAAACATGATTTTGCCGCCCCCTCCAAGTTGGCACCCCGGTGTACACCCCCCCCCCCCCCCCAGATCCGGCACTGGTTTTTATTAAACGTTTAATCTGGGGGTCGATGAGAAGATAAATGTTCTATGAGGGGGTCGAAGTGATAAAAAGTTTGGGGACCCCTGGTGTAGAGCGAACGCACATTATCGTGATGGATCACGCCACTGATCTCAGTTATTCACTGGGAGGCCGTGTTGTGTCACGTGTTGCCTAACCTCAGCATCCGGCCCCTCTAACAGATGGTCCGCCTGTCAGACGCCTCAGCAGTGACGTAAGCGGGGAGGTACATCAATATTCACACGCACGCGATCTTTTTCCGAGCTTTGCTGAGCCATTACCAGCTGCTGCAAACATCGCCACTCTGAAATTTTCAAAAGCAGGAGAGCAGCATCACGATGGATACTTACTTGCTCCACAAAACTACTAGAAATGGCCAAGCCGTTCGGTACGTTTGAAACAGTTAATTCTAATCGTCCGCCTTGCTTTAGAAGACAATATTCTGACGGATATCACCAAAATTATTTCACATAGCACTTTTATCAATTAATGTATCTCCCAGATAGTTCAATATTAAACTGCTTGGCTTACCGTCGAATATTCGGAACATTCCCTCCTTTCTTTACAAACGTTCATCACCAAATTAAATCGATGGATGCAGAGCGTTACTCTAAATTAAAATAGCTGATTTTCCTCTATTTGACAGAATGGAAATATAACAACGCTTATGAATTCCAATCCATAGAAGATAATTTAGTTAATTGTGCATCACTCTCATGCCACACGCAACAATCAAAGATAGAACATCGCATGACTCCGGTTTTTATTTTTTTTATTTTTTTTCACCAACAAACTCTTTAACACATGTTTCAAACACGCTGGTATGATTTTCCAAATAAAAAATAAAATTCATGTGGTCCAGCGAGCAGACTTTCCATTTGCCATAAATTCCGCCGCTGTTATGGTTGGAGCTGCAGTTTAGCACGAAACTACGAAGCATGCTGACATTACTCACGATCAAGCACAAATCTTAAAAAAGCCTGACTTCAACGCGATTCAAAACCGGGGCTCTAAAGTATGAAAACGAAAACGTCAGCCACTGAGCTACCAGACCACTCCGTCGTCAAGATACGTCCTTACAAATGTATTACACTATAATTCCTTTCACTCAATTATTCTCTGTTATGTATTTCGGAACCTGTTTTTGTTACTGAAATTCATTTTTTGGGATTTGTATAACTTAGGCTGTGTCTAGTATTTCAAAATTTATGTTTTTACACACTTTTCTGAATCGTCGCGTTTGTGGAATTATGTGATGTTTAATTACTCTTGGGTATGGTAAGCTGTTTCTGAATCGTCACGTTTGTTCCACTACTTCAAACGTGACCTCACTAAAATTCATTGTTATAATTATTATTGCTCAGTAACCAAGATTCAATATTATGTCTCGATCCGGTGCAATTTTTTTTTTTTTTTTTTTTTTTTTTTTTTTTTTTTTTTTTTTTTTTTTTTACCATTTCTGCTTCTTTGTTGTTTCAGCCGGCAACTACATGTCGAATATATCACGAAACTAACATCTTATTTTCTTCGTACGGGTTACTTCTGCTTTACCAAACATTTCCCTACTCGAGGTAATATTCTTTTAATCAACCAATGAATTAATACTTCTTCCTTTCAGTTGCATGAAAATATGATATTAACTGATTGTGGTATCCTAAAGACTTGTATATCAACGCTATCGTATACTGGCTAACGAAGCTCGAATGGTCTATGCTCTGCCAATCATATTACTCACTACTCAGATATGGACCTAATTCTTTGTTGATAAATATAAATGCGAATGGATGAAACTTTTACCCTGACTGAAACAATGACCATTTAAATTACCAGAAACTTTAACTAATATCCGTTATTATTATTATTTTAATATAATCTGAACTACTGACAGTTTCGATGTTGTTTTGAATACAGAAATGTTCCATTATAATCTTGTGAAACGAATTTTATCGGAGGATCTCAGCTATATGAACTGTACAAGTGTTCAGAGATTGTTTGATGAGGGCTAAATATGTAAAAATTCTCTGATTTGAGCGGGTCAAACCTTCAATACAGTCGTAAGTCTCAGCTGTAATCATATGACGAATTTGTGTGTATGTAGAGTTAAGATAACCTACAACCTACTTGGAAATATTACTTGTTAATACATGTTAGAAATTAATTATAACAATCTTGTAGTATAAAATAGGCAGCGGGCACAATATCTGTTTCCAAATGAACTCCACCGGGAAAATCACACTAGGCGGAAGTTCTCCAAGTTTTTGAAACTTTTAGTTTGCTGTCAGCGCTAGTTTTTGTCCCTCACTATTTGTACAGGTGTAATGGTTGCTTAGGCAGAATGGGCGTGCAGCAAGTATTGTAATATCAAAACTTGAACGAATTAAATAATTACAACTTAACCAAATTCCACTCTCTCCAGTAAGATTTGACAGCTACATAATCTTATTTATATATAAAAAGAGACGTGCGTGTCCCAGTGTTTCACTCTGCTGCCGCAACTACCTATCGCAGACTACTGGTGTTTGTCTGTGGTAGTAGTCTACCAGTAGCTCCCATCGCGCCCTATAGGTGTTGCACGTCAGTAGCTGTGGTGGAGTGGGAGATATAGTGGTTCAAACTGATCGACCTAATTTTATATATATATAAAAATAGACGTGCGTTTTCATATATTTCACTTTTCAGCCACAACTACCAAGCACAGATCACTGGTCTTTGTGTGTCGAAGTAGCATAGAGTTTCCTGTCGTGCACAACATTGGCCGAATGTCGATAGCTGTGGGGATGTGGGTGATATGATGGTTAAAGTTGGCCAATGCAGGGCGTTTTCATATTTGGACCAAACATTTGTGTCTTCTTATACTTCTCTTTCATGCCACAACTACATAGTATAGACCATTGGTGTTTGTGTGTGATAGTAGAAGCGTGTCTCCTGTCGTGCACTATGGTTGTTAGATGTCGGTAGCAATGGGGCTGTGGGAAATATGGGGGTTGAAAGTGGTCGACCTGCGGCAATTTCATATTTCTGCCGAAGACGCATGTGTCATGGTGTATCACTTTTCAGCGAAAACTATCTATCACAGATCACTGGCGTTTGTGTGTAGTAGTAACACAGAGTCACCTTTCGATCACAACGTTGGCCGAATTTCGGTAACTGTGGTAGTGTGGGAGATATGGTGGTTGAAATTGGTTGATCAAGGAAATTTTCGTATTTCATCCAAAGACATGTGTGTCCGTAAATTTTAATTTGCTGCCTGAACTACATAGCGCAGATGACTGGCATTTGTGTGTGGTAATAGCATCGCGTCTCCCATCGTGCACTATGGTTGTTAGATGTCGGTAGCTGTCAATACAAATTCTTTACAAACATTAACTAAGTCGTGGGTACCAGCTAGTATAAAAATAAACGTGTGTGTCCCTACATTTCACTTTGCAGCCACAACTAGCTAGCGCATACGACTGGTGTTTGTGTGTTGGAGTAGCTCCGAGTCTCCCATGCTGCACTATGGTGGTTGCATATTGGTAGCTGAGGTGGTGTGGGAGATATAGTGCTTCAAACTGATCGACCTAATATAAAAATAAACGTGTGTGTCCCTACATTTTACTTTGCAGCCACAGCTAGCTAGCGCATACGACTGGTGTTTGTGTGATGGAGTAGCCCCGAGTTTCCCATGCTGCACTACAGTGGTTGCATATTGGTAGCTGGGGGAAGGGGGGGAGATATAGTAGTTGAAAGTTATCGACATAGGGTATTTTCATATTTCCACCAAAGTGTTCTAATTTTTTTTTTTCAATCTTCTAGAATGCATTAAAATATTCTACAATATTCTTCAATGCACTAGAATATTCTTAAGTGCACTAGAATGTTGTCAAATGCACTAGAATTTTCTAGAAAACGACCCATTTTTCAGAGTTTCAGATATTAACAAATGTAAATAATTTATATGCAACACAATTAGTGTATAAACTGAGTTAGACTGGACTTTCACCGGCGGATATTTGATTTGGCAGGAAGTAACATAGACTACTTTTTATCCTGCGAAATATTTAAGATTCCTTTCAAAAGCATAAAAAGCTTCGAAATTCTTGACAAACACTAACGAAGTAGTGGGTACCAGCTATTAAGTACATAAAACTGAGAACCTAAATTAATTCTAGTTACTGCTAATTAATTTTTTATATTTCCCTTCTGTGTAATTTTCTAGTATTGCAGTATCAACTTCGACTTGTAATTCCATTACATGTTAGGATTTTCGGATCAAGCCACTAATCAAGTGTTGTGTAAAGCAACATGTACTGCACTTTGACGCCAAATCACCTCTCAGGCTGTCGCATAACGCTCATTACTTCCTTCCTTCGTGTGTTACATAAGAAAGCTCTACAAGTAATGAGCGGAAAGCAGAGACGATGGAAATCAACGCTAATGAGGGCCACTAACAGGATCGCTGCACTTCGCTTATATAACACAGCGTGACCCTCCATCTTCAATTATAAGCAGTAAACTGAGTTCAACTATTTGTCAGCGCAAAAACTATCGAAAAATATGGACAAATTATTATTTCACACAGGTACTTGTGACTAAATAATAAACATTAGCTGTATTAACATCTTGAAGAACAGCAGGAATAACAGAAAGACCAATAACATATGAAATCAGGCAAGGTGGGTGAGCGGCGAAGGAAAACTGTGGAATCAATAACCATGATGTAAACGTGTAACTTAATCGTAAGTTTCAGCATACAACACCAATCTAAATGTTAGAAATTCAGAACAAACACACTAGGTCATCCTGTGATTAGGTGAACTGATTACTTGCTATCAAGATGACGGTAGTTTCCGCGTGATTTTTCGTGATTTTTGCTTTGTTTTATGTTTTTTCGTTTTATTTATTTCAAATTTCTTTACTTATGGGTTCACACTTCATAAACGTCGAAATCATAAGAGGTGGGAGAGGACTGAGAAAGAATTAACTCATTCGCGAGGACATGGGTTCGAATGGCGTTCCGGCCAACCAGATTTTGGATTTCCATGGTTTTCCCCACTCTAATCGAATGTCGGGATAGTTCCGTAAAAAGGCCATGGTCAAATTCCTTCCCGTTCCTTGCCGCCAGTCCTTTTCCCTCCTCTAATGACGTTGACAAGGCATAAAGCCAGAAGCATAAAACAGCTAATACCAGAAGATATGACAGTAAGTGAATACTTTCATTTAAGAAGTAACTTGATAACCCATGATTTAAACATGCAAAAAGAATTAACTATTTAAAGTCGTCTTTCACTCTGTGATGAAACTCCTGGGCGAATAACAGAGATTCGTGAAGTTAGATTTATGGTAACGGATAATAGTCTAAGTCCCGTTTCAAGGTTACGGCAGATCGACTCTGAGCATGATAAAGTACTGCCAGAAAGTATTTACAGGGACATTTTTGACACTCACTCATCGAAAATGATATTATAGCTCAATGTTCATTAACGGAGCCCACTCAACCCTCTTTAAGAGGACCACATTATGCCCTACCATCTTGTAATGCCTAAACATGAGCTGATGCATTTTTTATTTATTTATATTTTTTATATCTTTCCACTATCACGGTACGCAGTTAACTGTTTTTTAACGATGCACAATTAGTTCTTGAAAAATTATAGGCCAAATCCGCTAACACTGCGTGATCATTATCACCGCTTCCATATTTTGTGACGGAATTTTGATATTTTTTTTATTTTTTTCTACAAAAGCATCACACAAGACATTACACAAATATATATTCGGCTAGTGATTAACCAAACATTTGACGCTATTACTAGATTTTAAAGTCACTGTTTTACTGCTCGGTGATTTTTTTTTTTCATCATATAACATACAGAGCTCCTTTCAACTGATCAATAACCACTTATTCGGTGATATTATTACGTGATCAAGTCATAGGTTCAATGCTCAGTGACGGAGTTAAACAATTTTCCAACATTATTCCCTACAACACTAAAATATTGTTACGATAAACAAAATTTGATAAATAAAATTTGCATAGGACATTCTAAATTTCACGCCAACGTGAACATTATTAAAATAAAAAACAATAACAAAAACAAAAAAATAAAAACAAATAGCCCTGGCAGTGTTGGGGTTTATCACGTGGCTTTGCATTGTAAGAATCACTGTTTCAAATTCCTCCTAAGACTAAATAAGTGTTGCGTAAACTGTGAAGCAAAATAAGGAGGATTATTAAATGCTGTATACAAGATTTTAAACAAAATATATATATTTTAAAAAAGGAACGCAATTGTGATTAATTTGTGACTGAAATGGAGCAATTTCAAGTTTATAGTTTTTAAAAACAAACACACACAGATTGTTTGTCATAAGGGAGTGTGGATTACAACAAAGATTCCCCTTTCGTGGAACACAATCGTAAGATATATTTAATAATACATTGATTGTTTCAAGCAGGGTCGGTGTTATTTTAAACTTAAACTCTTACTTTAACTCTATAAGAATTTGGAAGATCTTGGGCATTTTTCTCTTTCATTTTTCGTATCCTTATTAGAAATTTCCAGTGAATCGTTTGTGGATTGGAAAGTGTGAGAGTGACTGATGTTTTTGTAAATAACTTTTTTATTTGGCACAGCGATTTCTTTATGGTCAGGTTAATTACATAAGGTGGAATTGTAATACCAGAAACACCAAACCGAGCGTGGTTTGTGATCGGTTAACGCTCTGGCCTCGCATTCGAGAGGACGCCGGTTCGAATCTCCGTCCGGGCATCCAGATTTGGGTTTTCCATGGTTTACGCAAATCACTCCAGGCGAATGCAGGGATGCTCAAAAGGCCATGGCCGAATTCCAATTATCGATTATAACAATAACAATTTGATATGTTAAACGGAATATACGAAATCTATTAAAATGTGACCCAGCTTGTGTTAGAATAATGGCATATTCTTGGAATGGAGCATACTGTCATGTCACAGAATTCTCACCATAACTGAAAAGTCGGTTCCAAAATGGAGAACCAGATCTATTTCATCAAAGTCGTGATAGAGCAATAAGGACATTACGAAAGATTTAGCTGGTCCCGTTGGCTCGCATTCATTCACGCTCAAATACACTGCCAGCGACTTCATATCCGCCAACGAAATGAGAGCCTGTGTATTTCATTTGTTTCTGCTACACAAGTGAAGGACTGACATTTTTTGAACAGAATATTTCTTGCAATAAGCTTACGTAATGTTATAGCCCTCCGCCTCAATAGGAGCTCTGAATTACAGAAATATTGGAAGCAGAAGGGAGAAATACTTATACCAAACTGAGTGCTTCGATGTTTGAAAATACATATTTATTAATTTGTCTGGGTGTTGTTTATACCAATGGGAATAACGCTACTCATGAATCGCTTCTAGCAGAAAATTAATCAAAATCAATATAATAGAAAATTTGCATACCACATACTATAATTTATCAACTCAGTTACATGGGTTGAAAGAGATATATGGCTATCTTCACTCATCTTCTTCAAGATATCAGGGGTGATAAGAACTGAGAATTGCTCCTCTCATGGGGTTCTGCCATGTGCTCGGTTGGATGACTATATAATTTTTTTTTTTTTTCTGTGATCAGTCCCTCGACTAGTTTCTTGCAGCCCTCCATGTGAAACTATCCCTTATAACTTACGTCCTCAATTAACTCCTTCACATACTCTAATCTCTATCTTCCTCTGCTTTTCTTACCTTCTACTGTTCCATCCTCTAACAAATTAATAAATACCGCATGTCTTCAAATGTGACATCTCTTCTTTCTGTGTAGCTCTTCAACAAACTTCTTTCACCATTCATTATTTCCATTCATATCGAACCTTATCTGTCCACTTAATTTTCAACATCGTTCGATAGCACCACCTTTCAAATGCTTTAATTTTCCTTCTTTCTGGTATTCCTAAAGTCCACGCTTCACTACCATAAGTTGATGTGCTTCACACAGATTTTAAAATTTCTTTCTGACTCCTAGTTCAATATTTTAAACTGACATATTTCTCTTTTTCGAGGATATTATTTTCGCCAGTGCTATTATGCTTTTAACAACATTCCTGCTCCAACGATCAGTTGTAATTTTACAACATAAGTAACAAAATTCGCTTACTTCTGCTATTGCATCCGAAAGGATTTTTATATTTAATCAATTATTATTGCTATTATTTCTTATAAATTTCATAATTCCTGCACAGAATGGAGATAAGTTTTGATGGAACCCTGCCATCACAATTTTCTGTTGATTGCAAAATATAGATGTAGATATAACAGAAAAAGAATCCTCATTTATTTTAAAAAAAATTTTTGCTGTATGTCGGATTAATCTGTACAGTTAAATAGACGTTTTATAATATTACTGCTATTAATTTAGTATTAAAATTGCTTATTACATTTTCTGTTAGATATTTTATTGTTTCAACATAAATAAAGCGAAATCAATTTTATAATCTACCCAACATTAACTGTTTCCAAAATTAAGGAAACATTATAGCAGTAGTTTTGGATATTGAATAAGTTTATACATTTTGATTCCTTTAAAAAAATTAAATATTCGCATCCCTCTTTAGGAAGCATTATCATCAGCAATTAAAAACTGCCATGCAAATTCTATATCTCAGTTTTCGAAATGCGGTCGGCTACCGCCCGAGATATTCTGTCGTAGCTACCACATTCAGAGCCAGGGGATTCTGTCTTCTCCACAATTCACCGGCGACAAAGGCGGCTCGAGCAAGGATTACCGAAGACCGAGGAACTGTAATTGAAAATCAGTTCTTCTCCCTTCGCTCAGACCCATTCCATTACTTTGAAATGGCTGTATGTTACAGTTAATAGTGATGGAATCTCCAAATGTGAAATCCCGTTTCTTTATAACCCTAGATTTGAGAGTTTCATGAATAGAAAAATAACGGATATCCCCTCGTAAGATTGCGGTAATGTGTCATTTACTTTTGTCCTCGCCATTAAGCCTTGTTTTAATGCCACAGTTTTTCAAGTCTGACGTAGGCTAATACCGCGATAGTTCTTCATCTCGTACCCCTTCGCACACGTCTTCCAATCAGAGATATCACATAGCAGTATTTTTTAACATATGTTTTATCTAACCGCTTTTTCTGGTTCAAATAAAAATATTCCTAACGTTGTTTTTTTAGACTCTACATAACACATGGCTTAATTCATTAAAATTATGCACAATAGCTGCACTAATACAACCAAGTAGTGGTAGTGAAACAAACTGATCTTAATAATTAAATCGTGTAAAATTATAACTCTTATTTTACTGAGATTTGTACAGTAATTTTATACTTCATAGTACTACTACATACGTATCAAAAACATTTCAACGTTCACAACGTCATTTTAAACAACTGTCTGCTGGTGGTGTTTTGAATACGCATTTAACTGCAGTTCAATATTTGTGTAAATTACCGCAACCATAAAAAATTTGAACAGGTGGATGACTAATAATTTTAATTTACATATTGCTCACAAAACACGATATTTAGGAGTTTGTTTTCTAACTTTCTCGTCAACGCTAAGTGCTATGAAGATACAAACGGAGCGTGGTGGTTGAGCGGTAACGATCTGGCTTCGCATTCCGGAGGGCACCACATTAGGGTTTTCCATGGTTTCCCCAAATCACTCGAGGCGAATGCCGGGACGCTTCCTTTTTTTTAAAAAAAAAAAAAAAATACTCACATTAGTAGCTTCCGAATATAAAAAATCTGAAGGTGATCATATCTAAGAACTTATAATCTAATT
The DNA here is from genome assembly GCA_031002005.1 of Vandiemenella viatica. NCBI lineage: Eukaryota > Metazoa > Arthropoda > Insecta > Orthoptera > Morabidae > Vandiemenella > Vandiemenella viatica. The sequence continues at coordinate 114,017,596 of JARYHS010012519.1, forward strand.
TAGCTCCTTATTACCATTATTTTACATGCAAATATAAGTAGTTATGCACACTGTTATTTGTAAAAATTGGAACACTAAGAATTACATTTAATTTTTTCCCACTGACTAGGGGCATCGCAATACACAAATGATTAGATTTACAGAACAGTACATGAATTTTTACTGTGAGTATTCATTATGGTGTGCTATCAGAGCCTACAAGCGTCGTGGCCAGACTCAAAGAGAACCTGGATATACTTCTGGGAAACATACTGCCTCAAGGTTCGTAAGCTCGTCCACAAAGGAAATACAGTGACTACAGGGGGACCAGATCGAACAATTTGCCGATCGAACACATCCCACAAACGTTCGATGAACGTGCATGCAGGGGAAGCAGTGGCACCCGTCGTTAATTGAAGAAGGCTTGCACATTCTTAGTCACATGCAGGCGGGCATTGTGTAGCTGTATAAAGGAGAGGCAGTGCACCAGGTTCTAAAACCTCCTTAATAGAGCGGTTGCTGTTCAGATTGCCCTCAATAAGTAGGAGGCGAGTTCAGTGACGTAGTTAGGTTAACAAGGGTCCTGGTGCAAAAAAATATTTTGGGCCCTCTGGTGAGATGGGCGACTTTTTTTTTAGTCCTACCAATTCTTGTGAGGTTTGCTGGCATAGGCTCCCTGAACTTTAGGTGGCCCCTCTGAGCTGAGTTTGGGCCCCCTGAGCAGCGCTTGGGGGCCCCCTGAGCTTGGGAGTCCCGGTGCACGTCACCGCCTAGACATCCGATTGCTACGCCTCTGGGCGAGATCGCATATTATTATAACAGCCAGTGGCGCCAAAACAATCACACTTTTCATTTGTCCATTATGCCACTCAACAATGCAGTCCGCTCGATTGCATTCATCACGAAAGCGTCTAAAACGTACACGGCCACCACTGTTGTGGTATCTCAAGCGGGACGCGTCAGAAATACTTCTTTTGCCACGCAGCACGAAAGTGGCCGCATTTATATGCCCATTTCATTTTGAGGCGTTTGTGGTTTCTTATCAATGGAAGTCACCAGCCCAGCCCTTAGCTGACGACGTCGTACCGTCGAAGCAGAGATGTCCACACCCGGTGTAGCGCTCTAACGTCGAACCAACACTATTGACGAAGCTGTTCTGTCGGTTACGGTAATGCGGAAAAGATGGTGATCATCCACGTTGTGGCGACATAACGCATATGATATTAATTTTTTTAGATGACTCTTGGCTGCGTGAAGTTTGGTTAAAGTTCAACATTTTTCTTGGCATTTTTAATTTTCTTGCCCTAACCAAAGAGAAACTTAACTAACAACAGTAGGCTTAACGGTATCTGAAACTTCTACGAGTTGGCATTAGAGCCGTTTCAATGATACCAAACACGTGTCCTATGCGATGCGCAAAGTCACGGTACGGTAAACCCTTTTCCTGGAGAACGCTCATTATTCTACGTCAGAACTTGCATGTACGTTAGAATTTGCTTGTTAATACTGTGCCCTTTGACAAATTATACCATTATTTGAGTGCACGATTTCTCTTCTTTTGAAGGCTGTACACTGACTGAACGTGGGGTAACATCGACCTGACCGTTCACGCAAAGGAGCGCTCTTTCGGTTCTACGTGCATGATATCTCTTTGCAATCTTAATCACTTATTATGATTCAATTGTTCTACGCATCCTCCGGCTTTGGTCCGATTAACACCATTTTTCCTTGGATGTAGAAATTTTCACAAACAATTGTGTGATTGACGTATTACCTTCACGAATCAGTAATGCTGAATAATTAATCTTTACACAGCCATGTCACATCTATTTTGACTCCAACTATTGTTAATACAAGTTTCAGTACTCATGTTTTCTAGTTAGCGCTTTAAAGATTGTCACGTTAAGGTCACCATAGCAATACTGCAGTGATATCAGAAAACTACGGAAACCCGAAATATCGATGGCCGAAGTCGCGTCTTGCCGAACGTTACCAATCACTCACTAGCTCGTACAGCTCCAATGCAAGTTACTGACGATAAATATCTTTAAACGAACATTTCTCATATATATAAATATATATATGGCTCTAAGTTTATATAAGTAGCTATCTTCCCTAAAAAGCACATTTTTACAAACAAAAAGTCGAGCGATTCTTGTATTTGGTATCTAGCGAACGGCTCTAATGTCATCTCGCAGAAGTTTCAGGTATCAGTAAGCCTACTGGTCTTAGTTAAGTTTCTCTTTGGTTACAGCAAGGCTCATCAAAAACGTTAAACTTTAATAAAATTTCAGACAGCCAAGAGTCATCTAAAAAAATAATAACTTAGGTGACACCTTTAAAAAACATATATATATATATATATATACATATATATATATATATATATATATATATATATATATATATATATATATATATATATATATATATATATATAATTATTTAAAATAAATTGTTGAGCTGTGTACAATCATGAATTTTATATTTAGCCGAATACAGTTCTTATGTATGTAGGTATGAAATATAGGGAATAAATAGGCCTATATCTAATACTTTTATACGAGTAACTCGTGTATATAGGTGAAATTAATTTCTGTCAAACATATACAATACCCTTCGTTTTATGTTATTGTAATTATTATGTTTTATTTTGTTTTGTCTCGTCATATGATAGCTAAGCTGGTAAGTGAGTTGGGCGCCAGTGAGTTCAATCAAATACCTTGATACATTGACAAAATAATGGATCGTAAGGAAAGGTGATCAATGTAACCTTATTATCGATTGGAAACTCACAAATTAATAAATTAAATTCCAATCATCTCTATTTTCTTTTTAAAAAGATGTTTATGTGACGTGTTTTTTATTTGACTGATGTAATAATTAATTAGAAACAAAGCAGAAAATATTTTATGTTGAAACAACTAATTGAATAATTCAATTGAATCAAATACACGCTTAGCAATTCATAATTACTGCCCAGTGGATCGCATGAATGATCCCATAGGCGTTACAGCGTTTTGAGAACTGGATTCTGGTTACAACTGAGGTATGAACTGGGCTCCTTTACCGTGCGCTGGAGGTTGCTGGAAGAGGCGAGATGCAAGGGTTGTTGACCATTATGCAGAGATGATGTCCTGGACTGCAACAGCTGTCGAGTCGAGCGCCTTAAACTGCTCGGTGTGGCGTCGTGTAGGGATGGCGTCTGCATACTCCTCGTGGCAGGCTGGTTCCGTCGGCGTCAGGTAGTCAGCACTAGCGAGACTCGGTAGTCAAACAGCCTGCAGCCGTGGTCCACGTTCCGACTCCAAACGACCTGACTCTTCGAACTTTCAGTCACGAATGCCTCCCTTCAGTCGTCCGTCCCTTCACACCACCCTGAAACACATCTTGCCACAGTACTCCAGTTCTCTATCAGACGACCAAAAATAAATTCAACACACCACTCACAACACGTCTGAAACACTCTTATCTTCCGAGCGCTACACAAAGATTCCCTTCTCTCTTCCCTTGGGAAATATCATTAACGTCAGGCTCGCGGAAACCTCTGCTCAACAGAACCTCTTTTTGTGTTTGTCCTGACCGTTTGGTTATCTCGCTCCCCTCCTGTCCCCGGCTGCTCAATTCTATAAAGCCGGGTTCCCACGACGTCTTGTAACGAAGGGGGGACGGGACGGATACTCAACAACACGCCATGGGAACAGGGCCGCCTCTGCTAGCTGGGACGAGACGCAGATACCCACTCTCTGTCGGTAAGTACCACAGGCGTGTGTCGCGGTGCGCTGTTGCCATCGGTTAGCAGCAGCGGTGTGCACCCCTTCTGTTGCTGTAAAGTGTTCTGTACCAAACGACACTAGGCAAAGTGGTGGGGAGGTGGCGGCGAGGTAAGCGAGGGCTAACCTGCGGCGCGCGCTCATCCACACAATTCGGGTAATGAGGCGCCGCCTCCGTTAGAAGAGATCGTGGGAACGCGGCTTAACACAGACAGTTTCGTTTAACGTTGCCAAACATCAGCTGTTATTTATCCTCAAACCAGATGTAACATTACAAATGTCTCTAAAGTACTTAAATAAACGTTTGAAATGTTTGCAAACTCAGAATTTGTACGGTGAAGACGAGAATAGCACGCACGAACAAAGATTTGTAGGTGTTTGCAGGTGTTCCGGCCGATGTCGGTACATCAAAGGAATTCATTGTTCGTGCGCGGACAGTGCGCGTTCGGTGAAGATAGGTTCAAAAACAGGGGCGCGTGTTCCGAACAGTTTCAGTTCTAAGTGCATTTTAAAATCTAGAAATAATATAACTATGGACTGGGATAGGGAAAAATGTTTACTGCTAATTGAATCATATAAATCAAAGCCGCAGATATGGTGGAGCAGTCATAAATATCACCACAAAGAAAATAAAAAGAACGATACCAACAGATGTGGGAACCACTGTTGATGTTGTTAAGTGGTAAGTAAATTCTTTGCACTCCTCTTTCAGAAGAGAAAAAGTTAAAAAACAGAACTCGATTGTGACAGGAAAAGGTGTGTAATTTTATAGATTAGTTTGCTTTATGTTTTCTATTATTACGTTGTTTCAAGGTAAGTAGGGAAATAGTAGTATGTATCTTATTAAACCACTCCTATCATCTGTTCTAAAGTCATACAGCAGTCGCGTGTTATTTCTTGTTTAAAACAAAATTTAGGTTTCCTCTTTCGTTTTTTAATAATGTTCTCTTCTTGACTTAAAACGGACATAATTACACAAGATGCAGCACCAGCAATAAGTTTTCGTCTCGGAACGATTTGGAGGTAGCAATTGAAACGACGACAAATGTTTGCACACGAACTGTCGTTTGCGAGTATTTTGTTGGTGGAGACAACAAACCAATCGATTGCAAACGCACAAACGTTTGCAAACGCCAAAAACGTTTGCAAACTATGCGCAGTTGATGGATCCCAGGCTTAACGATTTTGACGAATGAACAGAAAACGAAAGGCGCCGAGCTAAGCTTGGTCTACCCAGGTACTTAATTATTTAAGTACTGTATACTGTAGATGACTATGAAACTCATCGAGTGTTTCCTAGGAGAAGAGGGCATAAATCACTGTGCTATTACTGCATAATGCCTGCGACGTTAACAAAGTATTGTACTCCAGACCGCGCGGAAACTTTCCAGAGTAATGTCACAGGTTTCTGCCAACTCCCTGCAGTCGAGAATCCCGACACAAACTTTACCGCAGGTAGTGCTGCCAACTTGGAAACAACACAAGACACTGTTTAAGAGTAACTAGGTCTCTTGTTAACTCTGTGTTCCTCGGAACTTTGATTCAAAATGTGGCTTCAGAAATTTACTAACTGTGGAGCGTCGTTTACTTACAGTGATGAATAAGTTATAACCCTCGTCATATTCCAAAATATTATACAGTAAGCTTTGTAAAACCGGTGAAAAAAATTTGTTAGTGTTAAAACGATTTTCTCAGAAATTATTATATAAAAAGAAACGAGTATGAAGTTTTGTAAAGTCATTAAGATGATAGATGTAAAATTCGGTACTAAAATATTTGTTACTGGGAGAAAAGAATAGAGGAAAAAACAAGCAGCAGAAGTTCAATACTTACGAGCACTGCAAGCATCTAGCAGAGCAGTCAGGATAAGAAATTAAGATAAAGAAAAGAAACAATGTTAAACTCCTTCTGAATGCTATAGGACTATATAGAAAACGCTGAAACAAGTAACAAATCGAAAAAGACAGAAACTCCAAACAACAAATTAAATATAAACCAAAGAGAGAAAACATTTACGATGACAGATGCTGTGATTAAGCAAATCTGCCACATCCGAGGTGGTAGGACGATGATTAATTCATGACATTAGCAGATGAAACGCAGAATTAGTGCTGCAAACAACTTAACTACCGACAGTGATATAAAGTGTAATGTCATGGAAAATCCTTGTGATTTTATCTTTATTGTGCGCTGACGAATATATAGTTACTGAAAGGGGAACGAGGTAATGACGTGTTGAGATAATTTGCTTCGGAATACTGTATCTTGCATGATTTTCTATTGATTAAGCAGCATTTGCATGGTTTCCCAAAACCACTCCCGGCGAATGCCGGGATGCTTCCTTCAAAAGGTCATGGTCGAATTAATTCCCGTTCCTTGTCCACAGTCCCATCCCGCCTCTAATGACGTCGACAAGGCGTAAAACCATAAGTTGAAGAAAAAAAAAAAAAGTCAGCTAAGAATAGGGACGACTTCGCTGTACAATTCAAAATGGCTTTGCTCGAAAAAATTCATCTTAATTTGTCCACTACATCTTCTACGCTGACACTAATCTTTTCCGTTACAAGCCGTCGTCTTTAAAATCGGCTGTTAATTAAGTCTGCTAGCTTCCCTAGTTCATTTTTCAGACAGACGCTCACTAATTTCTTGTTAACTAACTCTTCATTAAAATGAACTGTTCCTCAGGGCGAGATGGACTGTGAAAGGGTAAGCATGGCGTGTCAGTCATCCACTGCCCTTAGTATTTATGGTAGTTCCGGCCTACCCCATCGAAAGACTGTCGGCTATACCGCCAGTGTATGGGCCGCTGGTTATTTTGTTATTATCACAATCCAGACCCACACTGATGAGCCAGAAAATTATTATTACTACCTAATATCGATATAAACCCATCCAGGCAATAGCAGTGTCACCTGACGAGAAATCACTGCTAGTCAGACACACGCACGGTGCATGTAGTGTCAGTGAGCTTGCTATCCGTGATTAGAATGGGGAGCGCGATTTATCTAAGTTTGGACAGATTGTGATGGGCCCGGATGTTCGAGCATTTCGGAAATTGCATGATTTATCGGGAGTTCTAGGAGTGCTGCGGTGAGTGTCTTTAACAAGTGGAGAAACTATGGTGAAACCACATCCAACCGTCGAGGGGGTGGGCGGCCAGATGTCGGACGTCGTATGCTGGGAAGACTAGTAAAACAAGACAGGCGGCAAACTCTAACGTAACTAACATCAGACTTTAATGCTGGACAGAGAACAAGTGTGTCTGAACACACAGTGCATCGAACACTCCTACGATAGACCTCCGCAGCCGACGTCCCTTGCGTGAGCCAATGTTAACACCACGACATCGGCAACAACGACTTAAATGGGCACGTGACCATCGTCACTGGACTTTGGCGCAGTGGCAGAGCGTTGTTTGGTTTACGAATCACGATACCTTTTTCATCATGGCGATGGGAGGGTGCGAATCCGTCGTTTTCCAGAGGTCGTACAGCTTCGTGACACATGTACTGCGGGACGGAGACAAGCTGTCGACGGCTCAGTTATGCTCTGGAGAACATTCACTTGGGCATCCATTGCTCCAGTGGAGCTTGTGCAAGACACCGTGGTGGTCAATAAATATCGTACACCACTTCATTACGATCATGTTTCCCATCGGCAGTAGCCTTTTTCAACAACATAATGAGCCATGTCACAAGGACATGTGATGGAGTGGTTCGAGGAACACAGTGGTGAGTTGCAATTGATGTGCTGGGCACCCAACTCGGAAGATCTGAACCCGATCGAACACATCTGGGATGTGATTGAACGTTGCTTGTGGGAATTAAGTGACTTAAGTGTGTATGCAGATTTGGTGCCAACTCCCTCCTGCGACTTACCAAGGCCTCATTGCTTCCATGCCCAGACGCGTCGCCGCTGTTATCTGTGCCAAAGGCGGACAAACCAGCTATTAGTTAATAGTCACAATGTTCTGGCTGATCAGTGTATAAGCCTGCGACAGGCCAGACGCTACGCTCACCAAGAACACAGATAGAGGCCGTCTTGGACTGACGCATTTACTGTAAAATTGGCTCCCTCTCTCTCTCTCTCTCTAAAGGCGCGTTGGGCGAAGTCTGGACTGTGGTAAATCAATGAATTCGCGACTTCCCGTTACCGACATAATATGACGTGTTGCGCGTTGGATGCTTTTCGGATGGGTAAAATCGTAAGAGCTCGTGTGACTGACAAGCTTACAGTATATCCGTAGCGGTATGGTGGCTCAGTGGTTAAGGTGTCAGACGGGGGAACGGAAGATCCCTGGTTCGAATCCAAGTCTCGCTGGAGTTTTTCATAGGCCTTTAACCCGTTTGACTTCTGGCACAGCTTGCTATGTAATGTGAAGTACGCAAGAGCACTTCCGTGGTTCGGATTCCACGTTAAACTGTAGGCCCACTGTACCTTGTAGCACTATCGGGTTATGCTAAGACAAAGGTGGAATGCGTAGTCAATATAAACCCTGTAGTATATTGAGGGATTTTAGTTATAGAATATAGTAATTTCCACTCGGAATAATTTTTTGTCACGCTTCTAGACATGTAACTTAATTCCACCCGACGCAGCATAGTTCAAGGTTAACAGACGCAAGACGGAGAGGATCTGGCTCGCCTACACTTGAGGCGCTAATGGAAGACCGTCACCTCTGACTGCGTGCGGCACACGTCGCTGATCCTCACATCTACGGTTAAGTGTTACCCAAACGAGGCCTGCACCAGTTCCATGAGACTGTTTAATGAACCCGTAAGCGCTCTGGAGACAAGAGGTCTCTGCTCTTTACACCTTGTTTAAAACTGAGCTAGGCGAACATTTATCACAGACTGGTATAGTTCCTTGCAATTTTGTTTAACAATTTCGGGAAGGTAATTGTTCCCATTCCGATGGCGCCCGAAATATATCTTTTTGATTGTTTAAGAACGCATTTTATAATGCGTGTTTGACTGATCATATATTGATCAAGGTTTTCCATTGATTAAAGTTAAAGGCAACGATTATATATATATATATATATTTAACGGCCTATTGTAAACCTGGGCCTTACTTGATATTGTTTTTAATATGTTTATAATAAAGATAAATGTGTCCAGACATGTACACGCCATAAGACACAATAAATTCTGATGTTGTTTTCCTGTAGTCCCGCACAACTTGAGATTCTTGCTTCCTCATAAAAATTTGCCTGTTAATGGAATTAACTTCTAAACATCAATTTTAATAAGAAAAGTAGTGGGAAGCAACCACCCACTACAATATATAAATACCTACATGAAGATTTGTACTACATATAGCAATTGCAATAATATACATGTAAAAACACACATTTACAATCATTTATAATGGCGTATACCACAAGGGCGAAACGCATTTGGAGAATAATGGATAAAATTCACCAAAACAATTGTTTTCGGACGGAGTTATTTCTAAAATTTATTGATAAAACCAGTTCTATCACGGGTAGGGCACATTTCCTTCGAGCCTCACACTTACTCACTGAACGCCTGTGCACTAATGTTGGTGCGTCATGGTCCCCCAGGGCCTTTAAGGAAAAAGGAGATACATAGGTGATTGGGAAAATTTGTTTTCTTGTTGCTCCTTGCATACAGTTGAAGGTTTTCCAGGTATTCGAGTTGAGATGTAATTCACTAGGGTTGATTTGATACAGTGGGAGTCACCGCCTTCATAAAATATGTCTTCGGCTTCACTATGCTCTATTGTTATATTGTTGATCCTTGCAGGGGCCACTGCAGTTCTGAAGTAGATGAAGGTTTTGCAGTTATTCGAGTCGATATATAGTCCACTAGGGTTGGTTTAATACAGTGGGAGTCATCGCCATCATAAAATATGTATTCGGCTTCACTATTCTCTATCGTTTTCTTGTTGGTCTTCGCAGGGGTGACTCCAGTTCTGACGTAGATGAAGGTTTTCGATGTATTCCAGTCGAGATGTAATCCACTAGGGTTAGTTTGATACAGTGGGAGTACCGCCTTCATAAAATATGTCTTTCGCTTCATATGCTCTATTATTATATTCTTGATCCTTGCATGGGAAACTCCAGTTCCGACGAAGATGAAAGTTTTGCAGGTATTCGAAACGAGATATAGTCCACTACGTTTGGTTTGATACGGTTGGAGTCATCGCTTCATAAAATATATATTTGGCATCTCTATACTCTATTGTTATATTGTTGGTCCTTGCAGGGGCAACTGCAGTTCTGACTTAGGTATTCGAATCAAGTCCACTAAGGTTGATTTGACACAGTGGAAGTAATCGCCTTCTTAGAATATGTATTCGGATCACTATGTTCTATTGTTATCTACTGGTCCTCGCGCGGATGATTCCTGTTCTGGTGCAGAGGAAGCTTTTCCAGGTATTCGAGTCGAGTTGCTTTGATAAAACGGAGAGTCGAGCTGTGCCATTTTAAAGAATCCTTTCCGATTTCGTAGTCTACTTATATGTTATGTCTTCCCCTAGAGTTTGTGTGGCTCTTCAAATATTTGTTCGGATCTTTCGCTGTACTTTACGTCGTTACTTTGTACCAAGGGTGCTACAAATCCTGCAGTTTTGTAGAGGACTGGGAGAGGTTTTGCTTTTATACTTCCAGTTATTCGTCGCCATGTCCCAATCAGAGCGACATCCAAGAGTACAAGTACTTGATTGACATGGCACATTCGTTACTGTGCATTTCAGTACCACAGAACTATTACAAACTGTTTTGAATTTACGTCAAAGAAACACCACACCTTCCAACAACGTATTTCCGACGTGCGTCTCCGTCAACGTTGAATTATATTAAGAGCATTTCTGAACGCTATACTGCTACTAAAAACTGAATTAGATTTACCGGAAGTTGAAGCCAGGAGTTGTAGTCAGTAATATTTATTACTAATATCACAGATCGTTGCAGAAATCTTTCGAGATGCAATGAGAGGAAATACTGAGAAATTTATATACCAGAAAACGACACTGGCTATAAATTATTTTCACAATCCAGCACTGCGCCAGCCGTAAATTTTTGGTGCAATATTACGACTAGTAGTTTCGACGGACTTGGCAGTTAAAGACCCAATAAACGTTGCGAACAACTGAGACGCCAAAGATCCAATAATTTACAGAAAGTTCACATTATCCGTACACAGTAGGAAGAGTGAAGAAAGAGTATAACTTGGATACAAAGTAAATATCATATCTAAAGTTAAGTTTTTAATTTAAATAGTCTCTTCACTTATGCGATTCTCGTAGCTGGATGTAAGACGGAATACAAAACTAAATCTACTGCAGGCAGAGAATAGACTTTAGCCGAAAACGTCACAGCTCTAAATCCAAGACTAAAGCAAGGTGGAATATTTATGCCACCGAGAGCTAGGTAAATTGCTTTTCGTAACGACAAATCCACACTTGACCCATAATTGAAAGGAGTTTTACAAAAATAGCAACTAAATGAACGGACCATCACAACACCTTTGTTATTTAGTAAGAGTGTGAAATGAGACTGGTTGCAATTTGCATACTAATTATTTGGCTCAATTATACAGGTGTAAGAGATTATTAGGCAACTAGGGGCTTATTTTGATAGCTATATTTTGGTGGATAAATGTCTCAATAGAATCATTGGTCATTTAAATACAGATAAAAATTGCAAGTTCAATTTTTCGTTCGCCATTCAGTCGAATACTAAGAATGGTCCCTGAAAATGATTTAGGTTACTTAAGAATAATTTTTTCAGGCACAGTTTAGAGGTACAAACTCAAAAATTAATTGTTTCATAGTGTAGCTGTGACTTAAACATAAATAAACTGTTAAATTTATGCAATCGAATTTCTTCTCTTCAGATTACGAGTACCTCTACTTATTAGACATTACCGCCATAACGTCAAATGTATAGGAATTATATGTAAATATTTACTTTATGAAAGGTTCTCCAACACTTTTCACTTTCCGACACGGCCCGTTCACTGAATACTTTTCTTTCATTCATAGCCTCATTTAAAGTTAGTTTTGAGATCACCAAACATTATTCCACTATGTTTTAATTGCCTCTTTGAAATGGAATGTATTACAGAATAATTACTTAACCACTACTTTTCACGAAACTAATAACTTCTTTTCTTCCTACACCTTACTTCTGCCATTACTGATTTTTATTGTGGCTTTCCCGATGGGGAGAGGAATTTTTTAGAGCTGTGATTGATCATATGATCTACGCCAGGACATTCCGTGGTTCGGATTCCACGTTAAAGTGTAGGTCCCAGAGGAAATCAATCGGCCGTCCAACCTCTGACACAACAGCTCGGGAGGGTCCAACCAACCTTCGGGTGGACATATTTTAGACATACTTCACTCAGTGTTTCGTGTAAATATCGTCTGACAGCACTCGTATTAATTTTATTTTATTTCAGTAGCGATGCAGCAGAATGATTTGGTAAACTGTCCATTACTAAAATTAGTAATTAATTCCAGTCCCTCACTCCTTAACAAACAAACGAAAATTTTCTCATTCACTTTCGTCTGAATTCGAGTGCCAGCTTAATTTTTTTTTTTTTTTTAACTGCTTAACATCTCTTAACAGCGAGGTCTTTAGAGACGGGAAAGGATGGGGGGCAAGGAATTGGAAGGAATTCGGCCATGGCCTTTTGAAGGAATCATCCCTGCATTTTCCTGGAGTGATTTGGGAAACCATGGAAAACCCAAATCTGGATGCCCGGATGGGGATTCGAACCGCGCACCGTCCTCCTGAATGCAAGCTTTCGGTTATAGTCATCCGTTCCCTTATTTGACTGAGATTTCCTGTGATTATCGTCTGACGCCATTCGTATTATCACACATTTCCATTTTCTCTGACACCTTTCAGGGAGCGTCTATAAACTACGTGGCACGGTCTAGGGAGAGGGGTTGGGTGGATAGCTACCCTGGGCTAAGTGGAGGAGGGGGTGGTTCGGAGCCAAGCCACGTAGCTTTTATTTCGTATTATTTGTCACAGTTAAAAGAAGTACAGAACTCACAACAGCTTGTGAATATTTATTTCCGTCATTAGTTACGAGTATATCCCTATATAATTTACGATATTCTGACAAGAGAAAACAGTACAAAATGTCTTCTCGAATCAATAGGGAGAAAAGTACATGCCATGGGGGAGGGGGGGGGCGGGAGGTAGAGGCAAAAGCCACGTCGGGCTACGTAGAAGGAGGGAGGGGGGTTTCACAGGAGGCCAAAATGGAGCTATGTGGTTTATGGACGATCCCTAAGTTGTAGCTAATTTCTACGTTGAACAGCTGGAAGTTGTGTTCAGCTTTGCTTCAAGTTAACGTTCGTTGTATTGAACAGGGAAGAGTGCATGAGTGCAGTATCGAGATTATTCTGTGAATCAACTATTGTTGGTATATGACGATAAGGCACCTACTGCCTACTTTAATAATACATTATATCTGGTGATTTTAATGTCTGTTACTGCAGTCTGTCTTTACTATGACAACCTCATCCTAAGTCTAGTGAAAGACAGATCCATTTTTTAAACAGCTTCTTTTGTTGTTTGACGATTATAAATTTATGTCATCATAAGGTAATTGAATTCAAATTCATATGTTCAGGACAGAACAGGAACAGTTAGATTAATTGCAAAAAGAAAAGTTCTGGATAATAGTAGCTTAATAATTATTCCAATTGACTTATTTTTTAGCTATCACTTTCCACACACACCCCCGCCCCCCAAAAATATATTTCCTACAGCTTTAGATATCAGTAACTGTTTTTCTGTAGTATAAATAATTCTAAGCCTGCAAGCTTAAACGTCAGGCGCTAAGATATAAGCCAGAATTTCGACATCTAGAACCTTTAACACTGTACTGCAACATTTGCAACTTTCAGTTATGAAATAAAGAACTGAGACTTAACTTATTGTCGATAACGTCTATCGTTAACATGATCCATTGTGAATACCAACGTCAATAAATGTTTGTTAGCAGTAGTAGTGGTCTGTTTACTGTACCGCACCATTCTTGAAATCTATTTTGGAAGTGGAAACGTGCACACAGATTATTGACTATTACAATCGAAAAATGACATGATTCCTACATGCATTTGTTCACCTCATCTAGCAGAGAAAAAAATTCATCGCTTCATTTCTCGCTCAGGTTCATTTCACCTCTAAACACAGTTCGCCCAGTATTTCTCCAAATTCATCCACGATTTTATATAGCAGTTTTTTTTTAATATATTTTCTTCAAGCACTTTCCATATTGCTGCATTGACTGAATTGTGTGAGATAACGATGATTGTTCCGCTTGTACTTCTGTAAAATATTCATAGCCGATGACACCTCGTTCAGAGCCGAAAAGCATGCGACACTAAATCATTAATAAAACAACTGCATCAGCTTTATTCGTTTCACTACACAAATCTCTCAATAAACTAGTCGTTAATTAAATTTCTTTCTCTCCAAAGGCGTAAAAAGTTCCGGCCAGATATTTTTCTTACAAATCTAATTAATATTAAACAGTCCCAAAACGTCAACCGAAGTGAATTAAAACTAATTAGAAAGGGACTTCGACCGAGCCTCTTTGTGAACTCGTGGATTTCTCAGATTTCTTGTTACCTCCACTCTCAAAAGGACAGCACCGAACTTTTCATGCTTAGAAATTTAATAACTGAAGCAAACAAACGGTTCTAATTGTTGTTCAACTCTGAGCCAACTTCGAATCGGAGTAGGAAATTCGTATAACCGCTGGAATATGCTACCAGTCTAGATAAGAAGAGCAACAGCAGTTCTGAAGTGAAACTTCTGTTCCGTCTTAAGTTAAGGCTGAGCAGTGATTCCTTCCCGTTCCTTGTCTCCAGTCCCATCGCACCTCTAATGACCTGGACGTTGACGAGGCGTAAATCCATAAGGAAAAAAAATACTTGGTACTGTGCCTTTAAAATTGATAGCTTTAGAGTAGTAACAGACCAGCTGTTTATTTGCATAAGTAAAACTTCCGAGCAGAATGATTATACACCAGGAAAATGAGTCCAAAAATGTTATAAAAAAGGTAAATTAATATGTGAATAAAATAACAACTGAAGGAAAACTATGGAGTCAATTTCGATGATGAAAAGTTGTATTGCGTTGATAATTTAACTACTTAACATCATCGAAACTTTCAGCATCTAAATGTTAGAAATCCAACGAGGCATTAAATAAACAAACACACTCGGGCATCCTGTAACTAAGTGTAATTATTAATTATCAAGATTTTTTTTACTTATGACTTTACACATAGTCAACGTCAAAGTCAAAGTAGTAAAAGGTGTAAGTGGATTGGGCTAATGGAATTCGGGAGAACGATGGTTTGATTTGCCGCCCAGCCATCAAGATTTTGGTTTTCCGTGGCTTACCAAAATCATTCCAGGCTAATGCCAGAATGATTTCTTCAAAAGAGCATGGACGAATTCCTTGCACCAGTCATTTCCCGTCTCTAATGACCTCGAAGTCGGCGAACTGTAAATAAATATACAAAAAACGTAAGAAAATCGGCCATGGCCTTTTGAAGGAAGCATCCCGGTATTCACCATCTGCATGGCCATACGGCCTGATGCAAGGCCCGACTTTTAACTGTTAAAACACCAGGCGCGGTAAAAATTTAGCTGAGGGAATTTAAACGAAAAAGAAGTTTTGCTTCCAAAATTCCGGTACGATTTAACATTCCTTTTTTTTTTTATTATTTGCATAAGTCTGATAAAGCTATTGCAATATTTCAAAAGTTAATTAAAATTCATTTTAACTAATTTCTTTATTTTCAATAGCAAGAAATCAGTTTTGTTTCATCTTAGTCTCTCTCTCCCTTACTCTGTTCTCGCGTTTGTAATATTACTCTATTCTCAAATCATGAGAGGCCACTGTAATAGTGGTTCGTATACGAAAATTTAAAAAGTTTACATCTACACAACTTGTTAATTACAATTTCTGATTTAGAGTTATATAAGGTGTAGTTTAGGTACAACGATTGTTCAAAATTGAATATATTATGTAATAAAAGAAACAGTTTCCGCAGTTGGTAGCACTTCCTGATGTCAGAGATAAAATTCTACCCTTTGTTTTTGTTTTTGTTTATTTGCCCTTAGGTGCTAGTTGATGTTGTACTGCCATTGACTACTTGCACAGAGAAATTGTACAAGAAAGGCATATAAATACCGAAATATGCCAGTTTAATAACAGATCGGATTACAAGGTTCATCATGTACACATTCTTACAATAATAAATGTTAAAATATACAGAACCTATTTAACTAAAGCTTAATATTACTTTTCTTTATAAAACTCGCTAACGATTTATTTTAAGTCGTTCAGCTGCTCCTTTGTATTGTTATTAAGTAAAGCAAAATGTATAGTAGATTGGAACAGAACACTGTTATTAAATTTCTTAGGCAATAAAACGGGAAACGACAAGAAATGTGTCAAGGACTGAAAAGTGGATTGTGTAAATGTGAAAATAATTTTCATCTTTTATTTCAAGCTATTTGTTGAAAATGCCACTGCAAGAAGAATAATCTTCTGGGCAAACCTCCTCAATATCAGACGAAACTAGGTTATGGGAGTATAACCTGAAGAATTGTATTATTGCGGTGAAGTGAAATAGTCTTCCACCACGAAATTGCGTGCTTGGTCATCCTCCAATGCTGTTTGGGAGAAGTCCAACTAGTAGAGCTGGCAATGAATCTTCATCACAGGCGCCAGTGGGCAGGAATTGGGTGATCTGAAAAATTTCGTCAATTAGTATGACACAAATTGCTTCTGGAGTCTTTAGTTGTTATTGACATTTTCTGGTACTTGATAAATGTGTCATTCTTAATAAACAGAGTTGCTTATCTATATGCAATACATTTCCTTAGAATTAAGAACGAAGCAACGATAATCTCTGCATAAAGATTTATACAATGTTTGCAAATGTAGCCAGCCATCAGCTGTTTTCTTCTTTTTAAAAAAAATAATAAAAAAAAATATTTGATCAATTCTGGTAAGTGGACTTTTGTATGTATATAAGTTTTTTCACTTTTTTTTTTTAAACAAAGTACATAGATTTACGACCGTCAGGTTTCAAGAGGAAGTCGTGATCTGGGAAGCTCCTTTGCTATTTTACCACTTCATATCTCCTGTTTCCCATTAAGAACAACCCTTCTCCGTAATTCAGAATGTTAAACGTTCACTGAATTAAAATGCTGCAAACAATGATAACATTGGATCACAACTGAATAACGCGTAATAGCTATTTTTTGTTCAGTCGTGTTTCATACAGCTTACATTAAGCACAGTGTCCATTACGCGAAATATTAATAGCTTTGGACGGATGTCAGCCATGTTTCGTCACCGATATCTAAAAAATATTATAATGGTGAAACAGCATATCTTCCCCCAGATGGTCTCCATTATTTTCACCGAGCGTGAAGGGTAAGTGGATTACACTCTGGGCTTGCATTCAGGAGGACGGCGGTTCGAATCCCGGTCCGGGCATCCAGATTTGGGTTTTTCCGGACAGGCGAAAAATGGTATCTGTTGAAGTTCATATTATGCCACCTTTAGATACAGTATAAACTGAAAAACTGAATCATCCAAAAACATAATAATTACAAATATAAACCTCGATATTTTTTAATTCTTACGCAGTAGATAACGCAGTGTTACAATTAAAGCCATTTTATTAACGGCTTTAATTTAAATATTGTTTTCGTTCATAAATGTTTAATTTGTTTCGCGTTTCGCCATGTCGATTAAATGAATCATCAGTACCTATAAATTATTGGTTTTCTTTTGTTAAATTATTGTTAAGTTATCAAGCTTTATAGATTAAGACCTATGAACCACGTATGCCTAGCTTAAGAATTTAAATTAAAGCCCTTCCATGAATCTCGTTGATCTAAATAACTCCGTTTACAGAAAACAAGTATAAAGTAACATTCCATACAAAGAAACAATGTTAACATAATTTCGACTTAGTATATAAAACTGAAGGTATGAATTTTCATTTATACTTAAGGAGAGTTCAATTCAAGACAAAACCTTTAGGAATAAAATCGAAAATATAGCCACAGTAGTCAGAGAGCTATAATAGAGCCAGTATTCTGAATATTTTTTTGTGATTTATTCGCCTTATTGCTCTGAATTTTCGTTCATTCTGAGGGCTTCATAGTTCATCAACATTGATGTCATCTGAGCACCGATATCGCTCATTTTGCTCGCACTATTTACTTATTATTCAAGACAAAAAAGGACGCACGTAGAAACCAGTTTTTTCTTCCAATTTCCCCTACCTCTCCACCCTGGCCATTTTGGTGTACAAATATGTTTTAGCATATCTATTCCAATTATTAAAGGAATGATTTTATCGCTGTCCCTCCATATTTCACTTATGTTTAGAAGTCTATATTTCCTAATTCTCCTCATTTTATCATGCACCTTACCCAAAGTGTCTAGACACCCTTATTGATAAGGGTCCAATAGTTCAAATGCGGCATCTCCAGTCTGTTGTACGTTGCTGAGTCAACTTCTACTTCGTATTACCTTACATTTTTACAGAATTGTTTTAATGGGTCTATTGATTATCGCTTTATTTATAGGATATAATTTTAGGATAGGTTAGAAAATGGACGCCAATTATTTACACTTAATCCCTTTTAATCCGACTTGACAAAACTTTAAGTCGATATTAGATTTTTGGTCAATACAACACATACCATGTGCAAGATTCAAATCTGAAAACGTACTTAGTATACTGATTAGAGGGCTACACGAGACAAACAGATGACAGAGTGACAGAAGTAGAGGTCCGTTTTCTTTACGAACAGAACTCTTAGACCGAAATGGCTGGATTGGGTATCCAACCTGCTCTCTTTACCAGGCAGGTTGGTAACTACTCATCCATCAAGCTAGGTTTTAGGTACTCACGATAACTTCTATGCTATCGGAGCCGGCGTCAAGAAATGTATAGAATGCATTCTCCAGATTGCTAACCCATGGTGCGATACATCGATCATAAAATTATTAATGGGTGACTATGCCTGAGGACGTACGACACTTGAGCTCAACGTTACTGCCAACCTTAACACTCGAACGATTTCAGCTTTTCTCCACCTGCCGGAAAAAAAAAAAAAAAATCCCGGAAGGCTCTTCAAATGGCCGTGGCCAAATTCTTTCCCTCAACGTCGACAAGGCATAAAACCATACGCAAAAAAAGCAATCTCTTTGGCCGATAGAACGGACAATACTGTGCATTAGCTTTGTCCGTGTTTACTATTTTTCCAAGACTGGTATAGTATATAAGGGGCGTGAGCAGCGTCAGATGTTGAGTGATCGCTGTGAAGGACTCGGATATACCGCGTCAGACAGCGTAATCAGCACCTGACAGACTTAGAAATGGACCTGTTGTGGATCTTCTTTTGGCCGGCTGGTCGAATCCTGTAACATCGAGACTTTAGGGCATTCGGATGTGACAGCGGCCCAATGTTAGGCGGCGTGGGAATATGAGGGCAATCATACTCGTCAAGGTTCCACTCGACAACATACGGAGGATCGCTGTATTGTGCACCAAGCACATCGTTATCCCTCCACATCTGCGCCTCCCATCCGAGATCAAGCAATGGACTGCCTAAACGACATCCCGTAACGTTTGGTCGGAGACTATTCGCAGCCAGTCTGGAAATTACCGCCTATTGCGTAGGCTGCCATCAACACCACCACACAAATGTTTCATTTGGGGAGATGCTGTGACTGCTCACGAATGGCGTCGCATTGTGTTCAGAGATTAATCAAGGTTCTGTACTATCTCGAATAACCATCGTCCGTGAGTATGTCGGCTATGTCGTGAGGAGTCCCATTCTTCCATAGTTTTGGAGAGGCGCAGTGGTGTTACTCGTGGCGGAAATGGTGTGGGAAACTACGGTTAAATATATGTCGAATCCATTCGGGAAAGATCTGGAGGCGGGTGGGTCGAATGGCGTTCCCGCTTCAGGTAGATGGCTCATTAGCGAAGGTAGGCTGTGGATATCCCTCGGACAGTGGAGAGTAACTACGACAACACAGCTGATACAAGGATCCTGTTTATTAGACTCAGGCTCACAATACACTATGACAGATAGCGGAGTGATGTTGCCTCGAAGGTCAGGCAAGAAGTGAGCTCCGTGTGCTGTGTGCTGCCGTTAAGTAGCCCCTCATAGGTGTCACTGCAGTCGCCGTGGCGCTGGTATCCTGCTCGATGCGTCTGTGGCACCATCTAGTAGCGTAGCACCATACTCCCGATCCTATATATAATTATTCCTTCCGATCACGATTGGTAGTGATTGAGGGAACACTGACGGAAAAAATGGAACCTCACGTACATCCACATGTGTTATCTCTCATGTGACAGTATTGGGTGCCGTTTTAAACAGGAAAATGCTCGTTCATATCTGGCCCATGTCTCCGTGAACTGTCTTCGTGATTTTCGGGTACTCCCGTGGCCACCAAACCCTTAGATCTGTCCACGATAGAACATGTGTAGGACCAGCTCGGACGTCAACAGTTGAGGAGCAGCTTGCCGTAGAAGGGGATACAGCGACTGTATGACACCCTTCCCAACAGAATCAGTGCTTGCATTCAGCTCAGAGTGGGTGCAACGCCAAACTGACAATGGGTTCATACTGCCAAGACATTTGTAAATTCTACTCGATTTTTTAATCACTAAAATAACATCACAAACCGTCTCAATCCGTCTCAACCGTCTACCCTTTTGTATGCTTCCTTTTTTTATCCAGGCAGCGTATGGTGAAAACTAAGAGCTTGTTGCGAAGTTACGAGTTTGGGTAAAGGCACGTTATAACAGTATTCTAACAACACTTAACTGTTGTAGGATGGCTGACTGAATCACTGTATTAGGTAAGATTCGAAGAAGGCAACGATTTTTTTTTTAATAATACATTGGACCTGCACAATCTTACGCAACTCAAGTAGAAACTCAATATCATCCATTTGCCGTGATAAAGTAAGAAGACTAATTTAGATCTGCCAAAATTTCCAGGTATTCTGTGTAACTAATGCTTAATGAATGAGCCAGAAGGTTGCTAGTTTATACACCTAGCCATTATTAAATAAAAAGGAGACAAGTTGTAGTGTTTCACGTTTCAACCACCATATGTTAAACTTCTTCTGACTTCTTACGGATGCTGGTATTGGGTATGATCAGTTTGTCATATGAGAACTTTAAACTGGAAGCTCTTTAATATGCTTCAGAACGCTGACATGAATGTGACGGAATCTGATTTTACCATTCTTTTTTTCATTTTCACGCGCAATATGAACTGCAAATGCACTTAACAGTCACTCGCCACATTCATATACTTTGAAGAGAATTGAATTAGAGACAGCTGGAATTATGTAAACGTGGTGCTGCAGGCAGTCCTATAAACAGAAAGGAAAGGCCATAAGTGAGATCTGGCAATGTAGGGAATGATTCTCCCGGTATCAGAAAAACGATTGATTTAATGTATTTATTTGAACGAGAAAAAATTTCTGGGACCAAACGAATTGGTTACTTCATCTTTGAATCAATATTAGCGTCAAGGCCGTATGGTAAATACAGCGACTCCGATAAAGCCATCAATGCCAGGATCGTCCGCCGTGGACAGCAGCGTGTGAATGAGACAGGCAAACGTCGGTTATCGCGTATTGGAACAGGCGATAGACGAGCTACACTGGAAAGGAATTTTTACGTTGATGTACAACAATATACGTATAAGCAGCGCCACCAACTAGAACCATCTCCTCGGTAGGAGAAAAACTAGCCTTGATCCCTTTGTCGAAACTCGTTAATATATTATCTGTACACATAATAAGCAAGTCTGTCTTGTACGACGTCACCTGTCACGTTATGACGTCGCTCTATGACGTCGCGCAATGACGTCACGCTTTACGCCATTTTTCCTTATTATGTACGTTATTTAACAACATTTCTAAGCATCCGCGAATAAATTAACTGACAGAACATTGAAAAAATATGTATTACGTTTAAATCGTCATATCAATCATTAAATGCTTATATTTACTTATTATTCTTTTAATAAATAGAAGTATTCCTTAAATGCTTTGTCCACAGATATTTAAGATAAAAGTTTTAATTTTCGAAGATCAATGTGACCGAAAGCTTTGACTAGATTGGTACTTAGCATTACAACTGGCATTTGACGCTACAGCAGAGGGCATGAATACTTTAGTTTTTTTTAATAATTTAAACTGTGACCTATTATTGAAATTATTAAATCGTTTGAACGGAAATAGTTGCACACTGATTGCGAACTGTGCAACCTACACAACAATTAAAATAAATATTACGTGGCATAATGTAAGTTTATAAGATTTATTTTAATCTTCTTTGCTTTTTCTGAGTAACATTACTGAGGCTATTATTTCCGCAACATGTAACTATGTCAGCTATTCAAACGTTGTAATATCGGTCTGAATCACGGATAACAAAATAGAAAGGTTTTACAGCTTTACTTTTTTGTTGAAGATCTTTGATCAAATTTATAGAGCGATCCGTTATTGCCACTAAAATGCGATACAGTACATGTATTAATATGCTTGAGATTGAAGTATTGTTTTTCTGTCGGCAAGTTTAGAGTAGTATGTGGTTAGGTTGAAATGCAACCTGGACCCGGATTGGAACGGAAACGTTTTGTTACAGTGCAAGACACGAGGAATTATATTGAATTTTATTTTATAAAATTAAGCAATTGCTAAGAAATTAATTGTCAGAACACTTAAAGAAAAGTATGTATTTCGTTTAAATTGGCATATTAATTATTAGTTTTTTACTGAAATCATTACATGGTTTGAATGAAAGAAGTTCTAGATAGATCGCGATCTACGTGGCATAGCGTAAGTTGTTAAGACTTATTTTTAGCATCCTGCGTTTTCTCTGGGGTCATTATTTCAGCCGATGTAAGCTGTGTCAGCAGTTAAAACATCGATCTTCATCACAGGTAATAAGAAAGAAAGGGGTAAGAACCTGTGAAGATTGGGATCAAGTTTATATCGCGATGCATGATGACACTGACAAGCGATACAGGGAATGTATTAACTCGCGTGTGATTGAAGCTTTGCTTTTCTAGCGGCAACATTAGCGGAGTTGGGATTAGGCTGAAATGCATCCTGGACCAAGTTGACAACTGAAGGTCTTTTTATAGGACAAGGGACGATAAATAACAATGAGCTTTATTTTCCAACAATGCAATTTAGTTAAGCAACAGCAGAGAAATAAATTACCATAACATTCCGTTAAACCCGTCATTTTTTACGGGCTTTGGGACTAGTTATGTATAATATGATTATATATTTCCTGTCACGGATACTACCATGTCGAAATACGATATTTATGTGTTTGAATTAATAAATGTAATTTGAACGTGCAGTCATCTTTTTTATTCACGTCACGATTTAATATAATCACATAATAACGTAAAAGTCTAGTTTAATCCCACACTAATTTTATTGAAACTGTTCATAAAAAACACAACCTATTGAAGATTAATCTGTCCTCTTGTAGAATGCAAATATCTTTTAAACACAACCGGAATATCTCAAAAAATTACACAAAGTCTTGAATAGATCTCTCATCGGTATTTGGATTAATTTTCAGTATTACAATCTTCTGCATTAGTTCAGATTTCTTGTTGCTAACAATATCCAATCAACATTACCATATTTTTCTTTATTATCACTGTTCCTCTTTTTTCCAAAGATCACCTAGCCTACCGCTTCTTGGATAAATCCTACAGTATGCTTATCTTCTTGCTTTCCCTTGAATTTTAATCTCCGATGTGCTTATATTAAAACAAGCTTAATTTCATTTTTTTTCAACCTGAAGATATTTTATTACAAAGTAGTTCTATTCAGACTCCTTGGTGGTACCTCTTGTTACTGCTCATCGAAGGGCGCAAAGATTAGTATACTTGCAGCATTGTCACTGCTTCCTAAAAATACAGGGTGATTCAAAAAAACGTGAACAAAATCTGTCATACAATAAGAATCAAAAACCGCAAAGGAACAGAGGGTCGCAAACGCCTGTAAAGGGCGCTAGAGCAACGATCACCAGACCTGCCTCATTTAGATTATTTCTTGTGGGGATTTTTAAAAGGACTTTTGTATGAAATACCTGTTGAAATGCCGGAAGACTTGGTAGGAAGAATCGTTGCGGCAGCCGGATGTGTTCGAGATACACCTGGTACCTTTGAGAAGGTGCGCCATTCCATGCAACGGAGATGCCGGGCTTGTCTGGATGCATCTGCCAAAACCTTTGAGCATCTGCTGTAGGCTCAACATTTGGCCTGCATTAGTCGCATGTGAGTGAGTAATTATTAATAAAATGATCTGTAATGGTTTTGTTTCTTCTCTTTGTGTCAGTATTATTTTAGACGCCCTGTAGCGTCTCCGGATCGCAGTTGCGTCCCTCTGTTTCTAGACGATTTTTTATTCTTATTGTATGACTGATCTACCATATCATTTTGTCCACGTTATTTTGATTCACCCTGTATATGCTAATATTATAATTGCGAAAGTAGCTCTGTCTCTTTGTCTGCTTGTTACGTTTTCACGTATAAACAGTTAAACCGATCTAGTTGAAATTTAACAAGGAAATATAATGTATCACTAGGAAGGGCATAGGATACTTTTTACGCGATAAGTAACGTATTTTGTTATGAAAGTTTGAAACTCGCTGAACGATTACTGACGGATAGCGTGTGTAAGTCTCTATAATGTCATCATCAGTCGCCCAGGCTTCGTTTCTCTCGAAATCAGTTTTTGGGACACCTTTTATGTAACTCACGGCATTCTACATTCTACGAAATAGTGGGTAACAGTTACAGTGGGAAAATGCTACCTTTGCTGATGAGTCGACATTAAATTCGTGCATGCTAATGGAAAGGCTGTAGAAGCGGAACTCTTATTAGGGAACTGTTTGCGTGGACCGAAATTAGACCCTTGGTATGAAGTCTTCACGGGTGTACCGCCGGATTGTGTTGTGAAAACACGATATTTCGAGGGCTAATTCCGCCGTCTTCTTCAGATGTGGAGACATCTGCACTAGTCGGCTGACCCACAGATACTGAGATAGCTCGGATGCCGCACTTCCTTATATGCATGTCCGCGTCCAGCGGCTGGCTGCCATTGGCGTTGATATAATTCTCGTTGCGGCCCGACCTAATATGGAGCCCTCTATGGCAGCAGCTGGACGAAGGTACATTGTTCTCTGCGGATTCTTGCCACGGCTGGTTTCCATGCCTCACTAAGACATAGTCCACTGTCTCTATTAAATGTGTTGGCCAGTCGAATTTCGATCGCTTCTTTGATAACAGATTCCCAAAAATGTGAAGTTCTAGCCAATATCCTAACGTTATTAACTCTACTCTGTGGCCATGGGCACGTGTACGACAAAACAACGTGGCATTAATCCAGAATTGCATCCGAATGGTTTAATGAACGCTTCAAATACCTGAGCTAGTTTTTCTGGCCAGAAAATTCCTCTGAACCTAATCACATGGTTGTTAGAACCTCTGAAACCCCTCCATAAAATATTAGTGAACTGGGAGATTATTGAGGTGGTTATATCTGTATGACTTCCCAACTTTTTGATGATTCCGTTAGGAGACGAATCTCAGCCGTCATCAGGGCGAAAGCTGGTAGTATACGACACTGGATAAGTATCTCTAATTAAATTGCTCTTCAGTGTACAGCACCAATAAAACCCGAAGCGAGGGGAATGGCCCCGTTCGATAAGTACCACATCAAAGTCAGTTAATGTCTCGTGCGAGAGCAGTGCACTTTTTATAAAGTAGATGAAAGGGGTTTTAACGATACCTCCAACGTATAATAAACTTCTGTGTTGATTAAGCCGATAGTCAGTACCTAACTTTTATTATTTCGTATAAATCGCTAATGTGGCCGTTCGCGTTAATACGCTGCCATAGTGATTCGGGGCGGTACAAAAGACTCCTGTCGTCCTCATTGTCGATTTTAGGCGGTTTCTCGCAATCATCTTTGAGAATTTCCGCCTCATAAACTACACATCTGTAAACAAAATTACACTTATCATACAAACTACAGAGTACACGATTCACAAAAAGGTTTTGAATAAAAGCACCTACATCTAGTCGACGCGCCCTAAATCAATAACAACAACGACGACAACCTACATTTAGTACGTTTTCTGAGATTACTATAAAGCTACGATCACTTTTTTGTAATCTGTACTAATAAAACGCTAATCTTGGTCATTGCTTAGCCATGACTGACACACTGTGACATCATGCTCCCAGCCTTCCTTGGCGAACTAAAACAACCAAAGACTTCTTAGAAGAGGTTATGAGAGTTATTAAATAACATTTTTATGTATCTAAGTATCCGCGAGAAAAATTAACTGCCAAACCGGTGGAAGAAAAGTATCTACTGCGTTTAAATAATTATATTGATACTATTATTTGTTTTTTATTTATTTATGCTTCTTGGATGTAGATGTTTTCGATAAATTCTTTACCTGTAGATATGTTACATAGAGTCTTTAATTTTCTGGAACGAATTTTAGAGGACGTTTTGATTAGATTGAAATTTGGCTGTTTCTGAATGATAACTGACACTTGACGTTACAGCAGAGAGCATGAGTAATTTTTTATTTAAATAATTTGCTTTCATAATCCTCACATTACTTCGTTCAAATGGAAATAGTTTCACCTTGATCGCACTAGGGTTAAAATTAATATTGTGTGGCACAACGTAAGTTGTTAAAATTTATTTATATTTTGTTTCCTTTGTTTTCACTAGCGCCATATTTCAGCCGCATGTAACTGTATCAGCTGTTCAAACGTTATAATATGGATTATAATTATTAAAATTTAATATGTAAGAACTTGTGAGAATTTTGGATCAAGTTTATATCTCGATGCGTCACTAAACATGTGATACAATGAATGTATTAATTCCCGTGTGATTGTATCTTTGATTTTTAACGCCAATACTAATGAAATTTGTGGTTACGTTGGAATGCAACCTGAACCTTGATGAAAACAAACTTTTGCTGCAGCGTAAGACACGAGAAATTAAATTTAACGTTAGAACAAGTAAGCTACTACGAATAAATGACTGGCCAGAATACGGCGCTCAACATTTCATTTTTGACGCACTAGTACTGCGGTGTCCGCACGGCGGCCGAAATGTCTACACGGCGGACGGGCGGTCGACCGGAGACGATCACGTGAGAACCCAAGCAAAGTTTAAGATGAGCTTCGCAGAGTCCAAGGAAGAAACAGAACGTAGACCGAGACGCGCACTGATCAGAGTCCAATAAGCTATGCACAGAGTACCAAGGAGTAACCGAACGTAAACCGAGATGCGCGCTGGTCAGAGTCCAATATGCGATGCGCAGAGAGACGGAAACGAAACTGAGTAGAAGTGAACACAGCACTGTCCTAAGTGGGACCGTGCGGCTGTATTTATACTAGGCAAGTCACTTCTAATTGGCCACGGCGGAAACCCTGCTATGTGGTGCACTAGTTGGCCTGTTGCTAGCACCGTCTATCGGTTGTCCCCCTCCATCTCTTCTTCCGGGCATGTAACGGTGTCGGGCCGGGATACCAGAAGTATATAAATAGCTTACAAATTTCGTCGTTCAGCGGTTAGCCTCTCTCATATCAATTAGGTACAAGACAACAGATGAAATCTCATTCTGTGTGCTTCTCTCTCCGTTATTTTCAAACTTACCTTGTGCAGATAAATGTCCATCTCAACAAAACAGTAACAGAGTTTGTGGAAAACTAATACCGTCACGCACTGTGTGACCGCGAAACATTATTCAGACTGTATTAAGAGACCTAACAGTGATCCTTTCTTGATAGTGTATAAAATGTTGTAATTTCGTTTTCTGTTCAAGCAAGCAATAGTATAATTATATATATATATATATGTCGCCTACTTATCGGATAATATTCCTAGAAATTAATGATTTACAGTAAATATATGATTCTTGTGAGTTACTTTGGAGTCCCCAGGTTGAGCGAGCGTTCGAAAGCGAGGCTATGCCTCCCTCGTTTTGTTCTTGGCCTCTTCAGTTTTGTCAAATCGGTGTCCATTCACACCCCTATTCATGCGTGGAACAAACAAAAAGTCGCACGGAGCCAGGTCATGCGAGTAAGATGCGAGGAACAGCGGAACCATGCCATTTTTATCCAAAAACTGCCTAACGGAGACAGCTGTGTGTGCAGGTGCATTGTCGTGGTGGAAGAACCAGTCTCCTGTCTGCCACAAATCTGGTCCATTTCGACGAACACTGTTGCGTAATCTTCTTAAAACTTCCAAATAAAAGGTTTGATTGACGGTTTGATATGGGGAACAAATTCTGAATGAACTATGTCTTGGATTTGACCAAATTTTTTTTGGACGGTGTGACAATGACGTCTTCCACTGGCTTGACTGTTGCTTTGTTTCTTGGTCGTAACCATGTCACCGTGATTCATCACCAGTACCTTTGACAGAACATCTGGATCAATTTCAAGCTGTTATTTCAAAGCACATGTTTCAACACGACGTTCGTTTTTATTGTCAGTAAGAGCTCGGAGAACAAACTTGGCAGCAACCCTTTTCATTCCCAAATCTTCGGTTAAAATTCGCTGATCAGAGCTCGAAGATAACCCATTAATCTCTGACAATTGATGAATTGTCTGTCGACGGTCTGAGATCACAAGCACTCGAATTTTTTCAACATTTTCGTCGATTCGGGCATTTGATGGACGTCCAGAACGAGGTTTGTCATCAATCGACTATCGCCATTATTAAACTGAGTGAACCATCGTACACTTGAGTTTCTTCCATGGCGTCATCTTTTTTTAGCTGTTTTCAAAATTAAAACAGTTTCAGCAGCATTTTTACTGAGTTGAAAACAAAATTTCACAGCTGCAAATTGTTCACTTAAACTTGCCATCATCAAACACGAAACAATAACAAAACAGCGCTAGCAAAAACAATCACTGCAGATTAACAGAACAAGCCAGGTCAACAACACAGACGTAACTGAACTGGCAATGAGTTGCGCTATAAACGCCTAGCGGCAGAAACGCCTATTACACAGGCTCCATCCGTGGTAATGCTATTCTGGTTATTTTTGGGTACCCCCTGGTATTACTACCAGGTCACAACCGTATGAAGAACCACTCCCAGAACCAGGAAGCGAGATGCGTATTAATGATTTACTAATAAGAGGCATGTAATCTAGTGCAAGCTTGTGGTCATGGTCATCTTTTCCCTTCCATGTACTGTTCCTGATTTTTCGACCAATATCCTTCCAAGACCCATCACCAACCCATGCCTTGTACATTACCAGCGCTTCTTCACCCTCCTCCTGCCCTCCAATGACTCCCAGTCCAGCTCCATTACCATATCAGAAACCGACTGACTCTTGCGATGATTTCCACAAACAAATCTAGCTGCTCTTTTTCACGCTATCCAGCTCCTCTATTTGATACCAAAACTATAGGTCCCAAACTACACCACCATATTCAACACTACCCTATACTACACTACCAACTTGGCCTCGCTTGTCCAATTCATTCGAAATATCTTGCATATAGCCCAACATCTGAGATTCACATTAATATCGTTGCCTAAAGCCATGTTTAAGATCTGCAAACCAGTTTCTTTCCTCACATTTCTAATATAGTTGCATATCAATTTCTCCATCATTTTGCCTATCACTGATGTCAAACTAAACGGCCTGTAATTTTCAACCCTATTAGTCAACCCAGCTTTATGAATCGGTACTAAAATCGCTGTTTTCCAGTCTTCTGGTAAGCAGCAAGACTACATACTCATTTAATTTTAAATAAAATTTCAAGGTAAGGTACCATATCGTTTCCACAATCTTTAATACATCTGTATTAATATTACCAAAACAATTCCATTTCCGTTCTTTTTTTTTTTTTTTTCTTCATAATTTCCTGAGAATCTATTTCAATTTTGTAGTTTCCTAGTTTATAATTATAGGGAGACACTCGTATGATTAACTAGAACCTTAAACTGTATTACGAATTTCATGGAACACTTCCATGACAACTAAAGCATTACACACGTTCCCTGCAGTAAGTAATTTCAGTGTGTTTCATGGAATGAATTGATACCATTGTGTACGTTTCTTATACAAGCTCTGAAGTTATAACATTATACATGACTGCTACCTTGATGCGATGCACCAATATGAAGGGCACGCAAAAGCGTACGTAAGAAGTTGATGTCCTTATCTGTAATAAGAGATTTTGAATCACGTACCCCTACGCAGAGATTTAAGACAGTTCCATATGCAGACAGATCGTAATATCTGAAGCCAGTGCAGATATACGACTTAGAGGATTTGTCCATGGATTCATTGTTGTTACTTAGGGTAATGAAGTGTAAAAATTCGGTCAGAAGAATTACGCACTCAGAATTGCTTCTAGGCAGCACTGTTCACTGTAGACGGCAGGGTCTCTGGCCACTTGTTACCAGGCGGCGAAGTGTTGATGGTTAGCCTTGACTGAAGAGAGAGCTGTTAGCGACAAATTAGCCCAAGTGACTCCTTCTTGAGGTCAGTCTGGAGCGTGGGGACTGAGCGGAGAGAAACATCTGGCACGAGCTACCATGTGGATACTACACTACTCGACCAAAGTGCATTACACTCCCAAATGTTTGTGAATTATGAGTTCCCAGGGGCAATTATCTATATATGCATGACACAAGATGAGGAGTCATCTCGTTGCATTAATAAAATAATTATTTACACTTGCTGCCTTATCCACTATATAATTTCGTTAGGTCACCCACTCACCTCTATAGCTATTGGATGAAAAATGATGACGTCATGGTCCAGCCTTCGCTCCAAAACAGCGACCAGAGATACCATTAGTAGAAATTCATGGTTATGTTCCCAATTTAATAGCAAGGCAATTGCTACCAAATTAATTACCATAATACATTAATTAAGTTCCCTTTTCGTAGCGTTTCATACATAAAAAATTACTGATAAATTATGCGGCTGAAAAAACGTTGATCTGCTTTTCAGTAACATGTTGCTAACGAAAGCAACTTAAAAAAAAAAACTTTCTACTGTAATCAGGAATACAAATTTTCATTCTGGCTTAGCATAAATTTCAATTTGATTAAAACTGTCACTAATGTTGTTACTTGGCCAAAGTTTATGCATTACGGCTTATTTGCTTTTCAGGTATTTTACTGACCACTTTTGTCGATGGTCTTTATTCATGTCCACTGTACGTGAGTTATTAGGTTATTTTAAGTGGACATCAGACCAAATATGTTTCCGAATCAATTATTCTGGCAATCCTTTTCTTCCGAGTTGCTCAACTGTTTAATAATATGGAATGTGTAGTAAGTTCTATGGCCATTACATATACTGTGACCAATGATGATTACATTATGAGTGTTTGCCCAATCTCAGTATAAAAAAAGAAAAAACAAAAAAAAACAAAAACATAATGCTTTCGAAGCAAACAGGAATTTTTTAAATTTTGCAGAGTGAACTTTAAGGGTCAAATACAAGTCAAGTTTTCATTTGAGCAAGTTCGAGTCTATGACCTTTGAAACAATTGTACGATTGCGCTATCTTCCATGATCGTGTTTAATACCTACCTGTATGCTTCTGAGTTTTTCAGGCTCAAGAGATTTTATTCATCCTGAAACACGTGAAACCAAATAAGGTTATTTTAAACTTATTAACCAATCGGCTGTAGAAAAAAATTATTCCGTCGTTTATGGTATAAATATCCCATGTTTAATATTTGACAGCAAGGAATATGTGTAGCGTTCTGAACGGCATTTGCCATCACATAAATTTCGGTTTTTCTCAACAATACCATTCTTCAGTTTTTTTTTTTTTTTTCACTGAAGGTTTGTGTCACTTGCGTTGAGAGAAGCTGTTGAAAGTGTATAAACGAATTAGTAACTTTGGTCAAGTTAAAGGCTGTATGGAAGGCAACCTTATGTTTATTAAGACATGTAGAAGAGCTGATGTGAACATAACACAGCACCTTGTAATAACTCTAAAACCCAGCTTCCTATTAATTGTAATCTTATAAATTAATTACCTCTGTGTCTGAGAGAGATATCCATTGATTAACTGTAAATTCGCATATTTTTCCTGTAAATGTGTATTGTTTTGATGAATAAAAATGATTTGAATGAACAGTCATTTTATTAAAAGTGGTATAGTGTCCATAATTTTAGTTAAAAGATTTCAATTAAGAATGTTGTGTAAGCTATAATATTTTGAATGAGATTTTGAATGTTAAAAATAGTTTAATTTTATCATTTTAATGCCTAAATGCTTGTAAATATTTCCAAATTTCATTTTAAAATGTTCTTTATGATTTTAAGTAGTTTTGTATAAGTTGTTATTGTTTTCGTACGTTTTATGTTGCTACAGCAAATGTCAGCGCTCCAGAAAAATAGAGCAACTCTTTTAATGTTCTCTGAAAAATTCTACGGCGACTATTTAAGCTCCAACCTTTCGCAAGAGAAAAACCTCGCCAACGGTATTAGGGCGACCAATGTCTTTGTTTATTGATATGCTTTAAATCTTCGGATTGAAGTCTTTTAACATATCCATGTATATTTTTCTGAGTGATTCGACGAAATAAGGATCAATTAAAACGCTAATCGATGGTGATGTTACCTACCATTGAAAAACATAATGAATTCATACTTGGTCAAAGTTTAAATCACCTGACGAGTTGACAAGACTACCTGTAAATCTTCGTAAACAAGTAGAATAGACAAAGTTCCGAGTGCTCTAAAATGGTGAGTTTCCAGTTAGAACTGAGTCATTAATTGTAATATTCTTTAACAAATTTTCGAGTACATTAACAACCAGACCTAAAAAAAGTAGTAAAATGAATTACGTAACTCAAAAATCAAAGACTTCCAAGCAGATAAAAGTTGATAAATTACTCCCTTCCTAGATACCACGGGACGCAGACGTGTTGTGTGTGGACGAGCATTATCCTGTTGAAAAATGGGACCTCGATACTGTTGCATGAGAGGTAACACATGAGGATACAGGATGTCTATCCGTACCGTTATGGCATCAACAACTAGCAGCAGTGACCTAAAGTCATATCTGATGGCTCCTCACACCATAACGCCATGAGTAACACCGCTGTGCCCTTGCAAACCAATAAAAGATGGGATCTCTCCCCAGGGCACTTCCATACTCGCCGACGAAGGTCATTCGAAGTAGTGCAGACCCGCGAATCATCGTTGAACACAATGCGACCCCATTCATCAACAGTCCAGTTGAAAATATTACAGTAATGCACATGAAGCTATACAGAAATTATTTCCATTAATAAGTCATAAAAAGTTAATCAAATTTAGCAGCGAGGCAGTGAAACAACTTGAACCTATTAATAATTGTATTGTTTACGAATAGTATTTATTTAATTGATAGATTAATATTTTTACAAGACACGATATTTAGCAACACACATCACAGACGTCTATATACGAGCAACTCATAAGAACCTACAGAGGAAGATAAATGGCAGTCCTACCTCTGTAACGAGTTGTATTCCTGCTGCGGGAGAATCCAACAAAACTTCGCCTAGTGGACTACTCATTATATGGTATTTTTACAAAGTTGTTCCAAATAACTGCAAAAAGGTTTATGATGCTGTGCTCAACGGAAAATTAGTTATATTTCCAGCGGTGGTGGTCTAACGTGCGAAAAAGCATGGTTTGGGCGTAGTTGACCATCGAAGTTTGAGAATGGTTTGGTTATATTTATGTACGTGTATTCCACATCCCCTTAAGAATTAAAACAAGATACCGACCCCAGCCTCGAAGGGCTTCGCGTTGCAGAGGTCGCCGGATCATGCCCGGCCTAGAACATGGGTGGTTTTAATAAAATGTTGTATTTGTCTTGTGTAGTCCTTACAAAAGAGGTAAAATAATGACACTGATATGAAATCTATTCATTGTAAGAGAGAAAATCACATTGAGTTGGTTAAATAACTAACATGATCAATTGCCAGTTTGATAAAAAAAAAAAAAAAGGAAAAAAAACATGGACTAGAGCATCGCATCGTGTAGAGAATTACAAAACGGTTTCAAAACTCTGACATCCTACTTCATTAGAGACCCAAAATTGGTAGAGCAGAAATTCATGCCCATGATCAAATATGTGTGGTTGAGTGCTCAGAACTCCTGCGGTATGGTCCTCCTTTAAAGTTACAGGCCTATTATATACCACTCTATTAATTCTAATCCACACAGCATATTCCAAAGCTTAACAGGTTACCGAGCGTGGTGTATGAGTGGTAAGGATCAAGCTTCGCATTCGGGAGGACGCGAGTTAGAGTCCCTTTCTGGCCATCCAGATATCAGTTACCCATGGTTTCCAGAAATCTCTATTGGAGTATGCTGGAATGATTTCTTCGAAAGGCCATCACCAAATTTCTTCCCGTTCCATGCCCCGAGTACTTTCCCGCCTCTAACGACCTCGATGCTATGGCGCAAAGTTATCAGGCAAAAAAAAAAAAAAAAAAAAAAAAAAAAAATTAAAAATAAAAAAAAATTGTTTGAATAACTATTAGGACACCAAAAAAATCGGAAGAGGTTTTGCAACCCCACAACGCAATTCTTTTCAGGACCGGAGGCCTCTCCCGAAACACGTTACATACTAAAGATCCATTCACACTAGCGCTCAGCTTAGCTCAGCTCAGTTCAGGTCAGGTCAGCTCAGCTCACGATCCAGAATAGAATTCACACTAGCGGTCAGGTCAGCTCAGGTCAGGGCAGATCAAGTCGTAGACGATGCCCATTTCATACGAGTTGCTCACAGTAAACGATGCCACTCTCGACGCTACGTTAATTAAAATCGCGCTGATTTTGGGTGAAGAGAATAGGATCAAAATGACGACGTTCAGGTTGAATCCAGAGTTTGAAATCGCAAAAAGATCAAGAGAAAAATTTTATGTACTCGTTATGCCGTACGAGACGAGTGGTTGGAAATATTGTTTTATATTTAGCTTAAACATTTCGAATTTAATTTAGAAAACTTAACTCTGCTCCAATATTAATTGATAACATAATTTTAACAACATAGATTTTGTACAATTGTTTACTGAAAAATAAAATTTCATGTCATGTAGTGAATCTCAGGATGAACGAGAGGAACCCTTTTGATACACAAAATTAATTCACGACATTTTTTAATTCAGGAGCAGAATCTGTACCTTGGCAATACGGAAACAGGTAATAATATTTGAATATATATTAAAATTTTGTTAACTTTCTAATAATCAGAAGTAACATACTGTTAAAACGTTTATTTTTTTATTTATTACTCTTTTTTGTTGCTTATGAGTAGGAGTTTTTAGACGTTCGTCGCCAAAGATGATCTGACCTGACCTGACTGTTGCACGTTCACACTAGCACCTAGCTCAGGTCTTGACCGTTGTTGATCGGTGGCGGCGCGATCTTCAGTTTTGCCTGCCTTGCCCTGACCGCGTAGTGTGAATGCTCTCATTTGATTATGTGTATAGCGATTTTTGACCTGAGTTGAGCTGAGCTGTGCTGACCGCTAGTGTGAACGGGCCTTAAGCGTTGTTGTTGTTGTTTAGAATTATCCTGTGTAACGGAAATAGTAATTTTATATTAGAGGAGTTATTTTTTAAATAAGATACGTTTTTGAATCAGAGTGAAAATGGCTTATTTTCCGCCTTTGTGCTGAGCTTTATAAGTTTATAATGTTTAAGAAAGTTGATTCGCCAACCTATTGAGAGATATGACCTGTAATTTGATTTTGAGTACAAGGAACTTGGCAGCAGTGGAAAATCACCGTCAGATTCGTGAAATGTTCGGTGATAATGCAAACTCATAGTAACTGGAAGTTGGAGTTAAACGCTAAAAAGTGCCAAGTCATGCGTATAAGTAAAAAGGTGACACCATTTAGCTCCTGCCATATCCCTTATAACCCTTCCAAACCATAACCCTTTCCGCCACATACTTTAGTGAATCACGGAGTAATAACAATAATAATAAAATTTAGCTCTGAATATACAATTAATGGTACTGTCCATAGAACTGTGGATTCCACTAAATACCTAGGGTTAACAATTTGTAATAACTTGTCATGGAATGAACATTTCGAGAATGTAATTGGGAAAGCAACTCGTATGCTCCGATTTCTAGGTCGTAATTTAAAACAATGCACTCCTGAAGTTAAATCGATTGCATATAAGTCACTAGTGCGTCCTCACTTGGAATATTGTTGTTCTGTATGGGGTCCCCATCAAAAGGGGTTAATGGAGGCATTAGAGAGGGTCCAGAGAAGGGCCGCCCGATTCGTGACAGGTATATATAGTTGGAGGGAAAGCGTAAGTGCGATGTTGAAGGAGTTAGGTTGGGAAGACCTGGAGCACCGAAGCGGTTGCTCTCGGCGGAAGCTAATTGAAAAATTGACGACTGACATATTTCAGAATGACAGCAAAGAAATATTGCTACCAGCAACATTCGTATCTCGGAATGACCGTGAAAATATGATAAGAGAAATCAGGGCCCGAACTGATTCTTTTCTGTATTCATTTTTTCCGCGAACAATTAGGGAATGGAATAGAAAGGATTTACCGGGCGAGTAAACTTAAAATCCGACAGGAGTAGCTTTCGATAAAGCTCTCCGGCCATCCTTATCTGGGTTTTCCATGGTTTTCCCAGATCATTCCACGCAAATGCTGGGACGGTTCCTCACAATAGCCCATGGGCGCCTCCTACCATATCCCGTATATCCCTTCTAAACTATTACCCTTTCGGATGGGTGCAATGCATCCTCTGCCACACACTTTTAGTTTATAGCAGAGTAATAATAATAAGAAGAAGAACAGGTGCCTTAATGTGCATTCAGTCTTCCCTGATTTCTAAAGATTTGGTTCGTGTGGACAACATAATTCGAGACTACCGACTGTTCACAATTTTACAGTCATCAATTTATTTTCCACCGAGCGTGGTGGTGTAACGGATAGCGTTCTGGCCTCGCATTCGGGAGGACGGCGGTTCGAATCCCCGTCCGGGCATCCAGATTTGGGTTTTCCATGGTTTCCCCAAATCACTCCAGGTGAATGCCGGGATGCTTCCTTCAAAAGGCCATGGCCGAATTCCTTCCCATTCCTTGCCCCCATCCTTTCCCGTCTCTAAAGACCACGTTGTTAAAAAGGGACGTTAAACTGTTACAAAAAAAAAAAAAATATTTTCCATACGTTCCTGAGAAACTGAATTATCTAAAACTCTGTTGTCGGTAGGTTCCAAGGTTACTTTCTGATCATCAGAAAACAAAAATATTGTGCTGCATTTTATATTTTTGACTACGTGTCATCAGGAAAGACGAATTTTTGGACTTCATCATTTCAGAATATGAGAGACTTGGGTGTCTCTCATGATTCCTGGGTCCAAGCGACAGTCAATGGAATGGCTGCCCACACAGTCGTCAGCCAAAGTGAAAACCAGACAGACATTTTCGGCACGAAAGATCATGACAACTGTCTTTTGGGACAGGAAAGGGATTTTGCTAACGGATTTTATGGTGTGATGCACAACAGTCAATCCCGATGCCTATCGTGTGACATTGAGAAAACTCCAAACTACCTTATAAAACAACTGCCTTCCAGTGTGATGCACATCCATGACAATGCAAGGCCAGATGTTTTCGCACAAACACAAGATCTAATCGGGTCTTTTGAAAGGTAACAACTGGTTCATCCACATTACAGTCCAGACCCCACCCAGTAATTTTCACCTGCTTCGGTATTTAAAGAAGTTCCTTGGTGTTCAACGGTTCAAAGAAATTGAAGAAGTGACGATTGCAGAAATAGTTTGACCTTCTTCAGAGGCGGAAGATTTCTTTGAACTCGGAATTTTTTTAAAAAAAAAAAAAAAAAAAAAACCTTGTTGAGCGATATGACAATTGTTTCAACCATGTAGCTATATAGAAAAGTAGATGAAAGTGTGTAGAATATTGAAATAAATATATTTTCATGATATTTAAAGCATTTTTCTTATTATTAAAAAACCGACCTTGTTTAAAAAATAACCTTAACCGATATACAATATCGGGCGAAGTAGGAAATAGTGAAGAACCAAGGATCTGATCACATTAACCGCTTTTGTACTGGGCGTAAGCGGTGATAAAATTTTCTGATAGAAATACCTAAAGCAGTTCATTTCTCAGTTGACAGAAGTTATCAAGAATACGATCCATAACGCTTTTTTACTACTATATTTGATGGTGTCTGGCGCTGTGAATGGCTCGCAACGCCACCTCGCAAAGATCGTTTGAGACGATTAAAATGAGTAATGTGTCTCTAAATCTGCCATCGGGTGCGATCGACATGCGATATTCCTTATAAATTGAAATTTCAGTTTCGTCTGGCTCTGTCGCTTTCCACTTTTTAAAAGCTTTCTGTAGCTTTCGGCATTTATTCGCAATCTACTAGAATGCAGCGTCTTGGACAGATAGGAACACACGAAATTTTTTTAATCATATGGGGAAATTATAGTTGCAGAAAATAGAACACAGGTCATATTACAGAGAGTTAATACAGAAAACGAAGGAAATGTTGCGAGACAGAAAAATAATGAAAACAACGTGTTTTATGAATTAGCTATGAGATAAGAATAAGAGTTTTATTTGATGTTAGTGTATTCAATGTTCACATTAATAGCGAAGACATTCATCAGTTACTACGACACTGATTTCCAATTTTCAAAAAAAAAATTATAAAGACGTTGCTGATTTGATATTGCAGCAAACAATTTTCAGGTTGTTACAAAATGTTAGAAAGAAACTAATCCCGTCAAATTAGTGCATATCAGGGACTGAGCTGGTAATAAGTTACTCATTGAAGATAAACAACATTTTGAAAAATTATCTCACTACACGAAGGAACCACTATGGTTTATTGACTTTATTTACTTCCTTTCCCAATATAAAAAAGTTTAACGTCTCCTTTTAAGAGATTTTTTTACGCCTCATCGGCGTTGACGTCGAAGTCATTAGAGGCGGGTTTTATTATGATCTCGCATTTCATACCAAACGTCCACTGGCCGTCAT
Organism: Vandiemenella viatica; assembly: GCA_031002005.1. Classification (NCBI taxonomy): domain Eukaryota; kingdom Metazoa; phylum Arthropoda; class Insecta; order Orthoptera; family Morabidae; genus Vandiemenella; species Vandiemenella viatica. Next base: position 114,056,513 of record JARYHS010012519.1, read on the forward strand.
TTTAGATATTTTTACAACATTCGGCATGAATATCACACTGTAAATTCGTAATTGCTTTTACTAATTTTAACCATACAATCAAAGCGCAATAGATTCAGTTTTGAAGGAGTGACCTTGTAGTCTTTCATTCGGGATGACACGGGTTTGAATCCCCGTCCAGCCATCCAGGTTTTGGTTTTCAATAATTTCCATAAATCACTCCAGGTGAGTACCGTCATGGTTCCTTCAAAAGGCCATGACCGAAATCCATCGCGTTTCTTGTCACCAGTGCTTTCTCACCTCCAATAATCTCGACGGCAATAAGTATTAGCAAAAAAAAAAAGTCATTTTTTGATGATCTTCAATTACATACAGCAAACGATGGAATTAAAACCATTCATACCCACGGCTGTACTCGATCCACGGACCATTAGAGCTTAGAATATTATTAAACATTTCACGAGATCCGTATTGCCGATACCAGGTATAGTAGTTGGATTTTTAGGGCTTTAAGGTTTGTCGATAGCGTAACCATGAGACCTGGGAGAGTACTGTGGATAAAGAAGTCAACATATCCTTTGATACACTACATTAGATTACATATTTTACTTTCAACGCCATGTGAGAATAGTCTCTGATATATTGAACATTGTCTGTCATTCTTTTTTTTTTTTAAATTGCTTTTCTAACTAGTCATTACTGATAGTTAATTAGCACCTCAAAAAGTCACACGATATTCACGGTTAGCTAAAAGTAGGACTGTTGATAATATATCTATATATCGATATTATTTTTTGAAAATATCGATATTTATGAGTGATATTTTTTAGGGCGATATATCGATATTTCGATACTGAAATCTGTATATCGGCTTCGATATTTTTTAAAATAAGTTATCATTTTTCGTTTGTTCTTAATGACACTATGTCCCTCAAATTTCTATTACGCATAGAGATCAGAACGCTCAAGTAAATCTTACTACGTTCCTATAATTAATTTGAAAGTACTAAGTCTACTCAGATGATGACAGCAGTGTAGGCAAGGCATCGCTCGCCCAGTACGAATAGAACGCGAGCCCATTGTTTGAAATGAGCGTGTAGATTGTCCAGGGTAGTTCAACTTGAAATTAGTGTGTTAGCAGGAATAGTGGAAAGCGTAAATAACAAAGAGTCTAATTCGAGAGCAAGAAAAATAAGACAACTCGGAATAAGCTATAAACATACAAAACTAAATCAAATACCACAAAAAATCTTATGAAAAAAGTTATGTAATTTGGCCATAATGCATATAGCTAAACTTATATCTAATTAAATACTTCAATGTTATCAATTTTAAAAATACACAAAATAAGATTTGCCTCGAATCTCTTTCGAGTTTTATAAATTTTATTTATTTTTATGAAACTTATGAGACTCATAATGGTCAATTTTTTTTAAAAAAAACATCACCAGCATAACCATTCGAAAGTGAAAACCTGATTAAGAACAAAATCACACGTCTATATATCAGTGGGCAGCCATATTTTTACAAGATTTGACTGTATGAAATTGTATTTATGAAATATCGATATATCGATACTTTTTCTCCTATATATCGAAGCCGATATTGATACTTTTTAAAATATCTATATATCTAAAATCCGATATTTTTAAAAATATCAACAGCCCCTAGCTAAAAGCGCGGAACATCCGATGATAGTTACTATTTTCAAAGCAACTTCTAGAGACTCTTGTTAATCGCTACATTTGTAAAAAGTTTTTTAAAAAAATCGTTCTTAACTGGATGAAAATATTTTTGACCCATTCCAATTCTATACTCCAAAGTTTTTTGATTCACCAGCTCTCTAAATAAAACGCAATATGTTAATTTTAATACCAGAACATTTTTTCTTTTCTCTCCATACTTTATGTTACCATACATGTTACAACTGCGAGACAAATTGTGTGCTCTTACAGCACCATGTTTACAATCTGAAGAGTTCTCGCGTTACGTTTTTATAATGACTGAACTTATAGTTTTTCGACAATTATGCGTCACAAATTTTTCTTTACTTACTTCAGTTGAACAAAACAAATATTTGCCAGCAGTTAACATGAGATAAGGTCACTTTGAGCAAAATGGGGGAACAGTGACTGAAAATAAAAATTACTTTACACAGATAAAACAAATAAACGATAAATGTGTAGCATTATTTGCCGGTTGTCCACTCCAAATAGGACATTAAAGAGCGCCCTTCATAATCCGCACCGGTTCACCACGGATGTACTCTATGAGGTCAGTGGTATTCCAATGCTAAAAGAGAGGTTCCGACAGCTGGCAGAAACATTCTACAACAACGCCAGCCAAAGCAACAATCCTGTGGCCAACTTAATAGGTCAATACGGCAATAATACTAACCTACATACAAAACCGCTCAGCCTTTTAACATAGCTGACACCAACCAATAAGACGATTGGACGATTAATATAAAATCAACACAGTTTGAAGCGATTCATACACGAAAGGGTACCCAAAAATAACAGGAATAGCATTGCCGTGGGCGCAGCTTGTATAGTACGCGTTTCTGCCTCTAGGCGTTTGTAAATCAACTCATTGTCAGTTCAGTGCCGCCTATGTTGTCGACCTGGCTTGTTCTGTTAATCTGCAGTGATGGTTTTGCTAGCGCTGTTTTGTTATTATTTCGTTTTTGTTGATGGCACGTTTAAATGAACAATTTTCAGCTGTGAAATTTTGTTTTCTACTCAGTAAGAATGCTGCTGAAACTGTTTTAATGTTGAAAACCGCTTACAAAGATTAAGCTGTGGGAAAAACTCAAGTGTACGAGTGGTTCACTCGGTTTAGTAATGGTGACAGTCGATTGATGACAAACCTCGTTCTGGACGTCCATCAACTGCCCGAATCGACGAAAATCTTGAAAAAATTCGAGAGCTTGTGCTATTAGACCATCATCAGACGATTTATCAAATGTCAGAGATTATTGGGTTATCTTGGAGCTCAGTTCAGTGAATTTTAACAGAAGATTTGGGAATGAAAAGGATTGCTGCCAAGTTTGTTCCTCGGCCTCTGACTGACAGTCAAAAAGAACGTCGAGTTACAACATGTCGTACTTTGAAACAACAGCTTCAAATTGATTCAGATTCTATGCCAAAGGTCATTACTAATGATGAGTTATGGTAGTATGGTTACGACCCAGAAACAAAGCAACAGTCAAAGCCAATAGAAGACGTTACTGTCACCCCTTCCAAAGAAATGTTGTCAAGTCATAAAAAATCAAAACAATGCTCATTTGCTTTTTTGATGCCAAGGGTGTAGTAAATTCAGAGTTTGTTCCCCCACATCAGACCGACGGTCAAACCTTTTATTTTTAAGTTTTAAGAAAATTACGGAACAGTGTTCGTCAAGAAAGACCCGATTTGTCGTAGACAGGAGATTGGTTCTCCTACCACGACAATGCACCTGCACACACAGCTGTCTCTGTTAAGCAGTTTTCGGCTAAAAATGGCATGGTTCCGCTGCTCCACGCACCTTACTCGCCTTACCTGGCTCCGTGCAACTTTTTCTTATTTCCACGCATGAAAAGAGGCACGAAAGGATACCGATTTAATAACATTGAAGAGGTCATGAAAAAAACGATGGAGGAGCTGTCAGCCATGTCTAAAGACGTCTACAGAAAATGTTTCGAACAGTGAAAGCACAGGTGGGACAAATATATTAGCTGTAAGGGAGAGTATTTTGAAGGGGATAGGGTTGTTTTGTAAAAAAATTGAAAATATATAGCTTTTAAAAAATAATTCTTTTTTTTTTGGTACCCCCTTTAAGCAAATGTCTGCGGAAAATGGATACTAGATATCTTTTTAAGAAAACAAAAAGAAAATTTCTGAAAAAAGGATTTGTGCCACAAAAGTCTTACATTACTCTCTTAGAAACGCATTAATCCGTCCCTCAAGCAACAGAAAGAAACTTGTTATTCGTTTAAATTATAATATCTATTTAAGAAATTACAACAATTATTGACGGTTATATCTAGCAAATATTTCTTCCTCCTACTGTTTTTGAAGTACTCTACAAAAATGTCTTTAAAGTAAATGAGGCGTTGTTGGACACCTGGATTCACTTCAATTTCATTCTTAGATGACAATCAAATATAACTGCATTTAAAAAAATGTAATAGGTTGCTACAATAAGTGATGCAATCTTCGGCATAAGTTACTTTTACCACGCGCTAAATGAAAATCAGATTTGAATGATCTAAATAAATATTTGTGTCATTTGTTTGATTCTTTACATTTAATGCTTTGCGTATTTATATACTGTAAACGGAAGAAGTAAACATATACTACCCTCACAATATTTGGAAATCGTCTCTGTATTAATGACATTCTTAATAACTTTTTTAAAAACGTGAACATACTCTAATGAATCGATGAAATCCTATAAGCATGTAATTATGAGATCGAAACAGATTACACCCTGCATTATACTACATTAAACAAGTACGAATGCAAGGGATAAAAACACAAGAAAACAGCAGTTGCAGTTTGGATTAAATCCCAGCCCAAACGTTCTCAGCGAACTTAATCAGGAGCACTTACAACCAGCGTCGATTCATTTAGATATCTGGACGTTCATGTTGAAATACGCCCTTTAAAATGGAGCCGTATATTACCAGAATATTCTGATGTTTCTTTTTAGGACATTTTACAAGTGTGAATACTACAGCATCAGAGAAAGTGGACGGAATCTGCGGTAAAGACAGCCCAAAAGCTAATTTGTACTTGCCAAAAGATTCAGAAAAACAACTTCCCCAACAGACACAGACACAGACACACACACACAAAGAAACTCGTCTTCAGCTAGATATTTAAGAAAAAAAAAAAAAAAAACTTTCCGTCAAAGTCGTTGCCAGTACGAGAACGGGGCTTGTTAAAACTTTGTTTCATCTGTTTCCGAGACGCGATTCACTGTCAAAAGTTTTAATAATCCTCTTTATTCTGCGAGTCGTATTATTGTTGATTATGTGAATTTTACCAATCATGTACCATGATATTTTACAAGCAATGCAGACATTTTTAAAATTTCGTTGCACTGAAGAGTAGATATTAAGCATCTAATTTGAGACTTTAAGAAAAGTTTCCACTTTTGTTTCTACGAACATTAATGATGATAAATACGCATTTATAGTTGCAAATTGGTAACAGCTTCTAACTTTGTATGTACTATAAATTTTCAGTCACAGTAAACACCTATAAAAAAGACATTATAATAACAGTGGAATTGATGTAACTTGATTTTGATTCTATATTTAACTGTTGCCCACAAACGAAAGGAACTAGTTGTTCTACAGTAAAAATCTGGTTGTACCGTTTCCCTCAGTATCTGAGCAATAAATTTTAGAAATAAATTGCCGCCTATAAACAATTATTGTGGTAAATGCTTTTTATTTCCCAGGCCATTTCACCCTTATGGTGTGGAGCATCTTTTTACATGCGTGTCATTACAATTATTAAATACAAAACATTATCTCTGTCTCTCTAACTCTCTCTCTCTCTCGTATTTACTAGTATCGTGATAACTTTTAAATGGCGGTCTGCAACAGCACTTTATCGCACAGACCTGTTCACACATTTTAGATTGGCCTTTTTAATGATCTAGTTGAATATTCCGCCAAGTGTTTATTTACTAACTAGCCTATACTTGTTGCTACACATGTTTACCTGTGCTGTTATGATAGAGAATACAATAGTGACAACTTGGTTTCGTTTTGTTTGTATTATTTTATCTGAGTTTTATCTTCCGTTAAACTATCTCCCTGTTTCTTCCATGAGTATTTGTGAAGATTATCATATAATATTTGTATTGTACTTAATGATTTTAATGATGCACATGTATAAACTTACATTTAAAACTGCTCATGGTGCACTATAAGCTCATCTGGGGTATGAAATACATTCATCACAACAGTTTGTGAGAGACCGTGGCCTTCCGGCTGGTATCAAGACGCGCCTTGCTTGTTATGAGTAGAATGCCTGATCTTGGAGGGGAGTGGTTTCCCATTAAGGTCGATTCCCACGGCCGGTGCATTTGTCGGCCGCGACTGTCCAGCTATGAACAGTGGGCCTTAGGAAGGGACCCGCCTCTGCTGGCAGGAACGGCCCACCTCTATCCGTCACCCAGTACGTAAACACTATACACGCGCGTAGCAGAAACGACATTAGACAGCGAAGTGGCGAGTGCTGCAAGCCACTGGGATTTGAATATCCATAGATGGCCGCTAAAATTTCCGTAGATTTGGTAGAAAAATCCGGAGACTCGCTAAATGAAACAATAATTATTTGAAGAAAAAGTCAAAATTAACAATAATTTTTATTTCCAGGTCTTTAAAATTGCAAAAAAAAAAAAAAAAAAAAAAAAAAAAAGAATCTACATTGAAAGTAAGAAATATCTCTGAATATAATTTATAAATCGACACTTTCTTCACTGCTGCTGCTATGCCTAGTAGTTTTTTATTATTTATTTTTCCCTAGTGACCATTCATTTTCTCTGTTGACATTAAATTTAGCATATCTTCTGTAACAGGAAATGTTAAAAACTACTACCCCTTTGATTCTCGGATATTGGTTAAGCCTTCTCGGAAGGCACTGCTTTCTAATCCGTGCCAACGAGCGTGTCACCGTGCATAAAGAGTGCACTGCTAGTTTTGTGATACGGTCTTTTAAGATCTATAAAAATTGTAACCAAACAAAATATGAGGTTTATTTCAATCGTTGGTTTACACAAGCGGATGCAAGAAAACGATTCACATTTATTAACAATTCTGTAATGCATTAACACTATTCGCTCAAATTTTAACAAAACACCAATATAAGGAATAATCAACAAATGACAAAAAAAAAGTGTAAAAAATCAATAGATATTCGAACAAAATCCGAAAATCCTAACTTTTCATAACAATTCGTAGATCTACGGATAAATTCGGCTGCATGGCGCGACCCACAAAACCACAGGCCCCTTTTAAGCAGCGGTGGCTTGGGAGCGCTGGCTAGAGGTAGGCAGAGGGTGAGAGGCGGAGAGATGTTTTTCGAGCCCGCGAAACGGGGATCAACTGTCAGCATTGTTTTTTTTTTTTTTTTTTTTTCATTGTTCAAGGGTACAGTTTAATTGAGCTAATACTGTGCTACTAACGAAATAAAGAACGTGAACTGTCATTACTCTGTGGTCATACCACTGCCTTTTGATGGATGAATAAGTACCCGAAATGTTGTATGCAACAAGCAACATCATGATTTAATTCTGTCGGCTGACGACTGAGCTGGACAAGCTGAGTCTTGTACATACGGAGGACCGTACGAAGGCAATTGGATCCTTTCAACTCATCGGTACACTTCTGCAATGGCCTCAACTCCAGCGTTACCGTTGCAGGCTGCTTATAGGTCGTATTTTATTTATAAAATGTATGGCCGTTTTATCTCTGAGACACTGGCTTAGTATTGTGGTGACCCATATTTCTTAAGTATAAAACGCCGAGTTTGCACCGTTAGGAAACTCAATGGAAGCATCGATATGAGATTTGGAGTCCTAACAGTTAGTACAAAATATGCAATGGTCGATCTACTTAGAGCAGATGACTGTAGGGTTCATCGTTGGGCTAACACTTCCACAACAATACACACACACACACACACACAATATATTGATATCTGTGTGATATGTGGTGCTGCTTTCTAGTGATAACGCGATCAGTCCTTCTGGAAGTCAGTGCAACCTAGCGGTTTGACTCTAAACTGTATCATGCACGTGACCTTCATAGTTAATACTTTTTCCCTTTAGGTACAGAATTTCGGAAAATTCTTTTCTTAGTTTATGATGCTACCACACGGAAACCTTAATCATTTAATTAATGCCTAATTTATCGATTTCGATTAGGTATGAAGGGTGATAAGTGTCACGTAACCAAAGTACCTTTTAGAAATGGTAATTGTTTTGCCCTTAGGGTTATATTCCAGAAAATTCCCTTCTTGGTTTATTATGTTTCCAAACCGCAAACCTTAATATTTAAAATGATTCCTCATTTATCGATTTTGATTACATATAAACGGAAATAAACAAACAAACAAAAATATTTTCCCCTTTAAGAACCGAAATCTATTCCTTTCTAATTTTATGATATTAATAAAGAGGATTTATTAATTTAAGTGAAGTACGAAAGAAGATAAATGGCTGGCCGCAAAAATAAGCTTTTAGAAAAAATTAATATTATAGTACTGTTTCTTCTGAATTGGGTTGATTTTATTTAGAAAAAAGGTTTTTTCTATTGTTTTTTAGATATATTCAGACATTGATCAACATGTAGGTGCATTGAAGATATTAATTTACTTTCAACTTTATTCTGCTCCTATTTAATAAATATCTACCGTAGTTTTCACGGAGGTATTAAAAAAAAAATTAAAATACCAGAAGCAGCCGCTTACTAAACAAGAATATACGAGCAAATAATACAAAAAATATTTCGTTGTCATTCACCTTTAGTTATTTCGCAGTCTTCTGTGAATATAAAAAACTTAGATAGAAATTGCGATACGGCCATCATTGTATCGAATTGTAGATTATCTAAAAAAAAATATATATATTCTTTTACCATTTTATTTACTTCACAGATATATACTAGATATATCATTCTAGATATATACCAGATATACAAGTCAGAGACACATAATTGTATAAATTTGTAAAAACCATGAGGCAGCTCCTCATATTTTTTTTTATATATTCGATTAAATTCATAAAATCAGAACTATTACAGCGAAACAAATGCCGTATTTAATTGTTAAAAAGCGGTTCGCTTGAGCATAGGTGTTTTGGAGAGAGAGAAGAGCCGATGATTAATAGAAAGATAAGGAAGCACGCACGTACGCTATGATGCAAAACATCGTAAAGGATTATTGAATCTCTAAATTCCGAGGAAATTCCATTGCAGATAATATATTTTCCTTGCAATATATAACCAAGAGCAATTCAGTGCAAATTGTAGTTCATTTTCGTAAAAGCAAGATACTTCGAAATTTCTTAAGGAAATAAAATAAGTCTTCCGCTTTGTGTTGGCGTATATTTCCTGTTCCTAGGTGCAGATTCATTCCCTGCCAACGTATCTCTTGCAGCAACGATTGTCCGTAATGCTTCTACTGTTAAAAGCGTTTGCTGATAAGAACTGTGTAAGCCTTTTGCTAATTAAGTCCTCCACCTGTAGGAGGAAGTGCTTCGTTTTCAAGCTCATGCTTAAAGTAATCCTTGAAGCTTAAAGCAGCCCTTCTCAAACCTCGTCTCAAGAGCTGCCTCGGCAGCATTAAGAATTCTGCTGTTAAATAGTAATAATCTTTGTATGGAGGATCAGCCAAGTTTCTGTGGCAGGTGTATAAAGTAAATATTTGATTGTTTCATATAGATTTATCTAGTGAATAATGTATATTTATTGTGAGAGTCATTATAAACTGTAGAACATAGGACAGAATATAGTACAAATGCACTTTAAACCAGTCAGAAGTATATCTAACAATATTCGGTGGAAATTAATGGGGGCATTCGAATTTAAATAATAATATGAATTTAACGCTTGAAAAAATAAATTAATACCGAGATTCTTACAATTCGCGAGAACTGGAGTAAATGATGATGCATTCGTTTTGCACCACCTGTAACCTCCCCTAATCTCCATTACTATGATGCTGCTGTCACTGTACTTACATGCTTGAACTTTTCGTCATCTTCTTCCGTTGCCTCTTGTTTATTCCTTGGTTTCTTTGCTACTATTCTTGCTCCCGAAGACTGCTCCCTCTAGACACACATACAATCAAGAAATGTTAACGGGGTAAACTGGTGAGAACTACAATAAAATTTAATTATTAGAATCAAGTTCCACATCTATTAAATTTTTAATACATAGCACAACACTTTTCCAATTAAAACTTGACGAGCTTAAACTCTTTTCCTCTGGATATGATTTACTATCTGATAAGATCATTAACATTCAACATGTTCTTTACATTTTTTGCTTGGGCTTTACGCCTCGTCGACCGCTCGGTCATTAGAGGCGGGATGGGATTGGGGCAAGGAACGGGAAGGAATTCGGCCATGTCCTTTTTTTTTAAGGAAGCATCCAGGCATTCACCTTGATTGTTTTGGGGAAACCATGGAAAACCCAAATCTGGATGCCCGGACAGGGATTCGAACCCGCGTCCTCCCGAATGCGAGGCCAGAACGTTAACAGTTCACCCACCACGCTCGGTTTCTTCCTTACAATAACACACATACTATGAATGTTATAATTGCACATAAGTGAGAGAAAGCTTGAACACAAGGAGAGAGAGAGAGTATTAGTTACTTATCTTGTTGGCCAAATGGCTGGTTGGTTATCATAGCGAGGCTTCGCCATTGAACATCCGAGCCAACACATTGAGATGAGACTTCACTTGGATAGTACTATACACTGATAATGATTACACATGCGTTAAGCCTTTAATCACGCACGTCTAACTGGATTCTTAAAGCCAGCCAGTGATAGGGTTTCACTTTAGTTCGGGTGTTGACAGAGTTACCACCCTCGACAAACAAACCTGAGAGAGCTCAGCGTAACACCTCTGGCTTATGGACCCTGCTACACAAAAACCAGACAAGTAAATTTACCTCTCCAGTTTTAATTTTACAAGGTTGGTTGGCCGCAACTGCGTCAGGGAGCTTGCATGTCTGGCAATTGACGTCACAGCGAACGGCACGCCAAAACACATAATGGCTGCTGATCAAGCCTCTCTTCAAAAAATGTCTTTAACTAACATATGACCTTATTAACTACCTTACTCCTCTCTCTCCATATACCAAAACATTACTAAACGTTACTAAATTCCATAAGTTATGAGGTACTGAAATTCGTCCTGAGATCAGGTCAACCGGCACCTTTTCTTTCCCAATTTCCAGCAAAAAAGTAAAAGGTACTAATGAAGTCAAAACGAAAATCAGATAAAATCACATCAAAACAGTGAAACAAAACCAAGCAAGTGAAAAAAATAGTAAAATAAAAAAAAAAACCAACGAAATAATTGACATAAGTATATAAAAACATATGCGAATTCGAATGTGGATTGAATTGCTATACTACATGCTGGTGGACGGTGCGAATAATGGCAACAGTAACTGTCCGGCTGCATTCCGGAATGTTACCTTTGGCTGGGTACCACTCAGCAAAGGGACAAAGCGTGGCCGTTAGGGTGACACGGTGGGGGAGAGTACAGTGGATTGCGAGCTGTGAGGTGAGTTCGTCGCCAGCCGGCAGAAAGATATGAACAGTGACTAACGCCTGTGTAGTCTGTGGTGGTTCTTGTGTTCCATGTCGTTATCTGTGGGTACGTGGGTTCCGACGGTCAGCAGAAAATGGTACCATCGCATCGGACGATTGCGGGCAACATACTCGGCGCCCCCTGCTAAATGGTAACTCCACTGATATGGTGATGACCCCAAATATTTATCGTATCGATAAAAACCAGTGTCATCCTAGAGAAAATATTATTGTCCCGCTAAGCTAAATGAACGGACATATAGAAACACTGATGTACAATGAACCCTTGTCGGATTTCGAGATTTTTATTTCATTGTCATTAATAACATTTGATGAAGAATAATTTTGTAATAAACGTATATTAGTGTCAACGGTAGGTGCAAAGAGTCCTCATATCAGCAATTTCAATCATTAATAATATTAACATCTGGGTATTGTGGGCCATTTCCTCAATTGCGATAGGATCAATTTTATGAATAATTGTAACGCCAATGCAATTGAAATTGTTGTTTTATTTCCCGAACGCGTTTCGTTTCATTTGCGAAGCATCTTCAGCGGTTCTGTCTGTGGGTATTTATACATATAATTACATTTGTTCACTTGTACAATTTAACATGAAAATTGTGGGTTACAGATTTAAGATTACTTACATTTTTCTTTGGTCACTCCCAGCCGTAGTGCGCTTTCATACTCTGACAAAGTTGCTCGTCCAGTATTAAACTTCACTCTTTTAGCATAATCAGTTCCATTACCATGCAGTTCTTTGACAGTAGCCAGTTCCACTTATATCGTTATGTGGTCGCTGTACGACTCATCATTCACTCTCCAATTCTTAACACAACTGGACAGATTGCTCCTCGTAATCGTTATATCAATGTTAGTGAAAGCCCCAGTGGGACTAACAAACGTCTCTGGTTGACTCGGAAGGTTATGCACATCTAAACTATTAGGCAAAAGAAATTCTTCCACTATTTCCCCAGGTGCATCAGTAACTGGACAATGCCATATCTTAGAGTGTGCATTAGCGTCAGCTCCAATCATTATTCTTTGATGTGCAAGCGCTCTGACAGTTACCTCCAACTTATTCACATGCACATTTGTGTCATCACCGTATTTAAAATAAGCACTAATCAAATACACCGAGCCACAACCAGACCCCACCTGGATACAAACTACATACTCATTACTTAATTGCTCAAGGAATAATACCTGCAAGGCATCATTTCGCACTATAATCGCCGCTTGAGGGGTCTTCTCACATTCAGCATACACTCGTAGCGCTCCAGGCACATGAACATGTCAATCCACTGTATAAGGCTCCTGTAGGAGCAACACATCTGGATTCAAGAACTCCAACACCGCAATCAGTTCATCGAGCTCCGGCTAGGAACCACGAGTGTTTAACTGCGCAACCATAATTAACGGAACGCCTTGTACAGCTTCCTCTACAGATCTAAAGGCCATAATTAGTGCGCTAGTGTCCTCCGCCACCGCCCTTTTGTAAGCGCCAAAATCCTCGGTGCCTATCTTATGATCATACGGTTTCTTAAATCTCTTACATGCTGGACACTTTCTCTCATTTACTTTATCTTTATCAGAGCCAGTAGTGGCGGTATGGGCACCAGCACAGAAGGGGCATGTGTCTGCCAATTCCTTACAATATTTTGCGACATGGTCAAATGCTTGACACTTATAGCAGCGGACCACAGCACAATAGTCCTTCGTTCGACCCATCTGATACTCAATGTATACACTATCAAAACGTCTCAAAATATTTCTAACCCGGCGTGCACTCGACTATATCATTCGTTCGCTCTAGATTTTATCTTACACTCACAGGCAAACCCTTCCCAAAAATCTCCCTTAGTAACTTCACCATTTTCCACATTTTGCACATACAGACATTCCTTAACTTCTTCATCTGGTAGAGCCACCAGAACATCATATATCATTACCTTCGTCAGCCTCTTTCGCGGTAGCGCTATAGAAATACCTTTATTCTTCAGCTCTTCGCATCCCATGATCTTACCCAGGTCTTCTTTTCTACCAGTCTCAGCGCAATTTGGATGCTATTTCCGAATGATGCCGTAAATGGCAGCTTACACTTAATTGCAAAAAGTGCAAGGCGAATAAGTAACAAAAATAATCAGCTTACTCACGAGTACAAAGTAAACAATTCAGTTGTTGACACGGTTGATTACCTGAAGTATCTGGGGGTAATAGTAAAAAACAACATGAAATGGGACTTGCACATAACTTCCGTCGTAGGCAAAGCTAATTCTAAATTACGATTCATAGGTCGTATTCTGAGGAATTTTAATACTCATATAAAGGAAATAGCGTATAAAACACTAGTGCATCCGCATCTGGATTACTGTTGTGGAGTTTGGGATCTGTATCGCAAGGGCCTGATTGACTCAGTGGAGAGGGTACAAAGGAGAGCCGCTCGATTCGTGACTGGTTGCTACAGCACTTATGAAAGCGTCACAGAATTGATACGTAGATTGCCCTGGAATCGTTTAGAAGACAGACGAAATCATTTCCGTTTGAATTTATTGGAGAATATGCGAAATTCTATGACCTACGAGTGCAGTGGGACTCTCCTTGCACCAACCTATTTGGGTCGCAATGACCGGAGGGATAAGATTCGAGAAATAAGATGCCGTACTGATGCTTTTTATGTATTCTTTCTTTCCTCGTGCTATTCGGGATTGGAATACGCAGAATTAAGATTGGTGCTTAGCACCCTCTGCCACCCACAATGTTTGTGAATTGCAGAGTATGGATGGAGATATAGATGTAGACCATACGTGCATATGAAAAAAGGGAGATGGTGAAACTTTCTGCGCTAGTCCAAATCAATCTTATGGACGATTCACCATCAAAAGTATCCTATTCCCATACCGGAAAGATGTTGCACATAGGTTTGTAAAATCTTCCAACCATAAATCAATGACAAGAAATTGTATAATTCTATTTCTCCACAAGTTTCTTTCTCTTCAGAGTATCAATCCCGATTATATCAATCAATGTTAATTTAATACGTTGACGAAGAATATCGTGATAATTCAGAATACTATTATTTTAAAAAATCAATTGATTCTTGTCTTGGTTCCTAACAAATCTAATAATGTTTTTGAAAGACTGTTGAGAATCCGGGTTAAGTCAACGTTTGTTCACGTACCACGTAATAACGTCCTCTGTCTTCCAGTTCCAATTTTCTGAATGCAGTGCTACAAAATCCAAGTGAAAATTAAATCTGCGCCTTTGCCACAAGTTCGTTCCTTGTATTTAGGTCTCCGGGCTCATTGTGATTCGCGCAGCGCGCCGAAACAACTCGCGGATATCGCAAACCCTCCACGTACGCATCGCAGGAGGCTGCAACAGAATGCTCTCTGCTTGGTGACAATATTCCGCAATGCCGCAACTCCCAGAATAGCAACGGCAGCTCTCTTGACAATGAGACAAAAACAGAAAATTAATAATGCAATATACTGTGCCTAAGTTTTTATCAAGAAATTAAATAAATGTATTTCACATAGCGAACTGCATATATTGAAACTAACGTCAGCTATATCTTAGGTATCAAGTCGATTTCGCGCTTCATTTTTTTTTTAGATAGAATAGTTTATTTATTTATTTTTTTTAAGTGAAAACGTAACTTAACCCCTAGGTTCTTAGTACATAGCGTGAGCGTAATTATTCGTACTTGGGAGCGTCCAAAACTAATTCGCTCGGACAGAGGATGAATGGAAGGGTTGGGTAGAATGCTATGTTGGGGGGAGGGGGTTCCGATCCAAGCCACGTATTTTCTTTTATTTTATTTTTATTTTTATTGTCACAGTTAAAATAATGTACACCACTGCATGTGGATGTTTAAATCCGTAATTAATTATCTCCTTATTTTAGATACCATATAAACTGACAGTGCCGCGCATGCGCGTGACTTGAAGTCATACTGTTAGGGTCGCACGGGGAAGACGCATCTGAACTAACCGACATGCGACGGCGCTTTACGAGCCAAAAAAACATCAAGCAACCCGTAACTAGACTCAAATTTGTTTACAGATGTCACAGGGGTTTTCCACCCTTGACAAAGTTCTATAATTTTAATGTTTCGAAAAAAATTTGTATTGATTCAGATCGCCCACGTGTAACCACACCATCCATTAACTTCTGTCAACTGAACTTCAGTGTATCGCTAATTACTATGCTCGCAAAAATTTTATTTCTAGCTAGAAATGTGGAATAAAATAGCACTGTAGGGAAAAAATCCCAGGCTTATTAGAAATATTTTCACAGCAAATTTTCGTTACGTGAAACAGCGCCAACGAACTGTGGAAATCTTTTAAGCTGGACGAAGAATAATTCCCTGGAAATGTACTAAAAAAAAGAACAGTACGTTCAGCTCTTCTGAGCATGTCTTGGTGTACTTTTATGAGGATAGTAGTGTTTACAATGCGAGCAAATAATTCGTCTCTTGAGTTTACTTTTTCGTTTTTCAAGCTTCCCCATACACAAAAATCTAAAGGGGTAAAGTTTGGGGTTATGCATAGCATTCCAACACCTGTATCTCCAAACCGAATGGAAATCGGACACATGTTCCCATGAACTTTTTACTCAACATTGTTTATACTACCACCTCCTCAAATATTTACCATTCCTCCTGAATCACCCTGTATAAGACAAATGATATCATCTCCTAACACTTTTTTTTTACATTTAAGTTAAAGTTTTGGCCAATGACTATGTTCCTCTCTTAAAGTTATTGAAAAATTAAAATGATACAGAGCTGTGGCACATCCTACGCTATTGAACATAATTCTTATTTTTCAGAAATAATTTTAAACTATGGATTTCAAATTGCTACAGAAGCTTGATTTTAGTTTTTAAATTTTTTTATTTTTTTTATTTAATTGTGCTACTCAAATGTACCCACGAAATAGGGCAATAGTGCCCAACCAAAAAAGGCCATTACTGTCTCATATTTACAGTCTCAAAATAACTGAACAATGACAACTAGTTTAAAACAGTGTAACCGAACACTAATGTTTACAGCCGCGCCACTTACTGCCAGATAATCACATGCAGAGTATTTTGAATTGTGTTGTCTTTCGATATTTACTTCAACATAATCTAGAAGGAGATACACTTTGCATTTGGTAACACTAATGTATGTTTCACTGGAGCAAAAAAATTTGTAATTAAAATATTTACCAAATAGCTGCGGAGTTGAATGTATTATGTTCAATTCAGCTTGGCTTTTGATTTCTCTTAGCAAAAGTATAAAAATAAGCTGGCTACACAATAAGAATGCGTTAATTGTTACAGGAAGAAAATATTATAACTAGACGTTGTTTTCTTTTATTACCTTGCTTCATGATTATTCTTCTAGCCGCCGCATATTAATCACGCTTTTTTAAAGAACGTATTAAAGTTCATGAGCTGTGAGTTTCAAGAAGTGAAGTAATGCTGACGTTACAAATGGTAGAAAATAAAAATCCTTCCAGGCTTCGATAGTGCTAGGATTATTAGCTGTGCTGAAGATCATAATACCCCGGCTTAGAGAAATATCCTCCAGAAAATCAATGTTGAATTACTCCAGTGTATCCTTACTAACGTTCAGATAACGGGTCGTAAAATAAATCACAATTTCTATTCGAATAAATTCCTTTCTCGAAATATCAAATTCCGTTTTACAGAATTGAGATGAGGAATGGGTGTAAAAGATATCTTAAGTGTCTCAACTCTCACAGTATATCCTGCATATGCCTCAATGTCACTACTTCACGCAGGTTCAGATGAATTAAAAAAAAATATCCCTTATTGACCATCACAGTCAAGGATTACTACCAGCTCTGAAATATTTTCGGCTGTAACCTGTAAGAACAGATATTCAATTCGCATTTCCAAGGTATTACGGACGTTATGTAAATTTTTAGTAAATCTGATTTTCATTTTGATTGGCATTTTACCCCTGCACCAGTATTTTAAATTACGATAGACGTGATATAAATCACGAATCGGAAAACAGCATTTTAATTATGCTTAAAGCTTGTTGTGTTGAAGAGAGATACTTGACATATTAATGCAATACATATGGCTATCAAACGCATATACGGACACAAGTGGAGTAATGATACATTTTTCAATAAGATAATTATAGACCCACAGATATAAAACCATTAAAACGTTAAAACAAAGCACTAGCGAGTAATATTTAGTTTAAGATCGTTAAAGCGTAATGATATTTGAAATCCAGATTTTGTATTTCCATCTTTTCCCGAAATCACTCCAGGTGAATGGCGGGATGGTTCCTTCAAAAGGTTATGTCTGAATTATTTCCTGTTCGTTGACTTGTCGTTTTCCACCTGTACAGGGCATAAAACAACAAGGAAAAAAAGTATTACCGTACTAGATACATACGTTTTACGACAGAAAACTGAAATGTAATAAGTTTTGAAGTCTCGACGCGCTAAGAAAATATTTGGAAAATTTCATAACGACTGCCGGAATAAGAAATATTCAATCAATTCAACATTCTAGACCAGTTATCACCAGTGATTTGTAAATCTTCATATAGCAAGAAAGATGTTTATAAAGACACGTTATTCATTTAAAAAATGAGTATTAAATTGCTTATTCAATCACAACTCAAATTAAATGGTGTATAAGCTAACATCCTGTCCCATTTTTTTAGCGTGTTTCCGGAAGTTCAACTGAAGTCATCTAAAAATGGTTCAGTCATGCAAATGGAACTAAAATACTATTATTTTACTGCCATTTGCCCTTAATACATGTTCGGTGAATAGTTTATAAGTGCTTAATAAGTATTATCAAAACATTTGGTAAATCTTGTACTAAACACCGCGATGTTGACGAATCGTAGACCATCAAAGCGGCTTCAGTGAGGTCATTTACAGGCGACAGGAAAGCTCACATTAGTGGTTCAAGTAAAATGAACTTACGGAGAAAAATGTTAAAAATCTAAGTTTGCCTTGCACGAAGGATTGACCAGGATTTTAACCCATCATAAAGTAAAGATATGCCTCTGTCAGACATTGGGAAGTTTTCTTGAAGTGAAACTTCTTTGAGCAGGGGGGGGGGGGGGGGGTTTGTTAGCATTACGCGTTACGGGTTACGAATGCACTGTAACGCTTTGCGCTTGCGCATTTAACGTTCTGTGCTTTAAGGTTAAGTTTAAAATGACTTAATATTTCCTGAAAGCACGTGTGACGTCAGACGGCATATTTACAACCGAAGCAGTCGTCATTATTACACACTGATACATGCAGCAGAATTTACTTCCTTTTTTGTTAACTGTTTTTAATTTATTTAAATTCGATCGATGCAGTCATCATATTCCCCGATCGCTGTTATAGGAAGAAAATATATATGGAACGACGTTTATATCGCAATATAGTGAGTTTATTAAAGCGTGTGCGGCAAAAATTTCCATTTTTATGTAGAAATATTACCATTCGTCTTCACAGCAGAGGGAAAGCGTTATTTAAGCCTTTAAAATTATGAGCCAGAAATCTGCGTCCAATCAATCATTTTTAACGGGCTTAGAAGCTAGTTATTAACTAAAATTGATTGTAAGAACGATTATCAGACAATTTTTTTTTAAATGTTTCCCGATATTAAAGCTCCAAATACAGAATAGTATTTTTTAACTTATGGCTTTACACTTTGTCAACGTCGTGGACATTAGAGGTGGTTTGGAACGGGAAGGAATTCGGTCATGGTCTTTTGAAGGAAGCATCCCGGCATTTGCCTGGAGTGATTTGGGGAAACCATGGAAAACCAAAATCTGGATGCCCAGACGGAGATTTGAACCGGCCACCTCCAGAAAGCAAGGCCAAAGCGTTAACCGCTCACCCACCACGCTCGGTCACAGAATAAAGACCCCATAATACTCCATAATATAGTGTAGTCTGCTTTAACTTTCTAAAAAAATTACTTGTTTACGGTAATAACATGAACAAAGTTCGTATTTACTGTACACATGCAAAATAATATCGCACTTCTACTCGAGTGCGAAAGAAACGTTAAAAAATACACAAGGGGAAAAAAAACGGAAAAATTCATTGGAGTTTAATTTTTGCTCGTGTGCACATTGATAGTCGTACCATTTTAGTTAGTAGTCTAATATTGTATTGATTGCGCGCCCCACAATATTTCAGACTGCTAACGTTGAATATATTCAACTCTAATCGTGCATAGTCACATGGGAAAAATAAATCATAAAGATAGACTTATTTGTAACTCTAGACGCCAATATTTTCCAGCGCCCACATGCTCACATACAGCTACCTCTGCGAGTCGTTTGCTCTGTTTGGTTAGCGCTCCTCGTTTCTGGAGACAAAAGTTGTACAGTTGTTTGATCAATAGCAGCTCCAGCGCACAGAACACAATGGGACGCGGAATACAGATAACGCTCGCTGCGTTTGCAAGTGGATTAAACTTCAACCCGCTAATGAGCAGTCCCACAGATGCGGTGGAGAACAGCTCCACAATTGCTTCGTCTCTGGTGGCAGCTTGTTCCACATCCCAGATCAACGGCACCCCTGCAGCATCCAAACTAGTAAACTGATCACATTCAATCGATGAGAATTGGATGTTTTTTCATGAAGTGGGGTAGATACTAGAAAACTGCAGAGTGCACTCAGAAATACGATAGTCACATTTTATAAAACCGTGGTTCGTGGCAACTGTGTTGTACTATCCACTCACTGACTGGAGCTCTTGACTTCGTGTTTGTCAAGAATTTTGAAGCTTTTTATGTTTCTGTAGTGAACCTTAAATATACCCAGGACAATAAGTAGCTTATGTTACTCTCTACAAAATCAGCAACCCACCAGTGAAAATCTCATCGAAATCAGTTCTCACACTAAATGTGCTGCATGCAAATTATTATTTACACGAAAAATGTGTCGCATTCTAGAAAATGATTCAAGAACATTTTAGTACATTCAAGAACAATCTAGTACATTCTAGAAGATCCGAAACATTTCTGGAACACTTTGGTCGAAACATGAAAATGTCCTGGGTCGACAACTTTCAACGACAATTTTTTCCACTCCTACACAGCTACAGACATGCAACAAGCATGGTGCACGATGGGAGACTCGATAATTTACCACACACAAACAACAGTGGTCTGCGCTGGGTAGTTGGGGCTGCAAAGTTAAATATAAGGACACAAATATCTATCTATATATATATATATATATATATATATATATATGTGTGTGTGTGTGTGTGTGTGTGTGTGTGTACATAAATTTAAGCATTCGGAGGAAACCTGTTTCCCTAATCATTATGTTTGACTAACTTCCAAGCAAGTCAAAAATTACGAGTGTTCTAAAAATCATATCTTCCCATCTGCTTAAATAAATGTAATTTTTGTAGATAACGTAGGATTTTGTAATGTTTTATGTTTCTCGATTGTATTTTACATTTCGATACAGTTGGAACTGGTTACGTGCCTCTGAAATTATGACGTCACCAATATTGCGTCAGAAAAAAAAATAACAGTTCTTATCAACTTACGTTATGCCGCCTAATATTAACTTCAATCCTGGTCCAGGATGAAAAGGGCCCGATAAATGTGGAACTACTTTCATGCGCTTGAAGTAATGTTTTCAGTAATCTGGCGCTAGTGAAAACAACTCAAGTTTATTTTAAAATAAAAAATCTTAAATTACCAATGTCATCTGATGTAAGACCAGTGTCATTCCGGCCCAGGAAAAATTTTAATCAAATCAAAACTTCCGCTAGCATCTCTGCTAGAAAATTATATTACATATCTATGGGCAATGACTTTAATGAAAAAGTCTGCATCGAACGAATATAAATAAATGAAAAGTAACTAATAATGAAATAGTGTTTTGGCAGTTCATTTGTTCGCGGATGTTTACTGAATGGAACTGTTATTAAATATCGCGCATCACCTCGAGTTAGTAATAACATATGCGGCCGTTGTAGCTTTTTTTCCTTATGGCTTTACGCTTCGTCGACGTCGAAGTCATCAGAGGGCCTTTTTGAAGGAAGCATCCCGGCATTCGCCTGGAGTGATTTGGGGAAACCATGGAAAACCCAAATCTGGATGCCCGGACGGGGATTCGAACCCGCCTCCTCCCGAATACGAGGCCAGAACGTTACAGCTCACCCACCAAGATCGATTCGTCGTGGTACACCAACGAAGCGCGGGATCGTATACTTAGTCTGAAAATATTTTAACATCATATTTCATTTGTTTCGCCAAATTCATAAACTTCATAAACTACGTAGCTTCATTTTGGCCTCCTGTGAACCCCCTTCAAGTCAACCCCTGCCCCCCCCCCTAGACCGAGCCACGTAGTTTATGGATGCTCCCTAAGGGGAGGTGTACAACGCAAAGAAGGGAATACAAAAACATTTCAGGATTTCTGGAATCTCACGCTAATGAGGTTCATCGTGGTTGGTCTTCGTTTATACGATGTTTAAAGTTGAATGTTCTAACTTATAACTTTCCCATTTTATATCGGGACAAGAGGCAGGATGGAATATTAGCTCTATAATTACGCGCTTTATTGTACAAAAAGATTCAGTCAATAACGGTCACGAAAATGAGCAAATATAGTTACAGTTATAAGACTGCATGTGTTAAGATTGAAGAAATATTGCAAAGGGAATTGTGCAATAGGTAGGAAGTGCGAACAGTTTAACACGCGAATAACACAAGGAGAGTTTATACCAAACCACAAAATAAAGGAAAGCACAGGACGTAAAGAGAAGACAGGTAGCTGAAGAGGGTGACAAGAAGAGAGCATAATAGAGTATGGAAGCAACTTGGGCGGTGCAGTAACTAAGTTATGAATTAATAGCAGAAAGGAGAAAAGTTATAAACATTTTCATAAGGAATATTTTGCATGCAGCACTATCATTTAGCAGTATACTTAGAAATTACAGTGGCTACGTCAAGAAATTGAGGAGTACAGAAGACAAACAATCAGTAATAAATGCAAAAATGTTATCGAAGATAAAAAAAAAAAGAAGTAACATGATTGAACTAGAGTCCGATTTCTTCCTCCAAGCAGTAGAGGCGTTAATGAAGAGTTAGAAATCTATTCACATCACGAATGTCTATGAAGAAGGAAAATGGTTTTAGAATCAGTAGCATGGGTTTTTGAGGAGTTATTTAACGGACAAGAGAGACCAATCTCTCCAAATAGTACTCAGCCATAGAATGGGGAAACCATGGAAAACCCAAATCTGGATGCCCGGATTGGGATTCGAACCGGCGTTCTACCGAATGCGAGGCCAGAACGTTAACCGCTCACCTACCACTCTCGGTGTGGAAATAGTGATACTTTTGTCCTTTAAGTGTCAAATTCCTAAAAAAAATCCTTTCTTAAAACATTATGTGACCGAAGTCAAATAATACTTCATTTATCTATATCGGTTAGATATTAAGAGAAATAAATGGCTAGCGACACAAAAACGCGTTGTAGAAATATGGTTACTTTTACCATCTAAGGGACGAATTCCGATATATTCCTTTCTTAATAGATGATGTCACCAAAGCGGAGACCTTAATCGTTAGAATGACACCGCATTTATTAATTTCGGTTAGGTATGAAGGGAGATAATGGATGATGATAAAAAAAATCTTTTAAAAATAATATATTTGATGGGACGCACAGTCAAGATAAGAAATTTAAAATCACAGAAAGTGCAATGGAAACAGGGGTGTCACACCACAATCTACCGGAATCATTGTTGATCGGTATTCTAACGTATGATTCAGTTTTGGTTTAAAATCTGCTAACGATAATCTTGTTTAATGCAATAAACGAAGAGAGAGTTTTAAAAAATTACAAAAGGATCTGATACGGATGTCTAGTAGTGTAAGCCAGTGTGGAATGTAAATAAATGTTGAAAACAAGGCACACTACAGAAAACATCAATTTCGTATTATATGAGTAAACGAATGAAATGCGGAAATGATAAAACAATTAATTGGATTAAAAAAACCGATTGAATTGTGTAAAGTTTATTACGGCAGCGGTCAAATAAGCCATCCAGAAGTGGAAGTTGTAATTAGTTTGACATTATAAATGAAAAGTTATGAAATAAAAATTTTGTTCGGTTTAATATAAAAAAATTTGCTCGAAGATAAATCGAGGAATTAGATAATAAAATAGGCGAGACAAGGTAGTATAAGAATTTTCTTTCCGGTTATATAAAAGGAAGAAACGAGGTTTTTTTTGAAATTGGAATCCTATAGCTATCATCATAGGTCATTTGAGTCAAAGCATTACATTAGATGTTCTCGTTTTGGCTGAAAACGGCTACCAAGTCATTTTAACCTAAAAGTAGAATTTATATATTAATATGTGAAGCGAAAACTTCGGATCCCTTTTTAAGAATATTGCTCGCACAGAGGAGTGTGAGATTTGGCTCAGTTGAAGTTTATATGGAGAAGAAATCTAGAAAACTAAAATTTATATATAATTTGTGTCAGAAATACATTAAATTAAATAAAAAACATTCGTTGTTTTTATTCAATTATTTTCTTAATGACAATGACACATAGCGATTCTTCCAATGTCCGTGATATTTGATCAACAGTAAAGAAAACAATATAATAAGCATAGTTAATATATGTATTTGCAAATATATTATTAAATAAATTCTCGAGCGTATGTGTGCGTGAAATCGGATCGGATCGGGGCCAACTATCTGACGTGAATTCCCAGCACTGAGACATACTGTGGTCTTTGGAGAAACCAATAAGTAGTATAAAGTAGGGATTAATCTTTGGAATTACAAAAAAATTATTTCCTATATTACAGAGAATTCGACATTCTAAAAGATAATTTGAATTGACTTTAGTCTTGCCCAAGTTTTCTGCGAAAAAGAAAAAGTAAATTGGATTGGTAGTTATAAAAGATGAGTATTGATTAAGGGCCTTTTGATTTTTTAATTTCAGTAATTTAATTATTTTTTTTATATTCTGATATTCTCACCTTATGCCTCGACATAGAACATTGACAGGTCAGAGTGAGAGATAAAGAAGAAGTGATAAATGATAATAGACCAAATTTAAATAGTGAAAATAGTACGCGAATTGATTAAATTATTTACATAGAAATACTTAAATGTGCAATAAATGTCATTCCAAGAAATTTTGATAGCTTAGAATGTACAGTGCAGATCTTGCAATGCAAAACATTTCAAATCAGAAGACACTTCAGGTGAAAGGAGAGTATTCGTTTCGTGTTGTCATAAGGTTAAAGCAGTTTTACCGGCCTTAAGTCAAAATGAATATTTTAAATCATTGTATCATGGACTAGATTCAAATGAACCACCGATAAAAAGAGTTAAAAAAATATTTTAAAAACATTTGTAAATGCAATTCATCATTTGGTATAGTTAGTTCGGAAGCTAAAATTTCGAATAAAGTTATAAAGAGGAGCGTGTCATTTTAATTATATAGCTATTACGAGGAATTAAAGCAAACAACAGAAGCTAATGACGTCTTGCTACAAGCTCGCAGCCAAAGTCGTCAATGTTTACAGTATATAATATATCTATGCTGGAGTGAAGGCAGATATAATAGACAACAGAACACTTTTTAGAGAAGTAATTCACAAGGCAGGTTTTCAGGAGAGACAGAAATACATAAAGGGAGGGAAATGGACCCAGGAACAAAAGGAACAACACTCTCAAAGAATGAAGGAAGTTTGGAAGCAAAGAAAATTAAATACAAAGAAACATAGCCAAAGTTTATTTATCGTACCCTCCAAAAGGGTTATTCGGAATAATAATAATATCTATGCTCACAGCAAAAGCAACAGGAATCAAAAACTATATGCAATGATTATTATTCTTTTACAAATAATAATAATAATAATAATGAAATAGGCCAACAATAATAATTAGTTTCAGAAACGGTCATGCACTTAAAACGCTTAATAATTGTATACGAGGATAAAGACAAATAAATCGTTTCTTTTAGGAAAGCTATGCTAATTTCTGCTGTCGGTGTAGGGCTAGTTAGTAAGAAGCACAATCTAGAGTTGTTTGACTGTAAGTTAGCTTATCTCGAGCAACGTCCTCGCCTGTTTGTTATTGCGACCGAGAGGTGTCGTAAACTGTACAGTTAGAGACGCACTTCGCTGGAATTGCAGAAGTTTTTTGCGCGAGGCTGCAGAGGAGAAAACGATATCGGATTAGACGCGCAGGCACCTGTCTGAAATCTAATAGTTGTAACACGATTACAGGTGTTATCTCTTGATACTTCGAGTTCTGCAAGTTTGGCTCTAGCGTGCTGGGAATAGCTCAGTGGGTCGGAAAGGAATTGTTAGAAGTTCTAAAGCTTCAGACGAGACGGAGCATATAGAGCTTATTTTTATGTGCACCGGAATTGAACTGTAAGTTAATAAATGTCTCGTCGTTCTCAATGGATGGTAGTTCCAGCGAAGAGATAAAATATGACTATCTATTAAAAAAACAATTTTAAAAACAGTCATTTCTCCCTTTAAATACCATCTCTGGGATTCAGCTGCATTTCTCGAATTTGTTAATCTTCTTTTATGAACGATAGTCCAATTTAGGAACTTACTGATAGTATTCGTCCTCTTGAAACTTTAAATTACATTAATTCTGAGATATTCTGCGAAAATTTTAAAATACTAATATTCGTTTTCACCGTGCTTAGTCAAGCGCGTCGTGTTTCCGCACGAACAAAGTAGAGCGATTGATTACATCTGCATTTAAAATCGTATTTTAAAATCAAATTGGTTAAATAAAATTTCAGGTGAATAACTGCCAGCGAAACAGAAGAGTTTTTGATTACGAGATTGGAAGGTCCACTGACAACGTAATTGCATCTCGCGTTGATTCATAAAATCACTTTCTCCTATTACAGCGAGCGGCTACAATTTGTTCATTTTTAATTGTGACGAAATTATCGGACCAAATTCTCTTTTAGCAATCAAAAAAAATTCAAAATAAGTTGAGAGCTATAATTGATTTTAATTTCTTGCTGAATAATCTTATGAGCTGTTACTCACAAGTAAATAATTATCAAAATAGTTCACTACAAACATTTTACTTGCCATAATTTGAAATACAGTTAGAAGACCTACAATGTGAGATTAACACTCAATTTTTCTAAAAGAAAAAAAAAATATTCTAAAACGTTCCTTACTTTTAATAAATGTGTGTATCTCTACGCAAACCAACGTTAATGACGAAGGTAATTATCTCACGTGTAAAAGAAGGTTGCAGAGAATATAAGTAGTAAACATCTATTAATGGATGTGATAAAATACAATAAACGAAAAAAATAATCTTCATTTTGTGGAGAAATTGCGGTCACTAGCATACAGGAAAGAATCATATTATACAGGTTCCACTTATTTTTATATGAAAGTCACATATCTTTTCTTTACTACTACAAGTCAATAGCTCTGCCATTTAACTAGAACTACGATTGTTAGGATCGAATTTTAATGACATAGACCATGGCCAACAGTTATGAGGCCTGCTGGTATTAACCTATATCTATTTAGAGAAGCCGTAGATAACCAAAATCTTGGAAGATTCATGGACAGAAACTGAAGCCTAGATATTCCAAAACAACAAGGGATATGTTACATTGATATAGATTCAAAACTTTAACCCACTGTTCTCCCCACCCTTGTTGTTTTGATTACTGGAATTCAAGAAATAATACAAGCGTACATTGGGATATAGAAAATGAGATCTATGCCAGAAGATATCAAAAGGATAACTGTGGTAGTAATCATAGTACTAGAGAGAAACCATTACTCACTTACAAGAAGATTTGCTCCAAGATTTGTGCCAAGTGGCACACGATAAATATTTCTTGTTTCAATGGTACTGGCAACCATACGTGCACAAAATAATATTACATTGGCAGTCGTCTTTTTTTCCTTATTGCTTTACGCCTCGCCGACGGCTTAGGTCATTAGTGGCAGGATGGGATTGGGGACAAGGAACGGGAAGAAATTCGGCCATGGCCTCTTTGAAGTAAGCATCCCGGCATTCGCCTAGAGTGATTTGGGGAAACCATGGAAAACCCAAATCAGCATGCCCGGACGGGGATTCGAACCCTCGTCCTCCCGAATGCGAGGCCAGAACTTTTTTTTTTTTTAACTGCTTTACGTCTCTCAACAGCGAGGTCTTTAGAGACGCGAAAGGATGGGGGCAAGGATGGAGGCAAAGAATGGGAAGGAATTTGGCCATGGCCTTTTGAAGGAAGCATCCCGGCATTTGCCTGGAGTGATTTGGGAAACCATGGAAAACCCAAATCTTGATGCCTGGACGGGGATTCGAACCGCCGTCCTCCCGAATGCGAGGCGAGAACGCTAACCGTTACACCACCACGCTCGGTGCCAGAACGTTAGTCGTTCACCCACCACGCTCGGTTTGGCAGTCGTGTCATCCGAAATTGCAGCGTCTCTTATGGATGGTTTCCGAACAGAACATAAAGCACTTCAATTCGCTATTGAATATACAAAACAGTGAAATCGAAACTTTCAACGTTTCAAAAATATCAGAAATGATTAAAAACCAGCAATGCTAGATGATAAGATGGGATGAATGCACAATTACGCATAAAAATTCGTTGGAAGCATTGGATCGAACATTGTGAGATTAACATGGAAATAAACGACTATTTTTATGATGTGCTAATATTATTTGTGACAGACGTATCTCTTATTCCACGTTCAAAATCGGCTTGTGAACTAAGTGCACGTTTAAAAGCATCATATTTGTCGAGACATGTTAGTGAAGTTTTGTTGACGACAAAGATGGATTTTAAATTGCCAAGCGATATTTTTGCAGAAAATTTTGCGACAAAATTATTGGATACTGGAAAAATTACCTCATGGATAATTATATGTTGCACGCTCCCGCTTATTAAAACCAATGAATTTTTTATAATATGTCAAATAGAATCACCAAAAACCCTGTGTATCCAAGATCATTGCAATGAACTTAAAAATGAATAAAACAGAAATTACAATTCATTTAATCCAAAACCTAAAAATAATTATTTAGATGTAAATATCTAATTTTAACAAAACTTGATATCAAACATTCAATTGTGTTTATTTAATTTATGTAGCGAAGCTAGTTAAATATAACATCGATAAACAGATGATTGTTCAGTGTATTCGACATTGCTGGCATCCTCCTTCAGTATAGTAGGAATTACGTGATTGGCTGTATCTCAAAGGCACGTGGCCAGGAACATCGCCGCTTACCAGCAAATAAAACAGAGAATTCAGTATTGGGTAACAAACTTTCAATTAATACTCTGTCTAATAATTCAAATCCATAAGAACGCTCAATTGCAGCTTTTAATAGTCTTTGGTAAAAATTAGGCAATCAGTCGAGTAATGAAGCGAAGTAACACTCAGTCTTACAGCAGCGGATTCAATTGGAGAAGCATATTTTCAAGTTTGTGCGCGTATTAGTGATGTGCCGGATATCCGTATCCGTATTCGTATCCGCGGATATCCGAGGGGGAAAAAAGATCTGTATCCGTATCCGTATCCGTTACTTTTTTAGCGGATCTTTAACGGATCTTTTGTAAAGAATTTCACTAAGCATGTATATAACATTTTAAAGATATCTAGCAATTAAATACTATTAACTTCAATTCCAATTACTTCGTATTTCTTAAAATCTCATATCTGGCACATATATTGCAAAAATTAATTATTTAAACATATATTTTACTACTACGAATTCTTCACGGGTGTACCGCCAGATTGTGTTGTGAAAACACGATATTTCCAAGATTAGCTCCGCCATCTTCTTCAGGTGGGGAGACATCTGCACTGGTCGGCTGACCCATAGATACCCTATCTGTGAAGATGGCGGAACTAGTCGTCGAAATATCGTGTTTTCACAAAACAATCCGGCGGTACACCACTGAAGAACTTCATTGCAGTCGTACGCCGGAAAAGTTTTCATTCTTACGTTTATTTTACTAGTTTAACAAAGGTAACTGGGTAGTATGTTTTAAGCTATTATTTTAACTATCTTTATAGTGAGATCAGGCGTCTAATCTTTGTGATTTGCTAGCTGAAATTATGTTAAAGGTACTGCTGAAGTGTTTACATCCGATAAAATAATCACTTTTACAGAAACTTTAAAAATAAATGTTATATTTAACATTAATTTTGGCAAATTGTACTTCAAAAAGAGTAAATTGGCAGTTTTGTTACGATGAACATCATAAATTATTCCTGCTGCACTGAAAAACTGCTCACTTGGAACTCTTGTTACAGGTGATGATAAATACGTGCGACCCATGTGTCATAGACCTCCCATTTTTTTACTGTTATTGTTAACAGATTTTTTTAACAATCTGGTGCAGCTGATGTGCTGCACAATCAATATTATCTACGTCAGATAAAGTGCAGGAACTCTTCATGTTGGATCCCCCATCTCTTACCATGCAGTGCACATTCTGTTTGGGATTCCCCACCCTTCAAACAAATTTTGAAATATTTCCAAAATATAATCTCCCGTTTGGCGTTCTTCAGGTATCTCCGCTTTTAAAACGATATTTTCCCTTATAAATTTTTTGTAATGTTCTGGATACCAATGAAACACCTTACCAAAAAGCCTACCAGATATAGGATGTGAAGGAAACTCTCTCAAAATCCTTCAACACGTCATTATTTTCGAACCTAAAGTTCGCTGCAGATAAATTCCGTAAAATATTTCCTGCCTTTTAGAACTTAATTTGCAATAACATTATCCAGCAATCGTCGGAACCCAAAATCTTCTACGTGTTGAAAAGGCAATCCAGATAAAGCTATCATTTCTGCAATTAAATAGTTTTAAATAATTTTTATTTTTTACTATCCCACATTTTGATTTTTTTCTATGTATTCGCTAAAAAATGTTTTTCTAAATTCTCTTTTTACCGTTTTTGAAGACGTTCCCTGCTGAATGTGTTCGCCGGCAATCTTCTTAGCGGAGTCTGCTTTTAAGAATAACTCATATTTTGTGGGTGTTTCGTCTGAAGATGAATTTTTTAGAAAGTTGTACATTCATGGGAATATATTCCTTCAGAGTTTGTATTTAGCAGATTCGTCATTTACTACCGTAAAATATTTCCATATTACACTACTATACTTTTTTGTATAAATTGTTTTTATTTTAATTTAACTTACAACTTCCCAAAAAAACAGAAACGTATATAATCTACGCAATCCTATGTCATCCTAAAATATAAACATAAACACGCACAGTTCAAGGTCAAAACACGTCGCGTAAGCTGGACGTTCGTCGATAATAGATCGCAGGTGACTTTTTCACTGTCGGTCCAAGTTGAGATCCGTATCCGTATCCGTATTCGCGGATCTAGACATTAATGATCCGTATCCGCGGATATACATTTTTAACGATCCGGCACATCACTAGCGCGTATATAAGTAGTATTAAATTCTGTTAACTTCTAACTGTGATGGTAACATGTGTTGAGGTCTTTAGAGACGGGAAAGTATGGGGGACAAGGAATGGGAAGGAATTCGGCAATGACCTTTTGAAGGAAGCATCCCAGCATTTGCCTGGAGTGATTTGGGAAACCATGGAAAACCCAAATCTGGATGCGCGGACGGGGATTCGAACCGCCATCATCCCTAATGCGATGCCAGATCGCTAACCGTTACACCTTCATGCTCGATCAAATACTCGTATGGTATTGCTAGCCGGGAGATCCCTATGGACTGATCGGCCTTCAGGTGTGCAGGGTTTTCTATTCACCGCACGATGCGCCCCTTGTTGCGGCTAATAACCTAACAGCAAGGGACCTTCAGCTTAACCTGCAACCAAGGAAGCGTCCTTCACATCACACAGCAAGCTGTGCCAGAGGTAAAGGTCGGGTTAAGGGCCTTTGAAAATCGCTGCTGATATCTGGATTCGAACCAGGGACCTTTGTATAACCACTGAGCCACCAAACCGTTCCACCAATTCAACCGCAGTTAATGATGAAGCTATTGAGAGCCATTCAAATCAATAAATATTTACTTAAAGTTGAAATAATGTCTAAAGCACCTTTTCCTTAATTACCATTACATCGCCTACATAAATAGTTTGTGGCTACTCAAATTATTGATGCCCATTTTAAAGGAGTATTTAAATAATTATTCAATTTAAAAGCGTGTTTAAATCATTACTAAATTAATAAAAAACATTTAACGTAACATGATAATAACAGCATTGTTAATTGTCTCATAGTAACGTGACAGACTGATAAAATATGATATTAAAATCACATTTCTTACCCTACATTCCTTCTTTTCTTACTTTACTTCAATGACAGACCTGTGAACTATATAGATGTCAAAAATAGTGTAACATCTTTGTCTTGTTACAGGACTTGTGTGAATTCTCAATATATGATAAAATGTAGGGCAGAGTGTATTCACTTTCGTTTTTTCGTATTTTTTAAACAGATGTGTATATGGAGGAAGAAAGAATGAAATTTGTGGCTCATGTAACCTGTGAACAGGTGCTGAAAAGAGTGAGCCAAGACATTGGTAAACCCAATACGTAAGTGTAAACGAAACTGGATTTGACCTGTGCATCGGAGTAAAGTAGTATTTACGACAGCTCTAGAAGGTACAGAAGAAGGAAAAGAAGAAGACGTTTCGTTGATTAAGCTGAATGTGGAAAGTATGAAGACTAAACAGACGACCTACAACAGAAACGAATGCGGATACCGATGCTACCAGAAAATTGCCAGTCGGCAAAGAATAATAATGAGTAGTATTTCGAAAATAAAGAAAAAATCTACAAATTTAGACAATTTCAGAAACGATAAAACCACACATGCACTCAAAAGGCCGATTTGTATTCAAAACTATTTTAATAATTGGGTAATGTAGAGAGCTAACTCCTTTATTTTCTACCCAGGCCCGCCGCTAGCTGTTTGAGCGCCCGCGTGCAATACCGATTAGATTGCCGCCCCTTTGAGCATTTTTTGCCGCCCCCATTGTTGCCATCCGGAGTGTCGCCGGCCGCCCGAAGCAAGCAGCTCTTGAGCTAAAAAAAAAAGGTCGCCCGCTACATTATACACTGCGAATTTCGTCGCGGCGACAATGGAGTGGCAACTATCGCGGGGCGGCGGCGACTGTCGATCACTCGTTTTGCCGCCCCCCTCAGTGTGCCGCCCGCGTGCGGTGCATGCCTTGCACGCCCGCTTACGGCGGCCCTGTTTCTACCTAAATAAACATATTTCTGTTACTATCATCAAAGTAATTACAGCTACCGCTGACAAATTAATTCAGAAATACAAATTAATATCTAAATTACTAGCTGTTTTCTAAGATGAAATTCCTGATACATTACAGTTGTATTAGAACGTCACGTATTAAGGAAATACGCTAAATTTAATGGCAGTTCAGTAAGTATTCAATGTACTGTAATAATTGTATTACAAATTACATTCAGCGCCCATGAAGGGTAATAATAGGCTGCAGGTTTTACCTCACCAATCAAGACATTTCATCGTCACTTTTTTCATCAGGAATACATTAATTCGACCACAATGAATTGAACAAACATTTTCACAATTAAACTAAAAATCTTAGAGCTCAATGAGACATAATTTCTTTTAAAAAATTAAAAATCTGACTGCGGGGATAGAGAGATTCAAGTTTCAATTTTAATGCACGGCAAGTTTAAGTCATTCAGCTGTCCGTGCTAAGTTTGCTTGTTGGACAAATGTAAGTGGTCTATAAATGTATGGAAACGTGTTTGGTTTTCCGTGGTTTCCGGAAATTACTCAAGATGAATTGACTTAAGAGATAATAGCCAAATACCTTCACGTCCCTTGTCTGTAAACATCTACCGCTGTAATAAAACGTCGACTTCAAGGAGGCATAATATCCTACGCAAAAAAAAGAGAGAAAAAAAACAGTAACGAAATGGCATAATGCGTTATCGTCTATGCACAAAATTGCTGAACAAGTTTCGATAGTGAAAAGTTCTCTCAACGCACAGAAACATGTGCATTTCAAAAAGTTTTTTTCCAAATTAACATACAAGCTGTTGCAAAGAGGGCATCGAAAAGAGTGAGAGATCGTATTCCAAAATAGAGGCATGTAAATTACTTGTCTCATGAGAAAAAAAAAATATAATTTTAATCTGAAATTCCATTGCATTATATTCAAACTCATATCCGGGGGGGGGGGGGGGGGAATAGCTTAAACAGAACAGGGTTGAAAAGCGTGAATGTCACTTCCATTGCGGAAATTAATTTTTCAGTATCAAAGTACTGTGATGTCGGTATCATTTATCAGAAACAATCTCAACAGTGAGAGTAAGTATTTTTACTACATTAAGTTCTTACCCGATAAACATATTATACAAAACATTTTCTGGTTATTCTCCATTATATATAAATAATTTTTTGCGCTGTGATTTAATCAAGTCATCAACATCATGAAAGTCGATCTCTATTCAGGCATGAAAGCGACCGCTAACTGATCTATTTTGAAATGTGTTATAACATTTGTTACTCTAATTTGCATTCTGTCATTCCATTTGAGTTAAGAACAAAATTGCACATTAATACATCTAATTTTCAGATTACAAACGTTTATTGAAATAATTTTCTGTAGTAATAGAATAAAAATTCAAGTAAAAGAGATAGCTAATTAGTGTCTTAGAGGGGTTCTATTATTTACGATACTCAAAATTGTAAAACCATAACAAAACACCAAACATCTTCTTACCTCTTTATTTTTTGCTTCTAGTTTTTAAGAAACCATCTCGGCACTCCGATATCTGGATGTCCGTATGGCGATGTTAACCCGTGTCAACCGGATTATCTGACTCGAGCGTCACCACTAACCCATCAGTCTTGTGGTGTGACAGCGTCACCCACAATGAATATAATTAAATTGTTATTAATTATATTCAATTTTATTAATTATATTCATAATTTTATTAATTATATTCATAATTTGATTAATTAATTTCAGTCTTATGATGTGTAAATATCGTAAATAATGGGGGTTGTATGGATAAATTAAATGTGTATTAAACCAGGGCAGCCCAAGGTAGAATTGTTATAAATTTATTTTCTGTAAAGCTCGTGGCTCAGAAAGGTGGTGAATATTGGAGGCTGGAAACTGCCATTTTCGGACGGTTGAGAGAGGGACAATAGAGGACGCGGCGACACATCGGCGCCGGGCCCACGCGGCTACATTTCCGTTAGGGTAGGAGCGCTGACCTCGCCCCCACTCCGCTACTGCACTGAAGGCCATGCAGAAAACGCGCGGAGGGATGCAGCGAATGCGAGACGCGATATAATACACGTGACGACGGAAATGTGTAGATAGCCAATCATGAACATTTATTGGGGTCCACAATACTAATTCTAGGGAGTTTGTTACATGTGGAGTGGCGACTTTCCGAAGAAGAAGGAAGAAGCCATCTTAAGCGGGACTTGCTGCCAGGACGAGTTGGTGAACAGACGTGTCAGCCGACACGCTCTCGTCTAGTGATCATTGTCTGGTTGTGATCACTCTCTTGCTTTGGGAAGCGATAGGTTATATGGCATGCCTGCCATTATCTGGAAGTCATTCTAATAACGCGGTCGTACCCGCTTATCTGACTTCCATAGCTGCAGTGACATTGTACATGTCACGCTACTTCACGGCGATGCTTTTATGGTAATGTACCAGATGCAGACGGTCACTATTCATCGGGTTTTAACGGACTTGTGAACCCTTAAGCGGCACTGGGATAAGACTCTGCTCCCGCCACTAAATACTGAGCTAGCTGATTTTATATTTCACTGTAAATTTCAAGCATCTTGCTGATTGTAAATTCATTTTGATGCTTTTCTTTAACTTTATACGGCGCCCCTGGGATATTCTTTTATTACAGTAAAATGTTAGCTTCAATTTGATGGCCTGTGTTGCCATGTTGTTCAATGTTAACTTTGCTGTTTTTATTTGTTGAAATATTTCATTCAGTTTTTGTTTGCTTTCATCGGCGGATTGTAAACGTCGGGTATTGCTTGTTTTGTTGGTCCAACTATGTTTAACGTAAAGTTAATTATTACCCGGCCTTGTATAAGCCATAAGAATCAATAAATAGGATATTATTTTGTGTCTAATATTCATGGTTCTGGTTCCTTTTAGCTCGCCACTTTATCATATTTTATATGCATTTTATATTTTCTAGATTTATTAATATAAATCCCCCCTCCCCTTTTCCGCCACAAATGGTCTTCTACAGTCTCTGAATCAGTTTATCAACAGAAGAAGTTCAGTTTTCTAAGAACAAACACAATCCTGTGATTTGATATGTCCTCTTCAATTACTTATGCACAGGTGAGGTAAGGTAGCCGCAGATTAAATTATTTAAATTTGAGTAAACAGTCCTTGATAAGCAGAATTTACAAACAAATAATCTCAAAGTTTTCATATTACAGATACGGAAAAGACTGAGCTATAAAAATTGTTACTGAATTAACGGTGCACGAAAGAAGGAAGGATATTTCATAAAAGAGAAAGTACTGAAAGAAAGTATATGAAAATTGTGGGTAACAAACTTTTTTTTTTTTTTTGTAACTGCTTTACGTCTCTTTTTAACATCGAGGTCTTTAGAGGCGGGAAAGGATAGGGGGCAAGGAATGGGAAGGAATTCGGCCATGGCCTTTTGAAGGAAGCATCCCGGCATTTGCCTGGAGTGATTTGGGGAAACCATGGAAAACCCAAATCTGGACGCCCGGACGGTGATTCGAACCGCCTTCCTCCCGAATGCGAGGCGAGAACGCTAACCGTTACACCGCCCCCTCGGTGGTAACAAACTAAATTCTCGAAAACGCTTGGACAATAAAGTTTGTGTATCTTCTACACCAACTCAATGACTGTGCGTTACATTTCGACGCCTATTGCTTATTGACTACACATTAATCGTTGGATTTTTTAATACTTTTATTAGATTCGAATACAGCATGGTCTGCAGTAATACTACACCATGGGACATGATGTCCTGTATGCTGCTTATACCAACCGAGTGTGGTGAATCTTGAAATGTAACTAGTCTACATAACTGCTAATATTTGATTTGTTTCTAGACTTGCATAAATAAAATAAAAATTAATTCCCTTACCGCAGATGTATAGGAAAGGGCTATCTAGTAATAAAGTTCAAAAAATATTACTAGGCAGGACAAAAAAAAATATTCATAACCAAAACAGTTCCCACGCCACAAATATTCCCGAAATGAAACATTCACAAATGTTATTAGGAAGATATTTCTTACAATATTTAAGTAAAGACCATTCGCTGTCAAAAGAATAAATATGTCTTTCAGAAGTAATATTGAATTTAATACGAAATCACTTATTACCTCTGATGTCTGCTCTATGATTTCAAGCTATTTCTTCATTAATCACGAATTCTGATGCACCGAGTACATTTTATCCTGTTATCGCACTTTAACCTCTCCGTTTGGTTGACGGCGAGATCATTAAAGCCGCAACACTCTAACGAACTGAAACCGCTTGTACCTGTCTGTCTGTGATTAACTGTTTTGTATTAGTAATCATATTCGCTAATGAGTAAAATGGCAGTAGGCGCAAACCACACAGGCCCGCTATAATGTTCGCAGGTTCATTTCTCGTTGTCAGTGAAACTGTACTTTAATAGAGATGAACGTCGCTCGAAAAACCTAATGAAAGACTTGTTTTCAGCGACAACATTCCATTTGACTTGAGCAAAGCGCCTCTTTTTACGGTGAAACGTTCGTCAATTTCTGGCTTTACACACAAAGTTCGGCATCGTTGTTCTGTTGAACACAGCTATTGAGGTCGTACAGATCGCATGGGAAAAACACAACTCCAAACGAATTACTGTGAGAGTTCCAAACATAAACACGAACTTATACAGAGCGAAAGAGTGAGGGAGAAGAAGAGAGAAGGAAATATTTTGACGGTCTACATAATTTTCACCGACGCTTCTATTTCACGGGGGCCAAATTACTGGGAGACACGCTTGTATCTCAGTTTTTAATGTTGCGTGACAAAGGCTTTGTGAGATAAATCCTTTGTTTTGTCCTCACTTATTTTTTTGCTGGGAATTTTTTGTAGACAAAGCAGCCGTACAGTTCAGGCTATGTAATTGTTAGCTTTGTACCGTTGCAAAAACTTCCATCAAAATTTTGAAACTCCTAGTTTTATAAATACTATAATTCAGCTGCATGTATGGTACCACGTAATATCTGACTTGATTACCAACTAAGGACTCTAAATATTCAGCCATCCAGTCCACGTAATATTTCAAGCCCGAATGTTTCTCCTCTGGAAGAACGCTACTTTTACTAACACCAAATCGTAGCATAGGGGCCAGAGCACTTGCTCCGTGTACCGAAGGTCACCGGTTCAAGTCCGGCCGATGGCATGGGCGTTAAAGTGTTGTGTGCATGACCGACTTGTCCACCTTGTAATATCCATGTGTCCATGACTAGTAGCAAAAATATACTGGAGAAACTGATTCATTGGAAGAGTCATGATAATCACATTGAGCTGGCTGTATGGCCTAATTAGCCGAATGCCAATTTAAAATAATTAATTAAACTAATTCGTTTTCCCTCGGATTCTTATCCGACCAATGACTATAACTGAATTCTCTCCTCCAGGTGAAACATGTTTATAAAATTTGATTTTTAGGTTATTGTTAATGTCGTGATCTTTCGTAATCTATAAAAACTGATGAACACTTTCTCATTTAAATAGCTTCGGGTAACAACACCGAGTTAGTTGAAAGATTTGTTTCATCAACTTTGTAAGGACCCAATACAGACACCACAGTCAGCTAGGGCTACAGATTATGTCAAGATTAATTAAAATAGACATGATTTGGCAGAGTTACTGCTGAAGTCAATAGATGATTACTCCAATCAATTAATGTACGCAGAAGAGAATTATTAGTATTAAACTACTAGAAACACTACGTATGGTTTGTGCGTGACACATTCTTATGCACTGTAGGGTAATTTTCTCTTTTGAGAGAATGGAATTAACCCAGTTTCCTCAGATTATTAGTAACACCATTAGCACTCTATTTGATATTTCACAGCCTTATGCGAGAACGTTTGGCGCAGATGACGCCTGTATTACATTATCGCGCACGGGGATGGCTTCATATTCCGGGATGACATTATGAGCCGGCGCTCTTGTTGCTAGATATTTGAGTAGGACGGAGCGTTCTTTCAGCTTCCGCTGCGGCCTAACTGGATTCCAGCACTATTCAGCGACCGAGGCTCTCCGCCCTTATTTAACTCAGCTCGTTCCGTTTATTAGATCACTCGCGCTCCCAGCTTCAGCCATTTTCCCCTGGCCTTCCTGGTATCACTGTGCAGAGTTGAACAGTGTTGCTGTTTGAATACGTCTAACACTCACCGTCTAATTTCCTCGGTAAGGTATCACAGTACAGACAGATTATGCTGTTAATTTCTGTTAATCGTTCGTATTCCCAAAGTTACCTACGTTAAACTTCGATTGCAATATTCTAATAAAATATATGCCAAATTTCAGAATGAAAGTTTTGAAGAATATGCCACATGATCAGTGGCGGATCTACGAGTTTTTCGAGCCGAGGCAAAAACTTGAGATTGCTGCCTGTTCAAACATGAATTAGCGTTATTCTTTGATTTGTCGCCCCCTTAAGGTTGCCGTTCGGGGCAGTAGGGCTTAAAAAACGGTCGCACCACCACACAGATTTGACATCGCCCTTTCAAACATGTTTTTGGCGTCCCCCTGAACTCGCCAAACGGGACAAGCGCTCTACCCCTAGATTCTGCACTGCGCACGAACACATGATTTTTTCATGAATCTCGGCAAAAATTGTGTAGAAATGTGTCCATTTAAAATTGAATATCCCAATACCCTTTTTTGAATTATTGTTATTATTTCAGAATTACCACTCAGTATTACGGTACAATTAATATCTCCTTCTTTTCCTGGAGATTCCTATCCCTCCAGCACTCCTTCATAAGTGCACAGCACTGTTTTCATTCATTTAAGATGAAATTCCCTTCATCTTTACAAATTTCCTTAATCCACACTGTAGTTGTTTTCTTGCTCCATAGATAGTCAAATATCCATTTTGTTAGTCACATGCGCAAAACATATCAAGCAGAAAACTGTGCAGAAGTTAGTCTCAGCTAAATGTCAGTGAGAGTTGTCTCGGGCTTGCTTCTTAAATGAAACCCAATATCGCACTTTTAGTTGACAATTATAATTTTTTTATTGATAGTATAGAAAACCTGGTGTGTAAACATGTTGGAGCAAGAAGCTGTAAACCATGATACTATATAGCCAACAAGTTTAACGGTTCCGTTAATTCCAAAGCATAGCGATACCCAAGAATTTCTCGTTATTTTCTTACGTTGCAAATCTAAATAGTTTTCTGATTTCCTCCGGACCCCCTTGCGAAGCAGGTCAGTTATCAACACTTGTTCCATCTACATGTACTTCCTTCGACTTTTTGAGCTCCCCTTCCATTGTATAACTGATATCTCCACTTTGAGTTATTTGATTAGTTACATTACAGAAACTAATACACAGTTACAATGGTAAATTGAAAAGTTGTTGCTATGGCATTGATATCAATCCATTTTCGTGATGTTGGTAAAACTTTTTCCCGTAACGAATGTGAACTTTCTACTTGATCTGTAAGATAATATTGAAACACGGCACCACAAGCGAGTATTGTATATTGGTAATTTTAGTATATTAACGTGTATAATTAGTATTAATTTGTTAATTTTGGAGTATAAATATTTAATATTAAGGAGATCAGATTGAACAGACATATTGCTTGTTGGTGAGAATTGTTGCGCTGATACCGTTGACGTCTAGGCGTCTCTGGCGTCAGACAACTCTGGAAAACCAAAAACAGCTCAGATTTAAAGTTTATCGCTTATGTAACAATACAAACTCGCGTAAAGTCGCTTATTCAGTTGAGCGTTCGTCCCGAATGACGAGGCGTTGACCCTGTTTTGCTCAGATGTGTACACTAGGTGTGTCCACTTAGAAAGTACATCGATGTTTTTATTCGATGTAAAACATCGGAATCATGCATCTTTGATTTTCGATGCATCGCTTAAAAACATCGATGTTTTCTCAACATCGAATACTTTTATGTTTTTCTTAGTTCAGCAAATAAAAACCAACAATATCCGTCGGCAAATGTCGTTTCATTTATCTTTTACCTGTTCCTTTAAACCCAAGAGAAAATGTGTCAATAGTTTGATATTCACAATTTCCAGTTGAAGCAGATAGTTCGTTGTCTTCCGTTTGGTCCGTGTGAACACAGGGTAACACTATACCAGCAGTGTAGTGCTCTAGTTGTAATGTTGTTTTTAATTTTAATTTTATGCTTTTTTGTTTATGGCTTTACGCCTCGTCGACGTCGACGTTATTAGAGACCGAAAAGGACTGGAGGAAAGGAACGGGAAGGAATTCGGCCAAGGCCTTTTGAAGGAAGCATCCCAGCAATCGCTTGGAGTGATTTGTGGAAACCATGGAAAACCCAAATTTGAATGCTCGGATGAAGATTCGAACGCGCATCCTACCGAATGTGATGCCAGAGCGTTACCGTTCACCCGACATTAAAAAATTAATTTTATGATAACGAGTGTTGGTTAAGTAGTATTGGAAGAGTAGGGATAGCTTTGTGAGGGAAACAGAAACTACAGATTAATCCGGTTTAGTATCACGTAACAGTTCTTTTAAAGCAATGCTGTCCAACCAAATTTGGAGATGGGCCACAATTTCGATGTTAAGTCAGCCTGCGGGCCACATAATGCTTGTTTATAGTTACAGAGGATATTTATATACAACAAAGATATAAGTGACACAGTTTAATTACAATCAAAAACTGAAAACGATCAATGAGACCATTTCAGAGTTTTTTTAAAATTATAATCAAAGAGACTTTTGCAGAGGCGTTTGAGCTAGTATATTCCAGACCGCTGCTGTTGGCGGGCAAATTCAAATGCACTGGTGGGGCCCGGTTGGGGTTGGACAACCTTTATTTTAGAGTAATAATTTCTTATTTCGATTCACAGCAAACACCGGCAATCAATAGGAGTGAAACTAAAAAAAATTAATCACTCATACGGACAGGATACTCAACCATAAAAAAATAATAATAATAAAAAAATCATCTTCACCTTCGTTAGCCTATGTCCCGCTAGTTGCTCACAGGTGTCATCACCTGTTAATGACAGTTACTTCAAATTGAAATGATTTAATTTAATCTTGAATAAATTTAGCAAATCGTAACATTTATTTCTATTATTTTTGCCATTATTAGCCAAAGTTAGTTTTTTTTATTGATTCGATGTTTTTATAAAAAAAAAAATTCGATACATCGAAAAGAAAAATTCTTTGTCAAAACATCGAATCGATCCGATGTATCGTATCGTAAACATCGAAACATCAAATGGATACGATGCATCGATGTTTAGTGAATATCCCTAGTGTAAACAGCGCTCCGAATGGATCCGCATGCCTCAGCCCGATCCGAGAGTTGTCGTTACTTCAAAGTGAGTACGCGCTTCGTGTCTGTGGTCGCACCGAACAATATGAGCCGACTGCCCCCTCTCCTTTCAGTCAATCATCTGCTATCGACACACGTGTCTCATGCTTCATTTATGTAAATTGTTATTACTATTTTGCTTTTATAAATATGGAAATGTCTCAGGATAGTTCTCTTGCCCTTATCGGGTATTACCGAAACTATCCCGTGCTGTGGAGCCCCAAGGATTAATTTTATTATAATAATTTCAAAAAGGAAGATGCTTGGAATGAAATTTCTAACCTAATGCAAATTTCCAAAGATGAATGTCGCAAGAAAATTGAAAGCCTCAAGGCTTCCTACTGAAGGGAAAAGGTAAGAATTAAAAAAAAAAAAACACCACTGGAACGGTTAAGTGTTTGCTTAATTAATGATTATTTTTGTTTGGGTTAATGCAAGATAACAGAACAAATTTTTAAAAGAAATCGTAACTTGACAGGATAACTCAATAAGGTTTTTTTTTTTTTTTGTATTACAACTATGTTGGACAGTAAATATAAACAAATCACCCGAAGTTGTGAACCCCTTCACATAATAATTTAAGCAGGCTACGATGGCTTGACATGTTTCATGTATGACCCTGCCAATTGCTTGTATGGAAACATTAAAGAGATACTGCAAACTCGAGTACGAGTCTCCTGTAGCCAGAAATCACAGTGTCACAGCTAGGCGTTCGGCACTTATGGCTTTTCTAAATGTTGTGTCCTGTCTCTCAATCGAAGTCCTGGCATTACTCAATACAAATTGAAAATCCTCAGGTGACATTCTTGTTAAAGTTTTGAAGTTTTCATTTGTTTCATGTCTTATGTTTTTAATACTAAATCGTTGCATCTCTCTAGAAACAATTTTCTCACCACCACCGCTTTCTCCATTTCTTGTTCGAGGAGTGCAAGAAAAACTGGCGACGATCAATTTCCGGTTAACCATTGCAGTGTACTCAACATCAGTGGCTCATTTGCTATTGCGAGGCGTGGCCGTGTGCCCCCTTCTTCTTGGCCAGTATGCTCATTCGGGGTGAATGCTCCAAGTGAATACGCGGCCTAAGACACAGATAATGGCTGTGATCATCTCGAGTTAAAATGTTAGTATTGGTAACATGAGAGGCGCCTAGGCTTGGATTCCGTTGACTCAGAATCCATAAAGACTCCACCAGAACAAATAAGAGGCTATTCTCTTTGCTGCCGTTGGAGTAATCGTGGGACCCGTGAAACAGCGTGTTGCGTGGTGGCACCACCTACGGTATGTAATGTCTATATAATTTTTCTACTATAGAATA
Organism: Vandiemenella viatica; assembly: GCA_031002005.1. Taxonomy (NCBI): domain Eukaryota; kingdom Metazoa; phylum Arthropoda; class Insecta; order Orthoptera; family Morabidae; genus Vandiemenella; species Vandiemenella viatica. Next base: position 114,099,738 of record JARYHS010012519.1, read on the forward strand.
TGAATAGTTAGTTGATCAATTTGTTTCTTTCTCCCGTACGCGGATTAAACTAAAATTAATGAAAAATATTACTTTAAAAAATCTATTAGTGACTATTAAGTATATAACAATTGAGTTGCGTTTCATCCAAGATTATTAACCTTGAAATGGTATTTATTAGTGAGCTATCGTGAATGACTGGCTTTAGAAAAACATATTAATTATTTGTAATAGACATCATTCTTGTTTAACATGCTCCTGATTTTATTAGTTTATAGGGTCAATATATCTAAAGATCGTAGTTAGTCTTTGGTCATGAGTGTCATAAAATATCAACGAACAGCAAGAATTAACGACATAATTAACTTAATAATTTTATAGTTAGCGGTAAAGGCAGAAAGCGTAAAGAATATTAAAAGTTTTGATTCTTGAGGGTTCCTTAAAGTCTTCGCGGATTCTGAGTTAACGGTATTAAAGCTTTAGGCGCCTCTCATGCTAGATTTTAAGTTGTGATTTTCACAAACATTATCTGAGTCTTATAGAAATTTCTGTAGACAGTTCAGCGATAAACTTTAAATCTACCTGCTGACTTGTTTTTTGGTTTACCAGCGTTGGCTGACGTCACAGACGCCTAAACGCATGTCTGCCCACTCATTTCCTTAATATTAAATATTCATACTTTAAAAATGTCAAACTAATAATAAATGTACACCTTAACATACTAAATGACCAACATACAATGTAGTCAAGTATTACAATATCCCTTCTAATGCTTCTGAAAATAGATGTATCATATGTGTGTCCCTGAAATTGGTAAGCGAGAATTTCGTTTTGGACAGTTTATCGCCAAAGAAGTGTGTAAATTTATATAGGGATTCTGCTCATTCAAGAAATGAGCGGCTGAAATTGTACTTCGTCCTATATTTCTTGAAATTGACCCACGTGAACGAGTACCAAAATTTCCAATCACGTATGGAAATATCGAAAAGGTATACAGTACAGTATTGGAAAATCGTCGATTAATGGTGTTTGACATTGGCGAAGTGGTGCTTATCAGAATCCAGTTCGACCATGTAGTGGGCAGAGACTTAAACCTTGTAGTGGATTGGTCTGTTGGGCAGATTAATTGCTTACCTTGCATAATTTATAATCGCCACCTTCCACTACCTTCTGCAAAGCAACTATATATTTCAGGAAACAGAGGTTCTGCTACGAGTGTTAGTATTTGAGAAGATCCTAAAATTATGGTTTATTTGATACTCATGAATGCTTACAGACAGAGGTACATTTATCGTTAATCTTAAACATCTGTTTGTGCAAAGATAAAATTCAATGCAATACCTTGTCTTACAGTTGCGAAATAACAAACAAACAATTATTGTTAATTGAAGCTAAGAAATTGTATACATATACATGAACTTTACAAAGATTTACAAATTTTGTATGCAACTGAAGCAAAAACTCTCTTATGAATATATAGAGAGATTCTTGTTTTTACAGTGATAACAAGTAAACATCAGATTTGAATGGATTTTACAGGGCGCTAGGAAATTAATTTGTTCCCACAAACAATAGTTATTGAAAGTTTCCAAACATGGAAGTTTGTCTTTCAAATCAAGATAGAAAAAGAAAAAAAAAAAAAACACTTGACTTTTAATCACAACTAGCTCAGAAATTTATGTCCGCCAGCACAAGAACTATTAGTCATTAGACGTCAGCAAGCACATGTGACCACATCGATTGTACTTGGTGCTAAGTCATCCAAGCCTTGAGAACGGAATCACTAACACTGCTCTGGCAAGTAGAGCCCAGAACGCTCGTTCTCGACAAAGTGTCTCGTTCGCCAAGAAGGTCCCTCACCTCCTCCTCGGCGTGTACCATGGAAAGACAAAATTTGTAAAATTTCCAACCACGTGATGAAATAAACACATCGGATTGGCTTCGCAGAAGTTTCCCCTCTCTGCTGGCGAAAGCATTGCCTCTCATTTGCTAAGAGTCTTCGGGTGCTATCGGTATTCCTCGGGAGGATGCGTAGGAATAATGTTTCCCACGATACACCAAGCGAACGGCGCATTCAAGGATTCCTTCTGCAAATTCCTGTGGCCACCCTTTCCCACCGGTATTACTGTCGCCTCGCTAGCTATAAGCTCCCGCTTTTGTCTCTAATTACCTGACATGACAGCCATATCCTGCTTAAGTCAGATTCCTCTCATGCTAACAGAACCTCTCTTAGCTAAACGCGGCTTCCTGTCTACAGCACGAAAAAGAATTTCCATTTATTTCTTATGTTTATTAAACTTAACTCAACAATAATTAATTTAAATTTGTTGGAGACAACCATACCCGTCATCTTGCTGCAACCTGAGGTACGCGCCTCTGCTTTGAAAGCAGTTACATCTAAACAATTAGAATGGTCGATGGTACTATCTCATGTAGATTACTTAGATATATCCACCGATTGTAATATGCACCTCTGATGATAAACCTTGATGAGCTGTTGTGTTGACCCAGGTGCCCCCGTCCCTTTCAACAGAGACGCAGCAACATGTTGAGCATACTCCATCGGGACAATGGACAAGCAAACTGTAATCTCCAACCCTCCAGCTGTTCATCTACTCAGACAATTCGCGTAACGACAGCGCTAGAAGCAATCTGAAGCCCAGTTCCACGGATCTCCAAGAGACGATACGCTTCTAGGAAAACGCTTAATCACTGCAGTTATACTACACCATCTCCTTTCTCTGAAAGCTGACTGTTAACAACTCTGCTCGTTTCACTAATGAGTATAATTATTCGAGTAATGCCGGGGACTAACAGTACGCTTCTGTGCAGACTCTTAATGTGAAATAATAACATTTACTGCTTCCGTCTGTGGAACCTAGATAAAATTCAGCGTCTATCCACTTCGAAGTGGGTACTGGGGTATAATTTGTTATTATAACACGGCGTTAAAACTATATCCAAGTGCAACTTCTACGTTAAACACATACATTTAACTTCATGTGCTGTTCGTAATTTTGGTTAATAATATTGTATTTTGTATTTTAATATTTGTTAGACGGTAGAATAAATTTCTTAGTTTTATACACCAATGAGTTTGTGCGCATTTAAAATAATTTCGTGCAGAAGGAGGGTATTTACAAGCCCGTCTCTTTCGTCAGTGACTTAGCCTGACATAACATAAATTGAAGGGGAGAAAAGCCACGCCAGAGGAAGTCAAGATACCTCCAAGAACAATATAAAATAAAAGATTATGGAAGAAATTTAATTTAATTGCAATGGAGCACACGCTCCGGTGGAAATTTCCTTACACACCCAACTTCCACCTATTCTACACCCACCTACATTTGCCCTCTACAAATTTTAACTTTAAATTCTTTTAACATTTTCGGTAAGTTATTCATCATTCCCTTGGTAACTCATTCCAATCCCTGACACCCTTACCTAAAAAAGAAAATCTTCCCACACCCTTGTGCCTGAAATTGAGTGCCAGCTTGTGGTCATGGTCATCTTTTCCCTTCCATGAACTACTTTTCATACCTACTGCAATATCTTTCCATGCCTCATCGCCAGTATACCTCCAGTAAAGTCCCATTACCCTCCTCATCCTCCTCCTGTCTTGCAGTGAATCCCATTCCAGCTCCTTTATCATATCTGTCACTGATTGCATTCTGCGATAATTTCCAGAAACAAATCTAGCAGCCCTTCTTTGCACCTTCCCCAACTCCTGTATTTGATACTCAAAATGTGGGTCCCATACTACACTACCATATTCGAGCAATGGTCTTACCAAAGTTTTGTAACCCAATTCCTTTACTTCCCTTGTACGTTACATCCCCTCATCACTCTCTCCAACAAGTACAGAATTTTGAAACCTTTTCCTACCACCTGTCCAATGTGTCCTGCCCAGTTAGCTGTCCGCAATGAGAACATTCTGGAGGCATTTAGCGTAGCTCAATCCCTGAGAAAATGCGTGAGGGTCGTCTGCGGTGGTACGGCTATGTACTACGCAGCAACGACACTTCAGTGGCGAGAACAGCACTAGACATAAGACCACGAGGGAGACCCAGGAAGCCCAGGCTGGAGTACATGCGACTAGTCAATGTTTCACCTGAAGATTCACAATATCGGTACAAGTAGAGTGCAGTAGAGCAGACCCTGCAATGCGGGATTAATGATAAGACGATGAAGAAGATACTTAATAGTAGAATACAGTTCTGCCGTTTTGCCTATCAAAATATGGCCACTAGAAATTTAATTAAAATTTCAAAAAATTTCTTTCACTTCTTTTTTAAATAAATTATAACTCCTTTCATGGAGAGACATGTAAAGAAATTAAGAAGTTTTGGTTGTTTATTAATACTGTCCGCAAGTAGGGATTGCCAGCTGTCAAAGTGCTCTTTCTCTCTCTCTTTATCTCTCTTTCTTTACCGATCATACATATCTTTAACAGCTGTAACCCCTATTTGCGGACACTTTTACATAGGCAACCCAAACTTTATAATGAAATTTTGATTTAAAGTACTTGAGGCCATACTTTGATAGACAACCCAGCAGAGTCGTATTCTGCTATTATTAATAATTATACATAAAAATTGTGTTTCAATTGGAACACATATGGAGATATAAATCATGCAACCGGATATTGGACTATTACAGGGGGCAAGGGATTAAACAGGAGCCGGATTACCATGGGACTGATGTACGCCAAGCCAGATGTGCCGGCTTATTCCAAATGAATTTCAGTTGATAAAATCATAAAAAAATGGTTGTGCTAAAGATTTTACGCTTATTAAAAAGAGATCAAACGTTAGAGTCTTCAGAACTAGTGGTTTCAAAACACCTATACTGTTAGATAACAGCTACAGTCGGGTCTGCAAAATTTCTGTAGAAACCTTTAAACCAGGGTTGAGCATTTTTCCAGCCCGCGAGATTCATCACACTTTTTAAAAAAAAAAATTTATATTTTATTTTTAGTGTTATATATTTATTTACAGTGTGCGTTTAGTATCATTATTATTATATTATCTATGTTTCCATGTAAGAATAATAGTAAACTCAATAATAATAAGTCATTATGTTTCAATTTTTCACATCAAAAAAATGTCTACAGTGGGTCTAAATCTAATATGGAGATAAATAATTTTATATGCGGCCCGCGGAGTTATGATAAATTTCCAAAGTGGCCCACAAGATCATTGGGGTTGGCCACTCCTGCTTTAAACAATCCAACAATTCAAATAAAAATTGGTGCGTTTGGATAAAGCGGATAGAAACACTGGTTAAATTGTGTTGGAAGATACACAGATAGAGCAACATGCAAGTATGCTAAGTGCCTCTGGCTATGTTTTTTTCCCACGCTGGATGGGACAAGACTTAATACAGAACATTCGGGAAAAGGGTGAATAATACAAAACGAACAAAACATCAAATACTGGTATTAACATCATGGCAGCAAAATCTGTAAAATCTTTTACATTCTTAAACACTTTCTCCATTCACGAGCCCTTCTGCCTGTAACAGTTCTTTCGGTTACTGTTGGATGAAACCCGTTGACCGGAACTACTTTTGAGCAGCGCCCACAGAATTCTGCTCTCCCAGTTATTAGATCCCGCCTTTCACAATGGCCAAAGAGCCGAGGAATCCGAGCCAGATTGAGTCGTTCGCAGTGCCCAAGCATTTTCCCTTCATGCCGTGAATGCCGGCCGGTAATACCTGAGGAATACCGCGCTCCGTGTAACGCTCGGAATGCCTCAATATTGGTCGATGCTGAAAGGAGCAGACTAAAATAAGAGCCTCGAGGCACTTTTTCTCAAGTTATTGATCATTTTTCCTTATGTACCAGAATGAAACAGTATTTTTAATTATATGGGATAAGTTTTTATCGGACGGCCGCGTAGCTCCTCTGACTACGGCCCGGACGATCGGCATTCGAACCCCGACGAGGCAGAGGATTTAGCTTCGAAGCTGAAAGTTCTGAACGGCTCCCAAGACCCACTCAGCCTGCTATACAGTGAGTGCCTTGGAGGTAAAGAATGGCCTGAGTGTGGTGCTGAACTCGTCACATCCTTCTAGTGCCAATGGTTGTAAATGGGAATATAGAGCTCTACCTCCGCGAATCCTAGAGAAAGAGAAAACTAACTGCAAAATGCCCGTAACCTTTACATTTAAATTCTTATGAGCACAGTGTAACGAATCTGAAACGATTCCAAATTTAAACCTCTCATATTTTTTTTAATGTCTCTTTTTGTTTCTATGGCTTTACGCCTCGTCGATATCGTTGTCATTAGATGCGAGATGGGACTGGGGACAAGGAACGGGAGGAATTTGGACATGGTCTTTTGAAGGAAGCACCGAAGCATTCGCCTGAAGTGATTTGGGGAAACAATGGAAAACCCAAATCTGGATGCCCGGGCGGGGATTCGAACCTGCGTCCTCCCGAATGTGAAGCCAGAGTGTTAACTACTCACCCACCACTCTCGAAATTTCTCAAAATACGCACGGAAATAACACAAATAGATGAACGAGTATTTCCTACCAGAATATGAGAAGAAGAGAGGATTTAGCAATAGTGATTAAGTTGATCTATTATCGAAGTTATAGTGCGTTTGTCATGGTGATTGCTTCTCAATAACAGATCAGTGCTTGATTCCACGTACTGAAACCATGATTTGTCGATGAAATTGAAGGCACCCGAAGTTTGTTGCCATGTACTAAAAGGATTATTCAAGTCAAGTAATAGCAAATCAGAGCCGCCGGTTAGGAGTTTTTCCGAAATTCTGTACTCTGGAATTGTTCCAAACTGACGTTTAAGGTGCTCAAACAAACAATTTAGACCATCAGAATTGCTCCCGTTATTGTAGCACGCTTAGAGGCAAGATGGGATAGGGACAAGGAACAGGAAGGAATTTGGCTATGACCTTTTGAAGGTAGCACCCCAGTATTCACCTGGACTGATTTGGGGAAACAATGGAAAACCCAAATCTGGATGCCCGGACTGGGATTCGAACCGGCTTCCTCCTGAATGTGAAGCCTGCGTTATTTCTCGCTTTGCTTGCTTCTGGCTTTACGGCTCGTTGACGTCGACGTTATTAGAGGCGGAAATGGGAAGGAATTCGACCATAGGCTTTTGAAGGAACCATACCGGAATTCGCCTGGAGTGATTTAAGGAAAAGATGGAAATAAATCTGGATGGCCTGAAGGGGATTCAAATACGCATCCTCCTGAATACGAGGCCAGAGCGTTACAGCTCACTCGTCACACTCGATGGGAAAGGAGTAAATCTCAAAGAATCGTTTTAACCTCTAATGTTCTCTTCCTCTAACCAACCTTAAAACCTTGATGTAAGAACGGATACTTTCCTGACGCATGTTTGCAATGAGGTCTTCAAGGGTGTACCGCCGGATTGTATATCTGACGGTCAGCCGACCAGTGCAGATGTCTCCAGCCCTGATGAAGACGGCGGAGCTAGTCGTAGAAATATCGTGTTTTCAAAACACAATCCGGCGGTACACCCGTGAAGACTTCATTACAATCTTAAAACCAATAACTAAGATACTAAATTTTCCACGAAGTTGTGCTGACAAAACTTAAAGACAATAGCTCATCACAGAAAAGATTCTTATTACTCAACCTAATACCAGAACAGCAAAAAACAAACATGTTACTCGTATGTGAACCTCTATGCTTAAAAAATACCACTGAGGAAAATATGGATCTAAAAATTATACATAGCAGCCTCAGTGGTTAAGGCGTCTGCCTGGAGATCGATAAATCTTTGGTTCAAACTCTGTCTTGGCGGCAATTTCCATAGACCCTTAATATGAAATACGACAGAAATATTCCGTGGTTTGGATTCCACGTTTAACTGAAGGCCCCTTTTGCCATGTAGGATTACCGGCTTAGATTGGGTAAGGAGGAAAGGAACTGGCTACCATACCTCCAAAACCACGACGGAGGTGGTAGGCATGGAGATAGAATTACGTCACATCAAGGCGAGCACAACTTCACGCATTTACTACTCAGCATCCATTCAACTTCCGTATAAAAATTTTTTTTTAAAAAAAATCTGCCTTTGTGGCATGAGACACCGGTACCTGTGCTCAGACGTTCAGTGTTGCGTAGTTACGAGTGTGGGTGGACATGTGTGATGGAACCGGATTTTGTAATTTATTAGAGGAACCTTGTGTTGCCACCTATCTGCGAAACATGTAACCGTGTTCTACATCTACATCTACATCCATACTCTGCAAATCACAAACATTGTGGGTGGCAGAGGGTGCTAAGCACCAATCCTAAACCCGCCCATTCCATTCCCGAATAGAGCGAGGAAAGAAGGAATACATATAAGTATCAGTACGGCATCTTATTTCTCTAATCTTATCCCTCCGGTCATTGCGACCTAAATAGGTTGGCGGAAGAAGTACTTCATTGCACTCGAAATTTAAATTTTTTCGCATATTCTCCAATAAATTCGAACGCAAGCTATGTCGTCTGTCTTCCAAACTATTCCAGCCCAATCTATGTATCGATTCTGTGACGCTTTCATAAGGGCTGTAACAACAAGTCACGAATCGAGTGGCTCTCCTCTGCACCCTCTCCACTGAGTCAATCAGAACCTTGCGATACGGATCCCAAACCCCACAACAGTAATCCAGATGCGAAAGCACTAGTGTTTTATACGCTATCTCCTTTGTTTGAGCATTACAATTCCTCAAAATAAGACCTATGAATCGTAATTTAGAATTTGCCTTGCCTACAACGGAAGTTATGTGCATGTCCCATTTCATGTTGCTTTGTACTATCACCCCCAGATACTTCACGGAATCAACCGTGTCAACAGGTGAATTGTTTATTTTGTACTCGTGAACAAACTGATTCTTCTTGTTACTTATCCGCATTGCCTTGCACTTTTTGCAATTAAGTGTAAGCTGCCATTTACGGCACCAATCGAAAATAGCATCCAAATCACGCTGAATTTCTAAGCAATCGTTGGAGCACCTTATTTCCCTATAGATAACCGCATCGTCGGCAAACAATCGCAATCAGCATTTGACGTTGTCACCTAGATCGTTTATAAATATTAAGAAAAGAAGTGGACCTATTACACTTCATTGAGGAACGCCCGAAGTAACATTTATCTTAGAAGAGGCTTCCCCGTCAACAACGACATACTGTGATCGACCAGTTAGAAAATCACGTATCCACTCGCAAATCTGAGCCGAAATACCGTAAGCTCGAATCTTCGCTAAGAGTCGATTGTGTGGCACAGAATCAAAAACTTTCTGAAAATCCAAAAAAAAACTGCATGAACTTGCGAACCTGCATCGATAACTTTCATTATGTCGTGGGAAAATATTGCCAATTGTGTTTCACACGATCTCTTCTTCCGAAATCCGTGTTGACATGGTGTAAGTAACTCGTTCTCATCTAGAAACTTCATTATGTTCGAGCATATGACATGTTCCAGAATTCTGCTGCAGACCGATGTTAGAGATATGGGTCGATAATTCCTAGGATCACACCGATCTCCTTTCTTAAAAACGGGAATTACCTGGGCTATTTTCCAGCTAGAAGGTACTTTTCTCTCTTCCAGTGATTTACGGAATATATCTGACAGAAATGGTTCAATATCCTCCGCGTATTCAGAAAATACTCTGTGTGAAAAATGTATTTTTACTTGTGAAATGTGTAGATTATGAGGCGGAGCTTGGAGAACATCTCATCATTCCGTTTGATGAATGCGGGAATCCTCCGGAAAACTGCAACCAGGAAGTTGTATCTCTCCTAACTAATCTGGTGACTCATTAACGCGCGTTGTTACATTGGCGGGTCTCAAAGTAATTTACATGTCAACATTCATTGTGGACTTAAAAAAAAAAAGCTATTTTCATAAAATGATGAATTCAGTTGATTGAACAGTAGCACTGTATCGTCAATCTATCAACGTGAAGAGTTTACATCTCATACGGTTTATTTTAAACTGTGGAGTTACAAATTACGAATAAAATACAGTTATCGAAATTAATACCTAAAGCAAGATTGGTTGCTGATCTTTACATGGAATCGGGTCAGCAACTACTAAATAGTATACATATACAGATGAGGTGATCATGATATGACATCTGAGCGGTCAGAAACCCACTATATGTTTTCTATAAGAAAATTAGTTTTTAAAACATCCAAATGAGAACAATATTTGTATACTGGCCTCTGATTAAGACACCCTTTGCGCATACATATCAACATTACCACTATAATCTTTATATTTAGTATCTTGGTCAGTTTCCAAGCACCAGTCTGCTTACAATGTGTCTCCCATTTCTCTTGTTCCTCTGTGTTACAGTTCACTGCTAATTCATAGACAGTTTTTTCAATGCCTCTCAGTCCACATGCCACACACAAGAAATAAATGAAAACTTAAAATCGTTGTAAATTACTGTTGGTTTGCAGCGTTAATACTTAGTTTCCGAACAAACACGCAGAACGTGTAGTTCTCACCGTCAAACTACTGTTTCTATTCCCGCAGGGGCCGTCGTTGCCACAACAGTTGTATGTCGAGAAGAACAGCCGGAGAATCCATTGCGCGCTGGAACTCAAGACTCGCGAAGTTCGTCTGGAAAGCTGCAGTCGGCGGCCGCCTGGTGTCCCAACTTCTCTCACAACTTTGCCACTCAAGGGCTGCTTCCGATTTCCAGCGTCGAGGGCAGCACTATCGACCGCTCCACGCTGCTCCTCTCCGGCTGGCTGACCTTTTTGTTCCGTCGCGGTTGTTTTTCGCTCGGTACGAACAAGCTCCTGAATTGGATCAGCAGCATCGCTCTTGTTTTAAGGGTCATCAACCATTCTGTTAAGTGCCTTCGGGTGTCTTCACCCGGAAAGCGCCAGATCCGCAACGGTGATTCTCGTCTCTGAGAAGACTAGTTCTAATGTTCAACGGGGCTGTTATTTTTCTGTATAATACACGCAAATCCTCCGTAAATATCGGACAGGGTCACATCAACTTCCCATTCACAACGGTGCGTAGTAATAATGATTTCGTGTTGCATTAATGAGATGGTGACATCTCTAACGTAATCTACTTGTAGCGCTCATACTTCACGCATACATATTAATAAAGATAAATATAAAATAATGTATTCATTTTGTTCTTTTGTTAATTGTTAATTTTGTTAAATGGTGCTAATGTTATTTTATAAGTATCTTTGAAGGCAAAGAGTAACTGGTGGTGTTGGAACCGAAGCAATGGAATAAATATTAAGACAAGAATGAGGAAATAAAGAAGCCGAGAATGGCCTAGCAGGTACAGCAGAAATTATCAATAAAATGATTGGACTGTGGCAGACAAAAGGTCACGCAAAAGTGAAACTTGTAATTGCTTTGTGATATAGTAGTTCAACCAGTATTTTGAAGTAAGAGAATAAATGACTCGACAAGGTGGTATAAACATTTTATTTCAAAGATTGAGAGAGGAAGAAACGAAGAGTTTTGAAGAGCTATCACCATTTGTCATCTAAGTTAAAAAGATGCCATAAGAAGTTCTCATTTTGCCTGGAGAAGACTACCAGGACATATTAAGGTTGCGCTAAGATACGGTCATTAAAATAAAAGATTGATAGTTGTCAATAAGAGTAAAATTTAGCATCGTTTTTCTTACCAAAATGTTTTGTATCCGTTGGTCAAGACAGGGATAGTTAGTGAATGTTACAAATGTCAACCAGTATGACAGGACATAATAATTTAACCCAGAAACCATAACCCGTAAATTAGAATCTGAAATTCCTAAGTCTCAGGATTCTGTATCTCTAAAATCAAAATGACTCACTCCTAGCTAAAAAACTAAATTAAGATTTTCTGTTATAACACAGCTATACGTATCTAACAATTCTAAATTCTCAGGGCACTGCAAAAATTAGAAACCTAGATCCTTTTTTGTATGAAGATTATGACAGTGACGTTGTGGGTAATGTGACTTGAAGATTTACAGTCATGCAGATTTCACTGTTTTTGATACACATATATATAAATAAAAGATTTTAGATAATATGCTGTTAAGGAATAGATCGAAATTTGAATCCTTTGTATATTGATGGGAACATAACTAATAAAATATTTTATATTGTTGGTCTTTAACGGGCAGGTTTTGTTTGTTTGGCTTGATTAAATTTCGCTCTCTTTTAGAAGAAATTAGTTGAAATCAATGGAAATGATGTTGGCTGCAAGACCATAGATTACAGATCTGTTATACTGTACTTTATGGAAATTTTGTCAATCTTTCTTCAAAACTTTGTTGTTTGCGTGCTGGTACATGCTGTGCCTTTACTCGATTATATTCCTGGATTGTGTTTGGTGACGAGTGTATAATGTCCCAAGTAACTATGGGATTAAATTACTTATTTTTCTTGTTTGTAAAAAAAAAATACATCATAACATATCTTTGTGTATGGAACAAACAAACATAATAAGGATAAGACAACAAACTAATTTTGAGACACCAGTTAATGTTGCATGGTCGAATAACATGTTAGTAAAGAACCATTTAAATTACTGATATATGAGTGTGAACTTGGATCAGTACAACTGATATTAAATGAGTTGCTGAGTATGATTTCTTCTTAGCATGCTATTTTCTTGGTGGATAATGCACACTGCTGTGAACTGGGACCAGGGAGCTGCATTACCTAATGGCGAGAAGCGTCGACTGAGTCTGCGGAACATTCACTCCCCCCGAGACGGGCTGGGGAGTCGTCGTAGTTGGCCTTTGTGTCGAGCCGTGTAGTCTGCAGGTAGGCGCAACTCTCGTCGACCCTGGCTACAGATGTCAACCGAGCTCTCCACAGATTAGATATCAAGTCAAGGCTTCCATCTCCTCCTTCCAATCTTACCTAGCAAGAATCTCTTTCTCGAATCGCGTTGACTTGTAAAGATTCCCTTTTTCACCATATGCTGACTATGCAAAGAACAACAATAACGCAAGCACATTTTCACCGTAAAATCTCTCGCCCACCAGATTCTGCGAAAAATTTTCATTTGCTAGGATATGGTTTATCATGTAACTTATGCTGTAACACGTCTTGAAAGCATTCTTTCGAAACCTTGTCCTATTTAAATCACTGGAGTAACGATAAATTGTAACAAAAAAAAACAACTGTCTTTCCTGCACTTAGCTTCATAGAAATCAAACATAGGGATGGCGATCTGAGATCGATTAATCGAAGAATCGATCTTTTGGACCAAAAGAGTCGATTTTTAAATCGATTTATAGTACTGAATCGATCCAGTGAATCGATATTTCACCCGTGAAAATCGAATGTGAAAAAGCACTTTCCACATGCACTTGCAGGGTTTAAACGAAGAATTTAAACACTATTTATCGCAAGCAGTTGTGCATCTAAAGTAAGATCCTATACTTTATTGGCAAGAACAAAAAAATCTATTTATCATCATGTTTACTCAAGAGTTAAGAAATATATCTCTATAGTGGGATCATCATTAACTTGCGAGCGCCTTTTTTTTATTGCATGCAACATCGCAAGTGATGAGCGGAACAGCTTGGATCCTAGTAGACTGCACAGACTGTTGTTCCTGAAAAGCTTGGACACTAAGCAATGGGAACTGCAAACTGTATCATTTAAAAAGTTGTATGTAACTAACAAATTTGTGAAATAAATGTCTTTTTGTATACCTGATACTTTGATTTATTTGTAAAGAAAAACTTTAATTAGTTTAAAAATGATAAAAATCGATTATTATGGTGTTCTTTTTGTTTTCCATGATTGTAATTTTATTGAAAATACGAACACGAAAATTAAACCGAAAAAACACCGATTTTTAGAAAATCGATCTTTTAGGCCTCGATTTCTTTGTGAATTGATTTATCAAATTTCGATTCGAAATGATTCAAGAATCGATCTTTTTCGAAAAGAATCGCCATCCCTAATCAAACACCAAGTCCGTGCTCCATTCACCCACTGTGTGGGATTTCTGTGAGCCTCTCTCCCGTCAGTCAGGTTTTTTTAAATGGGAAAAAAACACTTTTTACCTGCAGGCCGTATCCCACTTCCTCAAAGCGAAAAGACAAGTAGGACATTCCTCGGAAAACTCACCGTTAGGTTGAGACACAACAAGTCGGAAGTATATTTCTATCAATACAAAGGAAGAGCCAGAACTATGATATATCCGCATCCATATAGCTCGAACTAGAATCATGCAAACGTTGTCTAGGCTCGCTCGGTTTTTCGCTTCCAGTGCTATCTCTGACGGCCAAATGCCGGAACTACAGTGTAGAGGACCGAGCCTGGACGTAAGCTCGAGCCTGACAGTAGTCTCGGTCTGTTATTCACGTGCTGCGTGGGGACGAAGCGACGCTGGTACTCGACCGGTACAATCGGATCAGCCTCAAACAAGATCACACCCTTAAAATCGCTAGATCGAAGGATGAAGTAAATGAAAAATTAAAAAGTGGAGAGTATATGTCTTCTTATTATTATTTATTTTCGGAAAATTCGGATAATTAAAGACAGGGCACAACTCCACGTTAGTGAAAATATAAAAAGTGCAACAATCTTTCTCCTGAACATATGAATATTCCTCTTGGTTATTTACAGTCACGTATGAGAGTGAAATCGGTTATGCCTTTAAAGTGAGTTCCATGTCGTGCATTAATAAGTACAAATCCTTATAAGACATCACATATATTTGAAGCTTTCGTATAAATTATAATGTACTAAATGTGGATTCAGGGTATATTTTATGTATGTCAGCAACTATAGATAACTTATTCATGTTGTGGTTTTCGTTGCACTTTGTTCTGGTCTCATGGTCTGTAATACTTCCGTTATGTTCGTTTATCAAACACATACATGTTACTCCGCATGTTTACAACGATACAATTGATAGAACTTACGCAAAATGTTAGTAGTAGTCACTGATAAACTGTACAATCTTGACAAGGGTTTTGTGATGTACCATCATTGTGACACTATGCGCTATTGCTGGATTGCAGAGCCTTCGTTTGTCCGCTGAGCCTTCGTTTGATCACCGAGGCTTCGTTTGATCACCGAGCCTTCGTTTGTCCGCCGAGCCTTCGTTTGACCATCGATCCTAGGGAAGCACCTGCAGTCACATCTCGCCCGAGTAAAGGGGATCGGTCATAAGAATAACCGAGCGAGTTAGAGCCTGAGAAGATGGCAGTTTGCACGACACTATCTCGAACCATTTTGTTAAACTAATACTCGGATACTAATTGATTTCAAGCGTCAAATTTGCTGGTAGCTGTTAATTTTATGGGTGATTTATCGTTCTAAATGACGTTTGTGATACTTTTCACCTCATGTTGTTCATAAAAAATTTCTTAACACAGTTCGCTGCTTTTATGCATCCTCACAGTGTTTTATTGTTGCTTCACCTGTTTGATTCGGACACGGGTGGAACCAATTAAGTACAGCACCTTTCTTCGCTTACTGTTGAGTGACTAATAATTTTGATACTAATGAAGAGTAGGTTTAGAAATTGAAAACTGACAAAAAGCCGAATTACTACTTAATGGACAAAATGACATTAAGAAAATCCGTTAAGTGCGATTTATTCCTGCCCATTGTGGTTCAATAAAATGATTGCGTATTAAACTGAATTCGCTTGAAAAAAGTGTCTGTGTGGTGTCTCAGTGGTTGCGATGTCTGACTGGGAATCGGAAGGTCCCCGGTTTGAATCCTTTTAACGGCGGAGATTTTGATAGGCCCTAAACCCGACCTTCAATTCGGCCACAGTTTGCTGTTTGGTGTAAAGTACGCAAGAACGCTTCCTTTGTTCGGGTTTCAAGTTAAACACTAAGTACCCTGGACCAGGAAGGACTAAGGATTTAGGTTAAGGTGGTTATGACAGGGGTGGAATGCGCACCTAATAGAAATCCTATTACCAGGTCATTATTATCACATAAAATTATTATTATATTACATGAAATTGTAAATTTATATTAAAAAGTGATTTTTTAATGGAAGTTATCATAAGTTTTACAAATGGTAGTCTATTTATAAAACACTCAAAAAACAATCTGTTGAAAAATGTTATTCTGATTCATTAATTCTCCCTGTAATGAGACATTTGATTTATTTCTGTAGTATCAAATTTGTTAAAATAACTCATACAGGTGTATTGCAAAAAGCATGAACTCGATAAAGTTCGCTATAATTTTTCTCTAACCTTTATGAGCTACATAATGGTAATTTTGAAAGATTTTTGATATGAGTAATTTCGGAAATAATGGAAGTCACATTTTTATTATTTTTTTAACTGCTTAACGTCTCTTAACAACGAGATCTTTAGAGACGGGAAAGTATGTGGGGCAAGGAATGGGAAGGAATTCGGCCATGGCCTTTTGAAGGAAGCATCCCGGCATTTGCCTGGAGTGATTTGGAAAAACATGGAAAACCCAAATCTGGATGCCCGGACGGGGATTCGAACCGGCGTCCTCTCGAATGATTTTTATTATTATTTTCTGCCAAAAGCTTGCAAAATTTTTTGGAATAAACAGCAAATATTTTGAGCGTTGGCCTGTGGTCAGCTTTCATTTTATACGCAGGAAGATTATATAAAGAAAATTTTTGCTTCAGCACCCAATAAAGCCCCTATCTTCACCTCCAGTGAATTTTAATTTTTTTTTCGTTGTTCTTGTTTTTTTCCGTTTTTGTCATTGTTGTTAGTAAGAAAGAGCTGGATTACTGCGTAGTTGCAACTTTATACGTCAAAGACGAACAGACAGTAACAGAAATTAGCGAATCCATAAGGTTCCTTTTTGCATTCAGAAGGTATAGAATTCTAAAAATAATTCGTAAATAGTCAGAATAGTTTTCCAGACGTTATTAACGTTCGTCTTTGATATGGCATGGATAATATCATACATAGAGTTTATACGAAGAGTGGTTTTTGCTGTTATCCCCCTACTTCTAAACAATTTTTTTGTCTCGCTCACTTTGTGCATAACTTCGAATATTACTGCTTTGAAATTACGTATACACTAACTTGATATAAAATGTATAATTATGAACTTGCATAAATCCAAACGTACAAAGTTTTATAATCTTCAGAGATTTATTTCCCCAATGGGGTCTCTTAATCATATTACACGTCTATGTATAAAAGCAGAACGCTGTAGATTCATTTGCAGTTCCCGTTATTAACGAAGCAGTTAATTTTGTTTGTCGTGAGGTTTAAACGAAACTTTTATTCGACAGCCAGTTGGTTTTGTAATGGCTTCATAAGCAACTGTAAACGACGCTTAACTTTATAATTCTCTCCATCCGCTCGATCTCGCTGGCCCAAGGGACGGGACTCAGATTATTTACAACCGCAGAAGCTTGAGAAGGGTAACGATAGAAACTGTTTACTTTCCACCGAGTACTGCGGTAACTAAAACAGCAACAACATCGGCAGCAGCAACCGCAAGGTATGGAGAACGCAGGAAGTATGTCGGCTGCAGGCAGCTGTTTGTTCCGCTGCCTTGCTGCTTCCTCTCAAAGCGAAGACTTCCAGCAAGAGGCCGGAATATTAAGACGCCCCTACCCTGCACCCAGCAGTTGCAGCGCATTTAGATTAAAATTTCCCTTTCTGATTAAGTTCAGGGGCTCCATGTGTTTTTCCTTAGACACTGTAAATTTCGTAGTTAATTACCTTCCTCTCTTTACTACTAATGTTGATAGTAAATTACTTGCAATAGCCGAGAAGACCTTCGTTCATAGTGAAATGTACAGTTCGAGAACCAGCTGTGGGAAATTATTGGTTAATTATTAAACGTTTGTTTTGTCGCAGGGGATGGGAATTATCATCAAATTGCATACACTACTAAATTGAATAATGAAGCAAGCACTTTTCATTCATTGCGAAAGTGAAAACGTAAATTTTCATTTATCATTATTCTTGTACATAAAAGTGAAAACAAGTTGGATACCTAATATTGGTATGAAATGATCTTAATTACATTCGTTTATGGCCAGATACTGCTTTCTGGATAACTGTGAGCGACTGTAGTTCGTCAATACTTAAAGAAATGATCTGATATCGCATTCGGGAGGACGCGGGTTCGAATCCCCGTCCGGGCATCCAAATTTGAGTCTCCCATGTTTCCCCCAAATCACTCTAGGCGAATGGCTTCAAAAGGCCATGGCAGAATTGCTTAGCGTTCCTAGCCCCCGTCCTTTTCCGACTTTAATGACCTTGACGTCGACAAGGTGTAAAACCATAAGCTTAAAGAAATCTCATAAGTCAATACAAAGGTGTTGCAAAGGCCGAGATTCGCGGAGAGATCGGCTCAATAAGTGAACACCTCGTTCAGGAATTCAAATCGCTCGAAACGTTGTTAGCCAAAAATCTAATCCTGATGTATTTCATTTGAAAGCATGTATACAGAGGTTTCTAGGGTCGCTGAATTCAAATGTCGAGTAAACATTCAAAATGGCCAACTTGATTGTCTTGAAATGACAGAATATGGAGCTAATATTCTTTTTAATCTCACTGATTGCAATTTATTTTGTTATTTTTCCAAAGTTTCATTTAGATACATTTTAGAAAAAAGTGGTGATTAGGTACCATCCTTGCATGAATCCGTTGGTAAGATGAATAGCTCCCAACACTCTATTTCCTATTCTAGTTTCTTGACTTTTATGTAACAGAAAGAAGTTTAATTTATACAACCTACCTCTATCAACATCGCTCTAACGCTTTAACCTCCAACTATATATACCTGTCATCAATCGGGCTCTTCTTTAGAAACCGGACTTTGACAAACTCCCTCAATTAAGAATAGACGGACAAACGATACCGTGGACAAAATCATATCGATACCTAGCAGCTGAACTTGACCAAAAGATGTTGTTCAAAGAATCAGAAAAGGGATGGCTATTATGGTCAACTTATATCCGATACTTAGTAACTAAGAGCAGAATATATAAATCAGTAATACGGCCATTTATGCTATATGGCTGCCCAGTTTGGGGAATATCGGCAAATTCGAATATTGAACTCCTAGAAAGACTTCAAAATCGCTGTCGACGAATAATACTAGGTGCGAGAATGTACATGCCGGTTTCACAACTTCATGATCAAACAGGAATAAATTATATTAAATGTGAAATTAGAACACAGGCAGAAAAATTATTTAATAAAATAAACAAAGAAAAACACATAGAGCCCCGACTTCATCCAATTGGTTCGTGTGAACCAAAAACATGGCACAGATACAAGGTTCCACTAAGTATATTAAACCAATAACAGTAAAAGACCATTATTTTTGTTTTTTCATAAGATCACCCGAGTGGTGGTCACAGGTTTTTCCTCCAAAGTGATAAATAAAGAGTGCCCCAAAACCTAACAAGCAAAGCTTTCAAAGGAAGTGGTGCTTTAGCATATAAGAACAAAAAAAGGGCTCTTCTTTGGATCTTCTCTAGTGCCTCCACTAACACCTTTTGATGAGATCCCATACAGAACAACAGTATTCTATGTGAGTCGCGCCAGTGTTTTTATGCAATCGAGACTTCAAAAAAACGTTTAAATTGTAATAATATAATAAGACTTTTCCAAATCCAATAATATTAATTTCTTTAAACACATTGTGTACACAGCTTCAACAATTGTAAAATCACGTTGTTCTTCTCTTATAGATTTTTTTTCAGCTGTTGTTATTATTTTTTCATTTATTTCCCTGTGTTGGTCGTACCAGTAATCCCTCTGTAGTTCTTACTTTCAGAGCCACACTATCGTGTATGGGTCGTGATCGAAAAGTCAATTCGTGCGCTACATCCTACACCGGAAAAAAAAACTCCCGGAATTATGGACGGCTGTAACGAAACAAATGGTGGTAATGTTTGGAATGAGAGGCAGCCAAGGTAATGAGCCAAGTCTCGTTACTACTGACCTCGCATGCACGGTCAGCATGTCGTGAACTGCCGAGATAAGAATTGAGATCAACCACTGTTACAGTGAGATGATTATTACGGCAATTAAACTCACGCACAGCACCAGTGATTTCATTTATTTGAGGATGCATTTTTTTTTTAGCCATTACGGACAATCATACCGATATCATCTTCGACATCAATTAGATATAGGATAGTAACACGGACGCAGTTTCAGTTAGGACCTTTTTTTTCTTTCTTTCTTTCTTTTTTTTTTTTTTTTTTTTTTTTTTTAGCAGTAACTGGTTCCAAAACGTTGGAAACGACACATACAACTAATAACTACTATCATTACTCCGTGATTATCTAAAAGTAATAGTAAAGTAGTAGTATGTGCTTACTGTCATCCTCAAATGGGTCTGTAGTGAAATTTTCACTTAGCTTCAGCTGAGAGCAATACCTTCAGTGTTACAAGTGTTCCCAACCTAACTCTATCAACATCGCACTTACGCTTTTCATCCAGCTATATGTACCTTGTCATGAATCGGATGGCTCTTCTTTGGATCCTCTCCAAAACCTCCGTTAACACCTTTCAATGGGATCCCATACAGAACAACAGTATTCTAAGTGAGGTCGCACCAGTGTTTTGTATGCAATCGATTTAACTAACCTAGAAACCAGAGCATATGGTTTGCTTTCACAATTACCTTCCCATTATGTTCATTCTACAACAAATTATTACAAAACGTTACCCCCTAGGTATTTAGTGGAATCTACCGTTGTAAGGGCAGTGCCTTCAATTGTACAAAGGTAAGGGTGGGACGGTAGAAACGCACTAATTCTTTTACCGACATAATAAACGCGATGGAATTTCGAAGGAATTTATATTAGTGCATTATACTGTCGCAGCAAATTAGAACTCATGCTCCATTGCTGATACTCTGCTATATGTCATAGAAAAACGTCCCGCTAGAATTTAAAACCATGTGCAACAGATATACAGTTAATTCTGATATCCGCGGAATCGTAACTAGTCTTCCGCTTTGACTCTCACCTGACCACAATTCGAATCAGGATAACTGACAAGAGGTGTCAAAAAGTTATTTAAGCATTATGATGAGACATTTATCACAGTATTTCTTATCTGTACTTCAGTATTTGAAGAAACAATCTGCCTGACGAGTAGGGGACACTTCTCATACTGTATAATGGGATATTTTATATTCCGTCTGGTTAAAGGTCCGTTCCCACGACGTCTTGTAACGGAGGCCGCCCCAGACGGATACCCCACAACACGTCGTGGGAACGGGGCCGCCTCTGCTGGCGGAGATAGCACACAGCTACCCACTCTGTATCGGTAAACATCACAGGCGTGTGTAGTGGTGCGCTGTTGCCATCTGTTTGCAGCAGAGGTATGCACCCCTTCTGTTGCTGTAAAGTGCTCTGTGCCAAACGACACTAGGCAACGTGGTGGGGAGTTGGCGGCGAGGTAGCGAGGGCTAACCTGTGGCGCGCGCTGACCCCTACACTTCGTCTGGGCTCCGTTACAAGACGTCGTGGGAACGCACCTTAACCGAGGTGGCTCAAGGCCAGTCCGCTCTATCCCCCCCCCGGCTGCCCTAACCCGAAGGGGAAATTTAGCACCCGCATGCCTGGACACAGCGGTCAGCTTGGAGTGATAGGAACTGGAGGAGGTAGTGATGTGATGAGCGGAGTCAGGAGAACATGACCTTGAGGAGTCAGTTTGGAGTGAACAGAGTTTAGTCACAGACAGATATGTGTTCAGTTCATCACTTTTTCGTGAGCCAACTGTTGAATCATATTTTCAGTGAATCAGATAATAGATGCATTCTAGATATTTTCTGGTAAAAGATATATCATGGCGAAGACATATGAGAATACGTGAGGGAATTGTTCGGGACGGGGAGCTTGTATCGCCGTAACTCCCTCGGCGCCGACAATGATATTGAGTTCTCGCCTTTCAAGCGACTGAGTTAAAAAGTTTCTTAGAACAATAATTGCACTCAATTAAACGTTCCAAACCTTGATATGGATTAGTTTGTTGTTTACCGCCGTTCCCCTTGGCATTCTGCGTTATGGGCCAAATAAACTCGAAAATTCGGCCACGAACAATTATATGTCATACATTTTACGTTTTCTTGTGATAGTAGCAATTTGAATCTGATTTAAAAGATATGGTACTGATGGTAATTCTCATTGTTTAGCCTATGTAGTTTATAATATAATTATTAAATACAAATATATTGGCTTATACAGGGTGGGGCATTTAATATGTTTTCTGGAAATATTTCGGAAAGAAAGCATTTTAACAAACAATAACCCATATAAAAAATAATCGTACAGTAGGGGGCTACAATTATGTGATATTGGATTTTTCACAGGTGGCGCTGTTGTCGTTACAACAAGGTCAACTTAATTCTTTTAAATGGGAACCCCTATTTTTTTTTTTTTGAAGTTTCCGATTCCTCATGAAAAAATAAAAATAGTTTGCTTAACTCACTTTTCTGTTAGCCTCACAGATGGCGCTGTAATCGCGAAAAATGAATATTCGTGTTTTTTGTGTATAATTTTAATTATTGTTTAAATAATTACATGTAATTTTCATTCTGTAAACATGGAAGGTAATTTTAAAGGATAATGCCGAAATGGATTTTTTAAATGCTTTTTCTTACTTATTTGCAGCCATGTGGCCTTTGCCTGAACAGCTCGAAGTGTGTCAGAAAATGTCTGGAAGTAAATGGTCACCTTTTTGAGCACCTGCTGTAGACATGGCTGCAAATAAGTAAGAAAAAGCATTTAAAAAATCAATTTCGTCATTATCCTTTAAAATTACCTTCCATGTTTACAGAATGAAAATTACATGTAATTATTTAAACAATAATTAAAATTATACACAAAAAACGCGAATATTCATTTTTCGCGATTACAGCGCCATCTGTGAGGCTAACAGAAAAGTGAGTTAAGCAAACTATTTTTATTTTTTCATGAGGAATAGGAATCTTCAAAAAAAAAATAGAGGTTCCCATTTAAAAGAATTAAGTTGACCTTGTTGTAACGACAGCAGCTCCACCTGTGAAAAAACCAGTATCACATAATTGTAGCCCCCTACTGTACGATTATTTTTTATATGGGTTATTGTTTGTTAAAATGCTTTCTTTCCGAAATATTTCCAGAAAACATATTAAATGCCCCACCTTGTATAAGACTGGAGATTTTCTCGGAGTTGCAAATGAATAAAATTTTCTCTGGTAACTAGCCGAGTTAGTCCATTGTTTAACCACGACGTTTCGGCGGTCACAACCTCTGCTGCCATTATTCAATATTAGCTTATAAATCAGTTAGTATGAGACACTCTAAACAGTCTGTCTCAACCACAACAAACTAGTGTGTCTGTCGCTACAGTGTCTGACCATCTGCTGCTGACTACCGCCTAGTCGAGAAAACGTTCTCGATGTCGAGCGGGGTACGTCCACCGATCCAGCTGTACAGAATTCGCGCCTCTGTGGCCTCTATGTGACTCGCTCCTGCCTCCCTGCACAGCTGAGCAGCTCTAGCACTGACAGCACTTATTCTTACGTCAACTTAACCAAGTACTCCGCTTGTGGAACCTCAGATACAAATTTATACATATGTTACATAGCTCATATACATATATCTACGTCACAACCTGGCATGTTTGCTCAGTTATTAATTACAGTAGTAATGATGGAATTTGTGTTTTAGTCGCTCTCTAAACCCCTTCTATGCAAAGTATAGCACAACGTGTATCAGTGTGCATACGTACAACAAGTGAAATTTCTATGTAATTTTCTGTGTATTTTTCATGTGTTTTTATGTGTATTTTTTATGTTTCTTTCTAACTGGAGTGGAGGAACGATAATGCTATATTGCGTTTATACAGTAAATAGGAACTTTACCCATCTTATCCTCGAAAACAAATAAAAATTGTTAAAATTTTAAAGCACACTACGCTATACTATAGAGTGTTTGATCTAGCCTTAGTCTGTATTTTGTGTTTAGAGTTTTAATATCGAAGACATTTGCACAAAATTATCTGATAACCGTCCTTAAAGTAAATTTTTGTTAACAATTAGCTTCTAATCCTAACAAAAATGACGAATTTAACGCAGATTTCTGACCATAACTTCGGTAATTTTTAAGAGCTTAAATAACACATTCTCTCTATCGTAAAGACGCTAATATTTCAACATGAAAATGAAAGCATATATCACACGCACATTAATACATTCGCTGTTTTGCGATATAAACGGGATCCCATATTTTTTTTGCTTTAAACAGCGATCAGGAAATATATAGCAACGATCTACATCTAAAGAACATAAATAAACAATATTTCATGCGCAGTAATGTATTCACTGTATCGTGATATAAACATGATTCCATATTTCGTTTCTTGCAATAAAAACGTTCAGAGAATATAATGAAACCATCTACATCGAATGAACATAAATAAACAAAAAACAACTAATAAACACAGAAAGTAACTAAAAATACTGGTGCGTATCTCACTGTGAAATGATGGCATCTGATCGGGATTTAAATATACTGTTTGACGTAGTCTCGTAATTTTCAGTGAATATTAAAATAATTTAAGTTTTAAAATTTAAATTTACAAGTACAGAGATTTTTTTTTTTTACACCTTGTCGACGGCTATGGTCATTGGGGGTGGTATGGGACTGGAGACAAGGAACGGGAAGGAATTCGGCCATGGCCTTTTTGAAGGAAGAATCCCGGCATTCGGCTAAGGTCATTAGAGGCGGGACGGGACTGGGGACATGGAACGGGAAGGAATTCGGCCATGACCTTTTTGAAGGAATCATCCCGGCATTCGCCTGGAATGATTTGGGGAAAACATGGAAAACCCAAATCTGGATGCCCGGACGGAGATTCGAACCCGCGTCCTCCCGAATGCGAGGCCAGTTTGACAGTCGTGTCATCCGAAATTGCAGCGTCTCTTATGAATGTTTTCCGAACTGAACATACAGCGAACATATGCGAGGCAGAGCGTTAACCGTTCACCTACCAAGATCGATTGTTTAGAATTTTGCGTCGCATGTGCACTAAATTCATATCGCTAATAAAAAAAAACTCCATACCGTGCCCAAAGAAGTTTTACTTTCAAAAAATTGCTACAGTCATTAACCAACGAATTAGATTTCTGTGAAGAGAATAATTACAGCCAAAACAAAATTTTTTTTTAACTGCTTTACGTCTCTCAACAGCGAGGTCTTTAGAGACGGGAAAGGATGGGGGCAAGGAATGGGAAGGAATTCGGCCATTGCCTTTTTAAGGAAGCATCCCGGCATTTGCCTGGAGTGATTTGGGAAACCATGGAAAACCCAAATCTGGATGCCCGGACGGGGATTCGAACCGCCGTCCTCCCGAATGCGAGGCCAGAACGCTATCCGTTACACCACCACGCTCGGTAAAACAAAAATCTAATTCTATACACATAATAATTCGTAGAGTCAGTGAGCAATTGTATGATTAGAATTTAAACACTGAGTTTGGACGACTGTCGGATAGCGTGAGGACTCGTGTGACGTGGAGTGTCGAAGCTCATCGCAGATCGACGGAATGATCCGACGGGTGCGATGTGCCGAGAAGAGCAGCGCGGGAGAGGCGATGTGCCATGAATATGGATGAGCCGGCCGGGTACCGCTGCCACTGCCGACTATCCAGCCAGCGGCGCCTTTCATCTGCCCACGATTCCTATTAACTCGACTTGTTTCACTTTTAATGGGATTACCGCCCCAGGCGCGCCGAATCGAAAGAGGGCGTCCAATGTCCTCTTTGACCTATTCCCCACAATTTGATCCTCCGGCAGATAAAAACTCTGTTGTAACAACTCTTATTTCGTCTCGAATGTATATATCACGATTTCACTTTGCGGGGCAGAGCAGCTGAACTGTTTCTTTTAGAAATCACACCAACATCTGAATTACCGATTCGTAGTAGAGTTCGATAGTACCAAATTGAACGATGTTATCAGGAACCATTGACCGTTTCCGTATAAATAGTAAGTTTTCGCTCTCAAATGTGACGAAAGTATAATGCACGAATTTAAACGATTAGAATCGCTCAAAAGATGCGATGTTTTAATACTATTATTGGTATTCGGCGATGATAGCCATACAGTCAGCTCAGTGTACTTTTCTTTGTTTCACTGTGCAATTATGACAGTCAGGTAAGACGACACAAGGCAATCACAACACTTAATTAAAACAGCCCTTGGCGTAGGTGAGGCTAGAACCAGCAACCCTTGCAACGTGAGGAAGATCGATAGCTAAAGAGCAACCAGGAAGGACGTCCGTTATTTTTTTTTTTTTTTTTACTGCTTAACGTCACTTAACAGCGGGGTCTCTAGAGACGGGAAAGGATGGGGAGCAAGGAATGAGAAGGAATTCGGCCATGGCCTTTTGAAGGAAGCATCCCGGCATTTGGGAAACCATGGAAAACCCAAATCTGGATGCCCGGATGGGGATTCCAACCGCCGTCCTCCCGAATGCGAGGCCAGAATGCTAACCGTTACACCACCATGTACAGTGGTACGTCCGTGATGCTAACGGAATATTGGTATTGACTTCTGGCTTCAAAGCAGTTATGATAAGTTGAAAGATTTGCTTTGTTTAGCACTTTTAAATACCATGCTAGTCTTCGAAACTTTTTTTTGAAGTGAAACGTCTTTGGTTAGCATAGGGACAAATTTCTTAGTGTTAAGTGAGCATGCCTTGAAACGTTCTGCGGATGCGAACTTAATGATAATTTGATGCAAACAATGACACTTGCACGATTAAAAGTTTGAAATGAGATGAACTGACAGCAGAGGTGGTATTGGTTTCCAGTTTGAAATCAGTTGTGTTAATTCGGAAGTACTACTGTGTTAAACATTAATAAATGAGATGATAGTCCGAAAAAGATTTTTGAAAAATACGACTTAATGGTAATATGACGACAGGCTCACTGAAGACGGAAAAGAATTTATCAACAAGGAACGCGAAAGACATTGGCCTTGGTATTGATTAAGGAACTACTGGACAATTTTGGAATACGATGGATTGTTTTTTACTTATGGCTTTACGCCTCGTCGAAGTCGGGGTCATTACAGGCAGCATGGGACTGGGAACAAGGACCGGGAAGGAATTCGGCCATGGTCTTATGAAGGAAGCATCCCGATTTTCACATGGAGTGATTTGGGAAACCATGTTAAACCCAAATCTGAATGCCGGGACGGGGATTCGAACCGGAGTCCTCCCGAATGCGAGGTTAGAGCATTAACCGCTCACCCACCACGCTCTATGAAAACCATGGAAAACTGAAACATGGATGGTTGGACCAGAAATTGGACCCTCTTGAACTTGATTCCTCAGCCTGCCAGGCTAGGTACTTTGGGAAATACCTTGTTTTCAATATTTTTATGCAGTACATAATCATTGGATTGCAGAATTTTAGTATGGTAACTTCTTGAAACGAAATTCTGTCCTCTCCTTCGTGTGTATTATTTCTACAGTATTAACTTTTTTAAAGAGTTTCCGAAAGCTTTAAACGAACGTAATTCGCAAACGGGAGGAGACGCGGAAATATTCCAGCTCACCGCTTTGCCTTTGTGGTTGGAAACGGTCCAGAAAGGAAGAGGAAGCAAACATCGACTACGGCATGACAAAGGCAATGCTCTTCATGAACGACCTAAATGACTTCAGCATAGAAATGTAAAACACCATAAAACTGGTTTAAATGCTGATACGACAAGAGAAGGAACCAGAGTAATGTAGAGCGGACACAGCAAAAAAACTTGCTGAACTGTAATCGATGTGTTGTCGGATGTTCTTTAGGAACGTAAACTGCTTCACAAGGTATAGAAACTTCTTACGTGAGGCTCAACATTGGTCTGATTCGGTTTTATCTTAGTTCCTTCCTTGCCGGGTGCACCGCATTCTTCGAAAATCTGTCATTAAATCAGTATTCAATAGTTTCACATAAGAATCCATGACGTCACAGTCCGATCCGGGCCACTTTATTGCGTTCTAAAATAAACATCACTTTTAATTTAACGCATAAAAATCATTGATTTTCATTTATTTTGTACATGTAACTGTGTCTGTTTTGTATATGTGTACCCTCTTAAGAAATGGCAAGATGCATTGCAACGCATGCCGGGCAAAGCTAGTATCATATAAAAAAGAGTATACGAGTATGATTGTTTGTTGCGAACTGTGAAGGAAATTCTGGAAACAAAATTAGTAGTTTCCCGCTTCATGTGAAGAAAGTACAATTAATGTTAGATGAAACTTGCACGATTTGATAGTCTAAAATAAGATGAATCTAGGAAGGTGTCACTTACCACCGTCGAAAGAGCAAACGCGTACAGGGAGCGAAAAACATATGCCTTCTCGATACTGCTTGTAACGGTATGTTTAGAATCTAAGCGAGGGTGAATTATTGCATGGAGTATATCTGAGAGTATTTACCAAAAGTAACGGGACTGCGCACGAACTCAGGTCTCCGCGTACCATCGTCTTGACTGCGGTTTCTAGGCGGTTACTCGCAACCATCTAGGCGAATTTTGGGAAGATTCCCAGTCCCCGTCCCATAAACTACACATTTCACAAATCTTTATACATATAAAAATCTCGTGTCACGATGTTCGTCCGGGATGAACTCCGAAACTACATAACCGATTTAGATGAAATTTGGCTTAATGTGTGTAATTTCGTCCAACTTAAAAGATAGGATAGTTTTTATCTGGATTATAGCCCTCAATATTTATTATTTGCGAAATAAATGTTAATTAAATGTTTGGCATAGGACAATGGTTTGTAATTATTTATAAGCCACCAAGGGTAAGCGGTCTGCTGGCTAAGTGGTTAGGACGTCTGACCCGGTTCGAGTCCCTGTCTCGGTGAGGATTTTTATAGACACTTAACCCGGCATTAACCCCCGACGCAGCATGCTGTATGAGGTGAAATACGCCAGGACGGTACTATGGTTTGGATTCAACGTTAAAATGTAGGTCCCCTGTACCAGGCAGGATGGGCGGGCTAGGTAAAGGTGGCTACGACAGGGGCAGAATGCCCAGCCAGTAGAAACCATGTCACCAGGTCATTACGACCACACGTAATTATTATTATTATAGTTCCATAAGTTTCTAACAAATGGCGATGTGTTAACTTATCTATACAACACTTGGTTAGCTATGTTGGGTAATCATCCAGTAGATCACGTTCTGTTTCAATTTATTTATGCTACAGTTTATTGCTAACAGATGGCAGTGTGTTAATTTATCGAACAATCCAGTAGATGGCGTTGTATTTCGATTTATTTATGCTACGGTCTATTCCGCGCCATATGTGTGAGTTTCTTCAATTTTAATTGTGCTGTGTATTGTGTTATAATTATGCTGTTTTGTTATTCATCGTTTGTGTGTCTTCATACCTAACGACAAAGTAATTACACACATGAATATAACATTGAAGAAAACGTTACGATAAATTCGAATCGTGTAAGCATTTCTCGCTAGCTTATCATTTTTCTTCTTCTTTTTGTTATGGTCAGCTAGAGACCACGTGTCAATTTCAATTCCTTTCCTGTTGTTTTTTCTTTCTTCCTCCCCAGTACTCCTTCATTATTGCACTCCTCTCTACCTTTGAATCCTGCCATATTCAAAGTCTGCTATCGAAAAAAATTTCTTTCCATACAGTTCACTGGTATTATTTCGTTTCAAATCTTTCTAAACCTCTTGAAAGCCTGGTGTCATCCATGCTATAAATGTATCAAATAATATCATTCTTCTTTTTCTGTTATTTTTTTCAATGTTATTTTATATTTCCTCATTAGTTCTCAACTTCCATTTTACTGTATTTTTCAATGGACCCACTGTATTATAGTGTATTATTTTAAGGCTTTCAGAAAGGCACTTTTTGCTGTAATTCAAATATTTTTCAGTGAAATGTCGCCAAAGAATCTAACCTCGACAATGCGTGTAGCAGAGAGGCAAGACGCACGACGAGGGAGCTCATCAATCAGCAACACAAATCGCGGCAAGTAAGGAAGTTCAAAGAATCAGGACAGCTGAGCGTCGTATGCAAGAATCTCAAGAACAGCGTGATGAACGTCTGTGATAGAACATATCGAGAACATGAGCGGCACAAGAACAGCACATATCTACATTTAGAGAAAGAGAACGAGAGAGACAGTAAATCAGCAGTGCTTTAACACGTGTATCATTTGTTCGTCTTGCGTTCCAATATGCACATCTGCACATTCTAAAACTGCAATCGGTGCAATGAGCAAAATATGCCAGTATTATCAGGCGTTGAAATTCCGCAATGAAGCAGCCGGCATGTGTTGTGCATCAGGAAAAGATGTATTATTACCACTACCCAATCCGCCAGAACATTTACAATCCTTCTTGCTGGGGAATCAAAATATTCGTTTTTTATTTTTTTAACTGTTATACGTCTCTTAACAGTGAGGTCTTTAGAGACGGGAAAGGATGGGGGGCAAGCAATGGGAAGGAATTCGGACATGGCCTTTTGAAGGAAGCATCCCGGCATTTGCCTGGAGTGATTTGGGAAACCATGGAAAACCCAAATCTGGATGCCCGGACGGGGATTCGAACCGCCATCCTCCCGAATGCGAGGCGAGAACACTAACCGTTACACCGCCACGCTCGGTGATTCGAAATTGTTTCTGCACAAGACACGCAAATTCAATTCTTGCTTCCAGATGACGTCTTTTTTGGCAACAAAAATTTGCGATCTTACATCTGATGGACGTCATTTTGAAACTAAATTCAAAATACAAGGCCAGGTGTACCATAATATTGGGTCGTTGATACCGATGCCAAACGATGACCCGAAGTTTCTCCAAATCTATTGGAAATTGTGAGGAACGCTTGAAACTAGGTGCCAATATAATTTCATCGAACAAGCAGAAGAGAGAGCAATTGTGGTATTCTTGGAAAATTGTTTGGAAAATAATAATCAACTTATTCAATTGTGTAGCCACAATTAAAAAATTACAACTATCAAATTGTCATCAAAGCTGATAAATTACCATCAGGAGAACACGCTGGCAGATTCAACGCGCCAACCGTAGATGAAGTTGCACTTTTTATGGTTGGTGACTCAGTTGATTAAAGTCACACGTCAAGATGCAGGAATACATCCTCTTACGAGATACTGTTATCGGCAATATTTATGAAAATTTAAACGACAATGATATCGGTAATACATTTATTTTACCTTCAAGCTACATCGGCAGTTCACGGAACATGCAGGAATATATACAAGATGCGATGACTTACGTACGTCATTATGGTCGTCCAGATTTGTTTATTACATTTACATGTAATCCGAATTGGGAGGAAATACAAACTTTGCTATTACCAGGCCATCAATCAATGCATCGTTATGATGTCACGGCACGTGTGTTCAAACAAAAATTAAAATCATTGATTGATTTAATCGTAAAACATTCAGTTTTCGGTAACACACGTTGCTATCTGTATTTGATTGAGTGGCAAAAGCAAGGTTTGTCTCATTCTAACATTTTTGATTTGGCTTGAAGTTAAAATCCGTCCAGAAGAAATTGATCAAATAATTTCAGCCGAAATTCCGGACCCATTAATTGATCAAGAATTGTTTGATAATGTTACCAGTCACTCGATCCACGGACCGTGTGGTGCTTTTAACATGACATTGCCATGCATGGAAGGTGGAAAATGTAAGAAGCGTTTTCCAAAGGAATATACGAATATTACGGATATCGATGGTTATCCGTTGTATCGCCGCAGAAACGCTGAGAATGGTGGCCAAACATTTACAATGCGAATGTCAAATTCTAGAAACCAAGTTGAAATTGACAATCAGTGGGTGGTACCATACTCACCATTACTTCCAAAAACGTATAAGGCTCATATTAATGTCGAGTTTTGCAGTTCTGTAAAATCTATTAAGTACGTTTGCAAATATGTTAATAAAGGCAGTGATTTGGCCGTATTTGAAGTTCAAAATTTAAATAAAAATGACGAAATAACACGATACCAAATAGGTAGATACATCAGAAGCAACGAAGCTATCTGGCATATTTTTAGTTTTCGCATCTATGAAAGAGACCCTTCCAGCCAGCATCTTGCAATACATCTTGAAAACGGTCAACGTGTATATTTCACCGAAGAAAATATTTTCCAAGGAATACTTGAGCCACCAAAAACGACAAACCACAAACTGAATTTTTCACATTGTGTCAAAAATCTGATGTGTTCCGCCAATTCGCAAAAACATTATTATATACCGATGTTCCAAACTATTTTTCATGGAACAAATTAGGTAAAAAATGGTAGCCACGTAAACAAGGAGAACCACATCTTTCGATCGCAGGCATATTCAATGCAAAGACTTTACACAGTGCATCCAAAACAACGTGAATGTTTCATTCAGCGTTTGTTATTGGTGAATGTTCCCGTACCAGCTTCTTTCGAATGTTTACGAACAGTTAATAGTCGAGTGTTCAATACATGTCAAGATGCATGTCGCGAGTTGCAGCTGCTGGTAGACGACAATTATTGGGACCTGACACTTGGTGATGCAGCGTTGACAGCCATGCCGAATAGTATTCGTCAAACTGTTTGCAGTTATTTTGACAACATGTTATACAACACAATCTTCGAGTTTGTGGGAAAAATATAAAAACAGTATGACTAAAGATATAACTGAAATTTCAGTTTATATAAATAAATAAAAAATAATTTATTTATTTATTTTATTAACATCAATTTTTATATAATTTCAATTAAGTAATTAGTAATTAAATGTAAATTAAATTTTTTTATGATCGTTTGTCATTAATTTCAACTCTCCGTAACTCTTTACCAATTACATTTGAATTTCCAAATCGACTACAATGTTTTTGTCTTTATTAGTGAATATTAATTTGACTACTTGAGGAAGTTTAGAATAACATTAATCCAACATACTATAATTAGTAAGTCACAGCAACGCGTGACCGGGTCAGCTAGTCTACATCTATATCTATACTCTGCAATTTACAAATATTGTGGTTGGCAGAGAGTACTAAGCACCAATCCTAATTCTGTGAATTCTAATCCCGAACAGAACGAGGAAAGAAAGGATACATAAAAGTATAAGTACGGCATCTTATTTCTCGAATCTTATCCCTCCTGTCATTGCGACCTAAATAGGTTGGCGGAAGAAGTATTTCATTGCACTCGTGTAAATTAAAGATTTTCGCATATTCTCCAACAAATTCAAACGAAAACGACTTCGTCTGTCCGCCAAACAATCCCAGCCCAACCCACGTATCAGCTCTGTGACACTTACGTAAGGACTGTAACTAGCAGTCACGAATCGAGCGGCTCTCTTCTGTACTTTCTCTAACGATACGGATCCCAAATTCCACAAAAGTAATCCAAATGCGGACGTACTAGTGTTTTGTACGCTATTTCCTTTGTATGCGAATTACAACTTCTCAAAATACGACCTATAAAACGTAGTTTAGAATTAGCTTTGCCTACGACGGAAGTTCTGTGCAAGTCCCATTTCATGTTGCTTTCCACTGTTACGCCTAGATACTTGAGGGAATCCACCATGTCAACAACTGTATTGTTAACTTTCTACTCGTGAGCAATCGGGGTCTTTTTATTGCTTATTTTCATTGCCTTGAACTTTTTGCAGTTAAGTGTAAACTGCCATTTATCTCACCATTCCGAAATAACATCCAGATCGCGCTGAATTTCCAAGCAATCGTCAGAGCACCTCACTTCCCTATAGGTAAGTGCAAACAAATGCATCGTGCAATTAATGTTGTCACCGAGATCGTTTATAAAAATTAGGAAAAGAAATTGTCCTATTACAATTCCTTGAGGAACGACCTATTTAACATCTAGCTTAGAAGTGTCTTCCCCGTCAACAACGACATACTGTGACCGACCAGTTAGAAAATCGCGTACACTTATACAGAATCCACCAAGTCACACATTTCGCAGATAGATGGCAACACAAGACGTTCCTCCAATTGATGAGGTACGCCGGACCTAACAGGAACTCCGTCCCCTCCCCTCCAATGATTCACACTGGCGACTAACGATTGCAATCCCGCAGTGTTTTCAATCCCGCGGGATCCGCGCGGGATTTGCGCTAATCCCACGGGATCCATGAGGGATTGGTACAAACAGTTTTTTAACGCATATACTTAAAACATATTTACTTAAAACATTAATAAATTAAATAATAATTAAATTAATAAATAATTTTTAATGTTAAATGAGAAAAATTAACAATTTACAATATTTTGATTGGCAAAATGACATTAAAACTTTTTAGCGTGTCTTAAGTATATTTCGAGATTTTACATTTTTATTTTTTAATCTAAACCAATTTTTAAATAAATAATAAAAATGGAAAATATTGAGTCTTAGGTAATATTAGGTGCCTTACAATACATCACATAAGTTTAAAAACATGGTTTGCTTAATGGCCAAGTTACCAGAGTTTTTTTTTAATTCTAAATAAACGTTCCATAGCAGTGAGATAAAGTGAAGTGAATATACTCTGTAAAGTGTAGACGTGGCTCAGAACAAGCTCTCATAACTTTTTGTCACTGCACAAGCACGAGACTTGGCCTTTTTTTGCGTGATTCATTATTATATCTCCTGATTCCTTGATTGATATTACAGTTGATTCAATGTTATTAAAAGAAACTATTCACCAACACGTAAACTGTCAAGTATTTCAGATTTACTTATGTTGCGTAACAACGTTTTTACGGTGGAAATTATTACTTTTTAGTAAGAAAGTAGACTTTCTCGGTGAATGATTGCAGTGAAGTCCTCATAGGTTGTATCTCCGGATTTCATTGCAAACACATGAAATTACACACGTGAGGAAGACGGCGGAGGCAGCCGTCGAAGTATGGTGTTCCTACAACACAATTCGTCGATACACCCGTGAAAACTTCATTATAACTTTTTTTTAGCTTTAGTCGAAATAATAACAAGGAGAAGAGGTATTAATCTATAGCCTGAGCAGCACATGTAAACAGGCGGCTTTCGTCAAAGAAACGCATTGAGGCAGCGGCCAAAACAACAATAAGTCAAAGGATATACAATTTCCTTTTGATAGCTGTTAAATAAATAGGTACGCGATCGTTAAAATTACAATAACATTAGTTTCATATCAACGAATAATCAAATTTTCAGCCGAAAATTAGCAAATTGTCACAATTACTTTATCTGCATATACAGAAAATGGGAATAATGAAACCGCGAATAAAAAGCTGTAACCGTGTAGTTCAGATAACGTGTGCGACACTTAAAAAATAATTATATAGTTAGAAAATCGTACTAAATACGCACCATAACTCAAATTACAGAAATGTGTACTCGAAACAAACGTAAGTTTTGATGAATACGTGAAAGTGTATTTATTTACTTACGAATGACGAAGGTTGACAAAAACAAACGCTTGTTCACACGAGTCAAATGCCAACTGCTCTGGTACAGGCAAACAGTGCAATACATCCGATAGAGACCGAGTGGGGCAGCGAGTCACGCAGACTGACACGCGTTTCCGCCGGATTTGCGGATTGCGGATCCGCTTAATTTTGTGCGGGATCCGCCAGTCTGTTTAATGATGCGGGATCCCGCTTTGCTGGATTGCAATCCCTACTGGCGACCTGAAATGGAGGTCCTTCATGGAAAGTCGGAAAAAAAGATAAGAACTTCATCAAAAACGATTTCGGCCATGTTATAGAAGAAACGTGCTACAGATTTTGGTTCAGAAAAGATATAAAATTTCCACAGGCGTTTCATATCGATGGCCCAGAATTTTCCATCATAAATAACAATCAAACCACCGAAGGACGAAGACAGGATGGCGTCGATATGTACCGCTATTGGCAGAATGACAGTGCGTACAGATAACTGCTCAATTTTGATGGCAGCAACCAGCAGACTAAAGCCTTGGTAGTAGACATGAACATGTCTAACATGACTGTGCATCGAGAAACAGAATTCAAGATGCAGCTATCTATATCAAATACCAACTTGATACAGCAATCAGTAATCAAGCTCTTCTTTCAATTGATAAAAGCTTGTTCTGGGGCAATTACGCCCTTCTTTTCCAGAATCACCCCTACATTCGAAAGTCTTGTACTACTGAGAGGTAATTTCAGAATGAACATCAATTTGTTAAGTGACAAATTACGTTGAAATTCCAAAAGTCATGGAAAATCTCATCGTATGGGGGACCCTCTTTGCCCGGAAAAGTGCAGTAATTAGGCATTTCATTGACTTAACAATTCGTCGGAAGTCACCTGAAGAAATACCCAGTCATTCATCATCACAGCCGTCCAGCATTGCCGGTACTGGACGATTTCCGGGAACTTACCTTTCGATCATGTCCCAAATATGTTCAATCGAATTCAGGATCTAGATGTCAAAACAATTCACTGGGATTACTCAAAATGTTTCTCAGGCCAATCGTGAAAGATTTTGGACCGGTGACTTGGCCCATTGTAGCCCTGCAAAATTCCATTGTCGATTGAGAACGTACTATAACATACTATAAATGGTTGCAAGTGGTGTCCAAGTTGCTGATATAACCATTTCTGGTCAATGTTTCGTTCAGATTGCCGAAAGGTCCCACTTCATTCCAAGCAAACAAAGACCGATCGAGCCACCACCAGCTTGCAAAGTGCTTTCCATAATTTGCAGGGCTCATATTGAAGTATAATTATCATGCAAGTCAATCAGATTTGTTTTGAGACTAGTTGTCCGCAAATTCGATCACGTGGACTGTTAATGTACGAAGCAATCTCTTAAACCAATTATGACATACCAGTCATCAATGACGTCACGCCAAATGCAACGTCATGCTACACAATTGGAGACTTCTGGATTCTCCTGTCTGTGAGCTCCTTCTCAGATTGTGGAGCACATCTTTATGGAATGCTCTCTAAGGAAGTAGGATAGACCATCCAAAGATGTTACGGTACCACACCTTCCTTCTTAGCTTAGCTGCGACAACTGGACATCGTTTTGTGAATGCTACTAAAGTTCTTGTCCTTGTATAGATTTATATTAATCACATTTGTTGCTTAGCAAAACGATAAATAAATAAACATGAAACATACCATATTTTATCTCCGGGACCACATGCTCTACATTACTCGAAATCCCGTCAAAATCTGAGCAGTAGTGTATGCGAGAATAGCATTAAAAAAAAAAAAAAAGGATACTAATCTGTGTACACTTAAATTTTCCAGCTTTCACACTTTACATCAGAATAAAACATTCGTTATTTTAGCCGCAGGACAACGAATCGTACATTAATCGAAAAATTGTTGAAATACAATCAGTATTGTTTGCGTGAAATCTGCTCATCCTACCTTCATTACATACAAATGGCCAGAAACAATTAAGAAACAATTCTTTCTCTGTCTGTGGTTGAATAACAGTTGCTCAAGCTCATTTTCAAAACAGAAATATTTTAAATGTGCAGACTTTCTCCCAGTTACATTTTTATTTATACACTGGCGGAAATTAAAAGTGGAACACTCAGACAGGAATGGTGGTTTTTTAGTAAACCTTATAGATATATCCGGGGTCATACCTAGAAGAAATTATAACAAATTGAAATAGATCAGGGTAAGTTTATTACCTTTGGATACAGTTATGAGTAAGAAGTGCGCCCACCTTGAGCACCTATACATTCGTGGACCCTAGCCGGTATTGAAGCAAAAGGGATTGGATGTTTTTTTTTGCGGTATGTCTCTCGAACGCCTGCATGTCTTGTGCAACCATTTGTTGTAAAGTTTGTGCTGGATCACCATGTGATCTAATGTGTCTGTTCCTGGCATATCATACATGTTCTAAAGGGGACGAATCTGGGGACCGTACGATCCAAATTGTTATCGTAATCCCTTGCAAGGATTGTGTTCTGATGGTCATAGTATGAAGATGGGCATTATCCTGTTGGAAGATGGGATTAGAATAGTGGACATGAAGGGTATCACTATAGGGCGAGGTACCCCGTCCACATAGTGGTGGGCTGTCATTGTGCCTTCAACAACAACCAATTCAGTCCTGCTGTCGAAGCTGCCCAAAACAGTACATCAGTGGCTGGATCTGTGTGACATTCTGTAATCACGGCAGGATAAACTGTTTCTCCACTACGCCTGCATACATGTTGTCAATTATTACTTTGCCATAGACAGAATTGAGACTCGTCTCTAAGCACAAAACTACAAGTGTTCATTTGCGTTTTGCATTACACCAAATTAGACGATGCTGGCAATTAAATCAGGTTAATGGAATACATTGTACAGGGGTCAAAGATTGTTATTGGTTTACAATCGTCCGTGGGGTGACTTTCTGTAAAAACTGCTTGGATCTGCCCTGCAGTCACCTGTCTGCCAGCAACAGACACCCACACAATTTGGCAGTTTGTTCATCTGTATTGACCTTTACCTGCTCTAGGAGTACTAGTGCCTTCTTTCATCCACTGTGTAACAAGTCAGTATACTGACATTGCACCACGGTCAATCCTTCGGGAGATTGCACAATATGCTGCACCAATTTCAAACACGCCAATTCTCCGACGTCCCTCACAGTTAGACATCTAGGTGTCCTCTTCGCCTTGGTATACTTAGTCACCAAAAACCTGTGGACATGAATGTGTTATATTACACCACACTGTTCATTACCTTTACACTAAAACACATAGCAATTTTCAATAAAAAATATCCCCGTAATTCTCGCACTATTACATGTAAATCTTTCAAATTTAAATCATCTATTACTCTTCATATGGGGATACTTGGGAACAAATTTCATTAATTTATCACAATTCCGTCTGAGTATTGCACTTTTAATTTGCGCCAGAGTATTTATATATTATGCTCTATATGTTGGTTAACATATTACGGGTGAAGTAACCCCTGCTCGTTTTGGGAGGAGGCTCTTCCATCTCGATCGTGCTGACCCCTGCGCCCTGGACCACCTTTTTGGTGGGGGTGGCTCTTGCACCGCGTGAGGCCATTCTGATTTCTGTTTTCATGCTCGGTTGGTTCCTGCAGAAGGCCGCGGTGTTAATGCTTCCCATTCTTTTTGCCTACCCATTTCCTTTCCTACCTATAGCACACAGTGAAGCAAAGGGCTAGCGCGCGGCAGGACAAGCTTTCATTTTTTTAAGGATAACATTGCAGTCAAATTAATGGAAAAAGGTTATATTACCATTAAGAAAAAAAGGTTAACATATCAGTCAAATTAATAGAAAAAAAGTTGTATTAAACAGCTGCGACCTCATCTAAAATGTTTAGAGAATCTTAGATAACTTTTTTGCTGTCATCGGTCTTTCAACTGGTTTGATGTATTCCTCTATCGCTTCTATCTTACGCTAACCTCTTCATCTCAACATACACTTTACAACCTACATCTTCAATTTTCTGCTTTACAGATTAAATCGCTGTGCACGTCTACAGTTCTTACCTCAGAGTGTTCCCTCCACTGACAAATTAATCACTCCCACATGTTGTCAAATTACGAGCGATTGGATGCTACTTTGAATTGTACTAATTTGTCTTTAGGTTGGGAAAATTATTATAAGCAGAGAAAAAGCATACTGTAGGATATAACAATCTTCGAAACAACTAAAAAGATTGTTGAGGACAATGAAACAAACTTGTCTAGTCCAGGGACTTTACAATGGATTCAATAGGAAAATGACGAGAAGAGGATGGAGATGACATACCAGAACATGAAAATGATATACAAGAAAGTTTAAATGGCATAAGAAAAGTTGAGAATGACACACAAAGGGGTTAAATTAATTATCAAAGAGATGACAATAGTTTTTCCAAGGAAAATAAACATCACAGTAAAGACAATGGTTATTGGAAGGTAAGTGATGATAGAAAATAGTAAAAATGCTGCGAAAAGAGGAGATATACAAGCTATTGAAGGTGAACTGAAAGATAAATCAATCACAACTATAATCAGACAGACGATGCAAGGAAGCAAAACCATGAAGAAATGGAGTGTAATATGTAGAAGAACGTAAGGAAAATCTGTGAATGGGATTAAACCTTTACAAGGCAGGAAAGAATGTTTTAAAACTCAAGAAAAACATTGAAAAAAAAATCTGATGATGTTACACTTTTAAAACTTTTCCGTTAGAGTGAGTGATTGTTGGGGAATTGGAATGCTTAAGGGGTCTACCACCTGAACACACAACTTACCCTTGCTACGTTTCATTAACAGTACGTTATCTACTTTGGGGATATGTTGGTTTTTTAATTAGTTGGAGGAATGGTAGGGGATAAAAAAATGAATTGTGTTAGAAACATTTTTTTCTATCTCTTTTAATTGCTAGGCAAACACAAGTGAACCAATTATTATTTGTACATAGAATTGTGAGTTAATTTTGTTACTGAGTTTTGTAAAGAGGTACAAAGTAAAAAGTATTATGTATTTAGGCATTAATTACCATCAATCAGATTATGGAATCAAACAGGAGAAGGATAAACTTGTAATTTAGGTTTACGATATTTCATCAAATTGCACTTGTTTATATGAGAAAACTAGCTGATACCCGCGACTTCGTACGCGTGGATTAAGAATTTCTTTGGCAGAATTTAATATAGGAAGTTGTTGGCAGCGAATGATTGGTCCCAAACAACACTGAGTCGGCATAATATGACCGGAAAGCCATCAAACCTGTCTCTTGAAGAGAATCAATTTCCAACATATTTAAAAACAGAAAAACAAACGAATGAGAGGAGATATGGAGGGGCGGGGGGAGGGGTGTTAACTAAGGGCAGCTTTATTTCAGCTTGGACTTTTCTTCTTTCTTCAGCATTAGCATCCGATTCTTGGGTTCTAATAACTTTAGCTGCTCGTGATCTGCTAGAACTACAACTTCGCCAGTTTACGCCCGAAAGGTATGTCAAAAAAGAAGGCAAAATAAACTGGTTCCAGATACATTTAAGCAGACACAAAGTAAAAGGACAGAGAAAATCGACATCTATCTAAATAATATGTTTTTTCTCCAATCGAATTTATTAACAAATTATACACTAACATAATGCGCAAGAAGCACACCTCGAGCAACCGACGTAACGTTACGGACTAACACACACATCCGTCTCTATGTCACCATTCAATAAGTTCACAAATTTTCGTGACTACAACTTTTAATCATACCGAAAAAAACGTCCTGTGCCCTCCCTACAGATTTTCTTGTCAAATTCCGTCAATACCGGTATAGGCATTTAGTTGTCAAAACGTAACAAAAGACAGAGACCTACTTCCGCATTTATAGTATTATTACTGCAGATTACACACACACTGACTGCGAATCACCCCTGAGGGATCAATATAACGTACAAAAGTGTACACCTACAGCATTGCAAGACTACTTACGATTTGTCTCGCATTGCACCCCTTAATTTG
This sequence comes from Vandiemenella viatica, assembly GCA_031002005.1. Taxonomy (NCBI): domain Eukaryota; kingdom Metazoa; phylum Arthropoda; class Insecta; order Orthoptera; family Morabidae; genus Vandiemenella; species Vandiemenella viatica. The sequence goes on from JARYHS010012519.1 coordinate 114,141,115, forward strand.
TGATATCTACAGTTTAACATTCAATCCGACGGCCCAGGCGTGACTCTTACGATTAAAAACAATTTTTAAAATATTTAGCCTCCACGGAGATTTGAACCGGAGACCACGACCCAAACATTAGTAAGCCAGTGCTTTAGCCACTGAGTTACATGACCGCTACACGGAAAAACAATAGAGAGACCTCCATATCCAACGCGCCTGTCTATCGCCGTTCAGTAGTATTTCGAAATTATGAGACAGCATATATTATTTATACAGATAATTTTTCAACCAAATGTAGACAGTATTTTTCTCCTTGTTTCAAAGGATAAGTGTGCAAAATTTCATCGAGATCGGATGAAAACTGTGGATCTGTATGAAGTACAAACAAACAAACGAACATACATACATACATTCATCTTTATAATATAGATATGTGGAAGGGGTTGTCAAATTACAAGCGGTTGGATGCTACTTTGAATTTTAATAATTTATAATAAAGTGTCTTTAGGTTGGGAAAGTTATTATAAGAGCAGCAGAGAAAAAGTATACTGCAGAATGTAACAATCCTTGAAACAAAACAAAAAAAAGGTGAAATTGAGAACAATGAAGTGAGCTGTTGGTTTTCGATTGCTGGTGGTGATCTATTTTATTGATGAATACGGCCGATATCGGCCAACAAAACAAAAGTACGCAACAATATGGATTCCAGTGGAAGTGATTACCTATGACCAACCTACTCGGCCTAACTCCGCCAGACTCTGCCAACTTCTTTCAGCAACCAAACAATTTTGTTTTATTCGGCCGAACGCGCTTGACTCGCGTCATCTGCGCATTCATATTTAGCTACATGGCCGCATCGGAATGAAGTCTCCGATACATACGTTTCACCGACCCATTAGTAGAAATGTATTTTTACAAATGAACACATTATGACTTGTTTTGATATTTCATAAAACACTAATAATATAAGTTATCGCCTAAGACATTATTTTGTGTATCACACCTTCTCATAAATATGGATTTCAGTTTACAACAGACCAGACAATATTGGTGTATATACACAGATAAAAATTAATGAATCTACAATTATTAAATTAATATAAACATATAAATCAAATGAACGGCAGTCATGCACAATAGATGTTAACTGTATTCCAGATCTTTAACGTTTTAAAGTGATTTTTTCATGGAATCAGTGTTCAAACATTTCTGTAAAAGTGAGTTCGGGGTCGCAGCTAGGGTTGCCACCCGTACTATATTTCTTTATTTTCCTTAGACGTACTTTATAATCTACTAAAGTAATAAAGTACGTTAAGATATTGTTTTTTACCTGACTCAAGTTATCACCTCACTGTTTGATCTTTTACGTACATAAATAGAATCCAAGCGCATTGTTACGAAATTAATAATAAAGACTTTGCCACACTATACTGCGGTTCTGAACGCAGTCACAATGGAATGCTAAACGTCAAACAAATCACACTTGACGTTTATTTTTTTTTATTTTTTTTTTATTTATTTTTTTTATTATTGAGGTTACTTTTAATTCACTTGATATCTTTCGTTAATAAAGAATAAGATCATTATATATTTTAATTTAAATACAGACCGTAAATGTGCTGTACAATAATTTCATGTGCCCTCAAAGATCTAGTCACAGAATTTCTTACTGGCTGCGCAGTGCAGCTCTATCGAAACCAACTAAATGACTGTGCTGTGTCGGATGGCACGCGGTGTCGTTGGAAATAACTTCAATCGAGTGAGCGACAACGATAAGAAAATACGACCGACGTATGGCCCAGTGTAAACACTTCGGTTAGCATAATCAGTGAGCAAAGTACGTTTGGCTGTTCGGCAGAGTGAAAATTCGCCAGAACTCGGTAAACGTAAGCTTAGAATTTGAAGTACCATTCTGTCTCTTCTACAACATTAAGCTCTAACAATGAGGATTTAAAATTAATACAGAAGCTTTAAAAATTATCTGTTACAGCTCCTGGAAACAAAAATATAAATTTAGCTTCTAAAGGAGCGGTCTGATTATTCACTAGAGGTGCAAACTTGTAAAATTCAGGGTTCTGGTATCGAGTACCAGCGATTCAAAGAATATTTACTGTCTTTTCTTTATTCATATGATTACCCAAGGAAACTCCGTCATTCAGATTCCATTTTAAGCCGTACGTTCAGGTACGGCAGAGGCGAAATGCTCCGAAAATTGAATCTTCCAAACAAAGCCGTAATACCACATGAATTTGCTTACTTGCCTGTTTAAGAGCCGTTGACCTTAAGGTAATGCAGCTGGTAGAAGATAATGCAGGGTACTATTGTGCTCAATACCATAAGCTGTAATTACAGAGTAATATCGTTAATTGGCGTTTTTATTACCAGCTGATAACGACCGTACTTTTTCCTGCACAGAGGAAAGTTGAGCCTGAGCGTGCGAATAAGCGGTAATCAGATAACGAATGGATAAGACAGACCGCCATTATAATTGATTTATGACGTCAATTGAACTGACTGATTGCGTAATTTGCATCAAACCCGGTGGAATAATAGACTTGAATAATTCAGGAACCAACTTTCTCCACTAATACATGCACCGAATGAAACAATTTTTCTATTCTGTCAGCTTGCCGAAAAATAGTATTAAAAGCGCGACACAAAAACTGTGATCAGTTTAAAATTCCTTAACAATAAATTTTACTGCTTCGTTTCAAAGAAAGGATAATTTTTTCAAAGTAGTTACGCCATGAAATTTACCTACGAAATGAAATTCCATAAATATTTCCTCATTCTTATCTATTATAAATGGTTTCCAACCGTATTTCAATGGACTACTGTTAATTGATAAAATATATAAATCACCACTCCTTTAAGTGCTATGCTACATTTATCTTAAAATTTCAAGGCAGTAATCCCATTGTATTATCGTGTGTACTTCGAAAAGTGATGGTAACTTAACATAGTCTTCGAACGATTTACTACGTTCTTCCTGACAAGTATTCTCTAATGGTACAACAGGAAAGATGAATAATCGACAAATCGAAGAAAAAAATCAGATACTGTCAAACATCGATTATTCGATGGAAGATAGCAGATGCGCATATGATTTTTAAATATTTACATGTATAATATGTGTTTCTGTGTAATGTGTATCTGATTGTATTTATTGTTTTGTGACTTTGTGATAGGTTAGTGTGAGTTTGAGAGAGCAGACTGTAGAGAGAGAGAGTGTGAGTCTACGTGTGAAGAGTGCGTGGGTGAGTGTGTTTTGTGTGTGTGAAAATTTTTTACTTTCAATGCATAGCAGTGTCTCATTGCTAATATTTCAATACTGTGGGATCGTTTCTTAGCTCTAGTACTCAATTCAAATTAAACAAAAGTTTGACACACAATGAAGGGTCAGTAAACAATAAAGAAAAGTATTATAGGAAAGCAAATGAAATCTTGGAATCGAAATTTTAGTTGTTTCAAACATTTTTCTTTGGACTATCGATTCTAGTAATTCACAATAATTAAATTGCCTGTTACTTCTATCACCCTAATTTGTTTTGCTATTTAGCGTGGTAATTTCAGTTTCGATGCTGGTTATAGAAGCTAATTAGTGTCCTAAGAATCTCTTTAACGGTTGATGACTCTTGGTGGCCTCTCGACATTTTTATTATTAACGTGTATATATCCTAATGGAGATTTATCTTCATTGGCTCACTTACCAATTGCTTTGAATTTGTTACGTCAGCCCATCAATAAAATATGTCTTTGGAGTGGAAATTTCTGCATCAAATCATTGACCTAAGTGATTTTTGGAAATGAAATTACAGTAATGGTTAAGTACGCAGGTGAAAAATTGTATTTGACCTGAAGGCAGTTGTCCATTGTGGCATCTCACTAAAGTTCCGAGGGAAAGAGTTGGTTTTGTACCAAGAAATCATCAACGAGGTGTTTGGAAGAAACGACACTTTTGGTTCATACATACACGTGTTGAAATGGATACCGAGTTGATCTCTTCTTCACTAATTGTAAGATTCAGAGCATTATAATTAATTAATGTGTTATCTGTAGCGTATTCTGTTAGTTGTGATGATATGACAGGTTAATCATGTCACGTCCCAATGAATTTCAGAACTTCAGTTGAATACTGTGCTGGTTTCAGCTCAAAAAAAAAAAAAAAATATTTATCTCTTTTGTGTTAGACTTAACTCTACAAGAACTCATTAGATAAGTACAGTTTCCATAGAACGCATTTATTTTTGTTTTAATATCTAAAACGTAAAAAATGTCAAATTCCACATAATACTAAACCGAAGTTGTACCTCCAAGAACTTCGTGATCTTTATCTCAACGTACTCATTACAACTTTCGTACTCAGTAATCTGATTCTAATATTGTAATCTAGTTTACCTTTTGATGTTCTTGCCTTCGACTGTTCCTTTCACTAACGAATTAACAAGTTTCATGTTTCGCTATGTGACCCACAAATTTTTTCTTCCTTCTCTGTCTCCCAAAAACTCCTTTCCTCAGCTATTGATTAAAAAAATATGTTAGTCTCATTTCATCTGTCCATTTAATTTGCAGCATCCTTCTACAGCTCCACATTCTAAGCGCTTCAACGTTGGTTCTTTCTGGTATTTTTGCAATTGAAGCTTCACTTCCACACAGTGCTGTATGTCAATACATACAGTTTCATAACATTGTGTATGAATCTTGGGACAATGTTTGAGACTTTTTTGAAATATTACTTCAACCAT
>JARYHS010012519.1:114146841-114277841 GCA_031002005.1 Vandiemenella viatica
CATATTAATAAGGATAAATATGAAATAATGTATTTATTTTGTTGTTTTGTTAATTGCCAGTGCATGGTAATTATGTTATTTTATAAGTATCTTTGAAGGCAAAAACTGGAGGTGTTGGAACTGAAGCAATGGAATAAATATTAAGACAAGAATGGAGAAATAAAGAAAGCCGAGAATGGCCTAGCAGAAATTATGAATAAAATGATTGGACTGTAAGAGATAACGGACAAAAGGTCACGCAAAAGTGAAACTTGTAATTGCTTTGTGATATTGTAGTTCAACGAGTATTTTGAAGTAAGATAATAAGTAACACGACAAGGTGGTATAAACGTTCTAATTCAAAGATTGAGAGAGGAAGAAGCGAAGAGTTTTGAAGAGCTATCGCCATTTGTCATCTAAATTAAAAAGATGTCATAAGATGTTTTCATTTTGCCTGGAGAAGACTACCAGGACATATTAAGGTTCGGCTAAGACACGGTCATTAAAATAAAATATTGATAATTATGAATAACAGTAAAAATATAGCATCATTTTTCTTACCAAAAAGCTTAGCTGATTATGTATCCCGTGGCTAAGACCGGGATTAATAGTAAAGATTACAAATGTCAACCAGTACGGCAGAAAAAAATAATTTAACCCGGTAAGCATAACCAGTAAATGAGAAATACAATTTTAGTGTAGAATCCGAAATTCCTACTTACGGAAGGAGCCTCAGGAGGTTAAGGTAATAGCGGCTACAATAATTCTGTATCTCTAAAATCAAAGCGACTCACTCCTAGTTATAAAACTAAACAAAGATTTTCTTTTTTAACACAGCTATACATATCTAACAATTCTGAATTCTCAGGGAACTGCAATAGTGGCAAATGTGCAAAAATTAAAAACCTAGATTCTTTTTTGGTACGAAGATTAATACCATGACAGCGACGTTGTGGGTTACAGTCATGCTGATTTCACTGTTTTTGATACATATATATATATAAATAGAAATATTTTAGATAATATGCTGTTAAGGAATTGATCGAAATTTGAATCCATTGTATATTGATGGGAACGTAGCTAATAAAATATTTTATCTTGTTGGTCTTTAACGGAAAGTTTTTATTTGTTTGGTTTGATTAAATTTCTCTTTTAGAAGAAATTAAGTGAAATCAACGGAAATGATGTTGGTTGCAAGACCAGAGATTGCAGATCCGTTATACTGTACTTTATGGAAATTTTGTCAATCTTTCCTCAAAACTTTGTTGTTTGCGTGCCTTTACTCGATTATATTCCTGGATTGTGTTTGGTGGCGAGTGTACGGGTATAATGTCCCAAGTAACTCTGGGATTAAGTCACTTATTTTTCTTGCTTGTAACAAAAAAAAAAAAAAAAAAAAAAAAAAAAAAAAAAAAAAAAAAAAATAGATATCACAACACTTTTTTTGTATGAACAAACAAACAAAATATGGATAAGACAAATCAAATTAATATTAAAATTCATGAATTTTGAGACACCAGTTAATGTTGCATCGTCAAATAAAATTTATTTATAATTTAGAGTTATTTTCGTTAGTAAAGAATCAACTGAAATTTACTGTTATTTGAGTGTGAACTTGGATCAGTGCAACTGAAATTAAATGAGTTGCTGAGTATGATTTCTTCTTAGCATGCTATTTTCTTGGTGGATAATGCACATTCGTATGAATTGGAACCACGGAGCCGCATTACCTAATGGCGAGAAGCGTCTACTTTTTTTTTTTTTTTTTTTTTTTTTTTTATCGGCCTCCTCCACCCCTTACAGCCGTCCTTTCGCTCTCCATTACTGCCTTCTTCGGCTTGGCTTCTCCGCCATTTATATTTGTAACTTAACTATTTTTCTGTTTCCCAAGCTTTGGGTTTACCGTTACCGTCTTTTTTTTTATCTTCTCCTAATGTGTTATTAAGTGATCAAAGAAAAAGACAATGGACTTTGGCATTTCCTCGCACGCCATTGGCTGAAAAAGCAAAAATTAAAGTTTTCACGTATCCAACGTTCTTATTTAGCCGTCACATCATTGTATTTTTTTTTTTTTTTTTTTTTTTTTTTTTTTTTTTTTTTTTTTTTTTTTTTTTTTTTTTTTTTTTTTTTGTGGTCAGAAGTCTCAAGTTCTGAAGTTTTTACTTTTTAATTTGACGGTATTTTTATTTTTGGTATTTCGTCCAGATAGCTTCCAAATTTTGTTTTGTATTTCGTCGTTTTCTTTAAACTCCAAACTTTAATTTTCAAGGTTGATACATACTCTTCTAAGTTCTAGGATGACTTCTGCAGTATATCCTGCATTGCGTGTCCTAAAATCCATATTAGACTGTTATGTTTCTCTACAGGTATAATCTTGAAATCCGGCTTTGTTAGGATATTGGTGAGTATTTTCCTGGGCGGTTTTTGCATCATGTGTGCCACTAAATGTTTTGTCCACGTCCAGATTGTTTGCGCTCTTCCGCAAGAGATTCGGTGTACTAGCGTATCTGTGTTGCCACAAGTGTCACATCTATCTGTTGGCTTGAGGTGAATACGATGTAGCTTCTCATTGGTGGCCAGGGTCTCGTTGGCTACTTTGTACCAAGTAGCTTGAGTCTCGGACGGAATTGTTTTGTTGAAAATGTTTGCCCACACGTTTTTCCAGTTGATTTCCGGGTATTTAGTTTCTATTATATTTCCCCGTTTATGGGCCATCATACATGCGTAAATCTCTTTTGTTGTCTTGGGAAAGTTGTTCTTTCTTGTCTCCATGATATAGCTGCTTTCGATGAAGTACAGCCTGAAATGGTAAAGGGAATTATTGATATGGGCAATCCCTACCGTGCCGTTGTACTCACCGGTTTGTAGTGTTCCAATAATTGTGCCGTTATGGTTTCTTTGTTTTCAGATACTTTCCTCATTGTCTGTATGAAAATCGCATTTGCTTTGGTTCTTGCATCCATTAAACCTAAGCCTCCTCTTGCTTTTGGCAGGGTTAGCGTCTGGAAGTTGACTTTGAATATGTCACCTTGGCTCATGAACCAGGATACTGCCCTCTGAACGCTTTGTATTATCCCTTTCGGTGCAGGGAGCACTTGGGCAACATAGTTTAATTTGCCAAGGACCGCCAGATTTATTAAATTTGCTTTCTGTATTTTGTTGATCCGTCTGGTTTGTGCAGTTGCAGAGTGGCCCTTGTGTTGTTTAACACTTCTCGCCAATTGATTACACTCATTTTGAGTGGATTGGTTTCTATCCACACACCTAAAGCCTTGTGTTTGTTCATTTGTTTGAATCCATAAGTATTTACAAGATTTTGAGGTCCTGATCCAATGTAAAGTATGCCTGATTTGTCCATGTTGACTGTGGCGCCACTTTCAGGGCCATAAATCTTTATCTGGTTATTAATTATTACTAGGTCGTCATTGTCGGTTACGTAGAACCCAATATCGTCTGCATAAGCTCTTGTAGTGTATCTTCTACCTTGGAACGTTATACCCTTTGTCAAGGAGTGGATGCTCCGTAGTAAGGGTTCCGTGTATATGGCGAACAAGACCATTGAGAGGGGGCAGCCTTGTCTCAGCCCTCGGCCCATACGAAAGTTTTTTGAGATGAATCCGTTTACTAAAACACTTGTGGTAGCACCGTTGGTTAGTTTCTTGATTACTGATACGAATCTTGTTCCCATGCCCATTCTCCTCATGGTATTGTATAAGAACTGGTGTTCGACACGATCGTATGCTTTGTCGAAATCTAGGAAGAGAATTCCCGCTTTTAGCTTCAGGTTGTCTGCCAAGGAGATGATATCTCTATGTTCCAAGATTGCATGTTGGATCCCTCGATTAGGGATCGGACCTGCTTGGTACGGGCCAAGAATTTTGGTGAGTAATGGTGTTATTCTTCGTTTCAGGATACGAGTCAAAATCTTGAAGTCGGAGTTCAGTAGCGTTATGGGTCTTAACTTTCTGATATTCTTCGTGTGTGGTGTTTTTGGGATGAGAATTATTATGCCTTCCGTGAAGGCTTCGGGCAATCGTTCAATCTGCCATATTTCATTGAATATATCGACCATCTTGTGGGATATGATGTTCCAGAAAGCTCTATAAAATTCCAGGGGAAGACCGTCTTTACCGGGAGATTTTCTTGTTTTCCCAGCCATGAGGGACAACTCTGCTTCTTCTAGTGTGATGTCTCTGGTAATCTCTCTTCGCTCGTTGTCGTCCATGTATTCATTTATGTGGTTTAGGGTGGAGTCCCTGTTACCTCCGGTTGTGGTGGAGGCTCTGTAAAAGGATGAAAAATCGTTCCAGATCATTGCGGGAATTTCCTTTTGGTTGGTTGTTCTGACTCCATCTTCCGCAGTTATGTTTGATAAGTACTGGGAGTTTCTTCTTTTTGTCGCCCTAATCAGATGGTATAGCGATGCCTTCTCTTTCTCTACTAAGTCCACGCTATCGGTGTTGACTAGAAGGGATTCCATTCTTGATGCTTGTAATTTGTTAATTTTGGCTTTATACTTTTTAATCAGTACGTGGTCATGGATGGTGTGCACGTCTTTTTTGTACAGGTCCTTCAGACATCTGTAGTAAAATTCCATGGTATTGTTTGTCCAGTGATGTTTTACGTGTGAGTAGGCGATAATAGCTTTCCTTATTCTTGGTTTCGCATGGGTTATCCACCAGCTTAAATTAGAGCTATACTTGTGGCAGTTTCTGACACTTGAAAGCCAGGTGGTGATGACGCTTTCCTTACATTCAGCGTCGCGAAGAAGCGAAACGTTCATCTTCCAGTATCCTTTACCTCTCTGAATATTAATTGGGTCGCTCTTAATTCTGCATATGTACGCACAGTGATCGGAGAAACTTAAGGGTACTATTTCATCGCTACTAACTGCTGGGTCTAGAGTGTTAGATACGTAAATTCTATCAAGTCTGCTTTTTGATGTCGGGGTCATGTGTGTGTGACTAGTTTGGTTTCCGTGCAATGCCCGAAACGTGTCCTTGAGGCCTAATCCTTCGACCATTTTTGCTAATTCTTGACAGATATTAGGGTTTGGTCTTTGGTCGCTTCGGTCAATTACGCAGTTAAAGTCACCACCTATTACAAGTCTGGTCGGTTTCTTGCGTAATAAGTAAGGTATATCACTTTTGAAGAATTCCGCTCTCTCCTGTTTTTTATTAGTGCCTGAGGGTGCATATAAGTTGACGATGCATATGTCCTTGATGTATACTGCTATACCCCTTCCGGACGTTAAAATTTCCGGGTTTGTGTAGGACAGTCCTTCCTTGATTATTATTGCAGTTCCGGTTTTGCAGTGGGAGTCTAAATTGGTTATGGTTTCGTAACCGAAGAGTTCAAACTCCCTGGTTATCACTTCTTGCATGATTGCGACGTCTATTTGATTTTGGATAAGAAATTGTTGCAAGGCATAAAACTTTGTTTTAGCTGATTGCGATTAATGTTAATCGTTGTTAGTGTCAAGACTTGAGTCATTGTGATGGTGCTTGGCCTTGGTTGTCCGCCAACCCATTAGTGTCCGACAGCAGCCTTTCCATACGTCAAGTCTGTTCTATACCGTTAAGTTTCCTGTTTACGGTCTCCAGGTGTTTGTTTCCTTGTGAGTTCGTCGCTGCGATTTATGTTCAGGAAGTCTGCCTGACATCCTCTATGTCTTCGTTCTGATCGTTGTCTGCCCAACTAAAGGGCATACCTGCTGTCTCCGTACCTGTTTCTCGGTGTCTGACTGAGTTTGGATTTAACTCTGCATTAAATGTTGGCAGGCTCTTCCCGATTTGTTGCTTTTTGAGCTTTTTTCCAGTGCCTTTAGCATCGTCTGTATTTTCTCTTTCAGTAGATGTTTCCCTAGTTTGTTTACTTTTCGTCTCCGGTTGTTTTCTTGCACGACGTTTCTTACTGGGTTTGGGCTTCGCTGGTTTCGTCCACTCGGTTTCTTCTGCTGTCGACGGGACTTCAGTTGTCAAATTCGTTTCGTCCTTCTCGTCGGCCGACTCCATGTTATCGTCGGTTTCTGCCGTATTTTTCAACGATTCAACTTTTCTCTTCTGCTTTGTCTCTTCCATGTTTGTTATTGTCTTTTCTATCAAGTCTCCTTCTTGTTTTCTTGGTAAGTTTTTCGCTTTTGTGTTCATGATTTTGGATACCTCGCCGCACCTTGATTCTTCGGTGTTCCTTATGTTGTCATTTTGTTGTTCCCTCGTTTCTCTTCTTGTTTTCGTCTCCGTGTTCCCACTGTCCGTTATCGTCAGTGGTGGAAACTGCTGCTGATCTTCCAGTGGCATTTCTTCATCTTGTTTCGGTGTTCCAGTTCGTCTAAGGTAGGTTAGCGGTAGTACTGTCGGTTGTATGCGGGGGCAGTTTGCTCTGAAATGTTGTATTGAATTGCATAGAGCGCAAGTTCGGGGCTGGCCATCGTATACAACCAGTGCTCTGAAACCGCATACATTGATGTATGATGGTATGTGCTTCGTTATCTCCATTTTTACTAGCCGCACTCCATTTGCTTTCTTAAACCTGATATTGCCTCCCCATTTGTCTTCTACGATCTCTGCAACGTTGCCGAACGGTTTTATTGCTTGTAGAATGGCTTCATTAGATATTTCAAAGGGCAGATTTAACACTCTTATCTGTCTTTTTCCCATTCCTGCGTTCGTTACTTGAACATTGCTTACGTTTCCATGATGGAATTTCAGGTTCCCGGTATTTGATTCAATTACACTGACACAATGTTCCTCGCTTATCATTTTAACAAAAACGCAGTTCTGGAACGAGTCTAGTTGTATTCCCAGTATTTCTTCGTCAATTAGCTTTACTTTATCAAACAACCACTCATGTATTTCATAGGCCGATGGTCTTACGTATGCTCGATCAAATGAGAATTTCATTGTGTTTTTTCTTGTTATGGTGGTGGAAGCCATCTCTTACCTTTTACTGCAGAATTCGCCTAAATGCGGCTGCGTTGATGGGTTTTCAATAGCTCACAAACAAACTTCACACTAACACTGTTCTAATAGCTTTTTTTGTATGAACAAACAAACAAAATATGGATAAGACAAATCAAATTAATATTAAAATTCATGAATTTTGAGACACCAGTTAATGTTGCATCGTCAAATAAAATTTATTTATAATTTAGAGTTATTTTCGTTAGTAAAGAATCAACTGAAATTTACTGTTATTTGAGTGTGAACTTGTATCAGTGCAACTGAAATTAAATGAGTTGCTGTGTATGATTTCTTCTTAGCATGCTATTTTCTTGGTGGATAATGCAAATTCGTATGAATTGGAACCACGGAGCCGCATTACCTAATGGCGAGAAGCGTCTACTGAGTCTGCGGAACATTCACTCCCCCGAGACGGACTGGGGAGTCGTCGTAGTTGGCCTTTGTGTCGAGCCCTGTAGTCTGCTGGTAGGCGCAACTCTCGTCGACCCTGGCTACAGATGTCAACCGGGCTCTCCACAGATTAGATATCAAGTCAAGGCTTCCATCTCCTCGTTCCAATCTTACCTAGCAAGAATCTCTTTCTCGAATCGCGTCGACTTGCAAACATTCCCTTTTTCACCATATGCTGACTATGCAAAGAACAACAATAACGCAAGCACATTTTCACCGTAAAATCTCTCGCCCACCAGATTCTGCGAAAAATGTTCATTTGCTAGGATATGGTTTATCATGTAACTTATGCTGTAACACGTCTTGAAAGCATTCTTTCGGAACCTTGTCCTATTTAAATCACTGGAGTCACGATAAATTGTAAAAAAAAAAAGTCTTCCCTGTACTTAGCTTCATAGAAATCAAACATAGGGATGGCGATCTGAAATCGATTAATCGAAGAATCGATCTTTTGGACTAAAAGAGTCGATTTTTTAAATCGATTTATAGTACTGAATCGATCCAGTGAATCGATATTTCACCCGTGAAAATCGAATGTGAAAAAGCACTTTCTACATGCACTTGCAGGGTTTAAACGAAGAATTTAAACACTATTTATCGCAAGCCGTTGTGCATCTAAAGTAAGATCCTACACTTTATTGGCAAGAACAAAAAAATCAATTTATCATCACGTTTACTCAAGAGTTAAGAAATATATCTCTATAGTGGGATCATCAGTAACTTGCGAGCGCCTTTTTCTTATTGAATGCAACATCGCAAGTGATGAGCGGAATCGCTTGGATCCTAGTAGACTGGACAAACTGTTGTTCCTGAAACGCTTGGACACTAAGCACTGGGAACTACAAACTGTATCATTTCAAAAGTTGTATATAACTAACAAATTTGTGAAATAAATGTCTTTTTGTATACCTGATACTTCGATTTATTTGTAAAGAAAAACTTTAATTAGTTTAAAAAGGATAAAAAATCGATTATCATGGTGACCTTTTTGTTTTCCATGATTGTAATTTTATTGAACTGGGAACTGCAAAACTATATCATTTCAAAAGTTGTATGTAACTAACAAATTTGTGAAATAAATGTCTTTTTGTATACCTGATACTTTTTTGTAAAGAAAAACTTTAATTAGTTTAAAAATGATAAAAAACCGATTATTATGGTGTCCTTTTTGTTTTCCATGATTTTAATTTTATTGCAAATACGAACACGAAAAGTAAACCGAAAAAAGATCGATTTTTAGAAAATCGATCTTTTAGGCCTCGATTTCTTTGTGAATTCATTTATCAAATTTCGATTCGAAATGATTCAAGAATTGATCTTTTTCGAAAAGAATCGCCATCCCTAATCAAACAGCAAGTCCGGGCTCCATTCACCCACTGTGTGGAATTTCTGTGAGCCTCTCTCCCGTCAGTCAGGTCTTTTTAAATGGGAAAAAACACTTTTTACCTGCAGGCCGTATCCCACTTCCTCAAAGCGAAAAGACAAGTAGGACATTCCTCGAAAAACTCGCCGTTAGGTTGAAACACCACAAGTGGGAAGTAGCCTACATTTCTGTCAATACAAAGGAAGAGCCAGAACTACCATATAATATATCCGTACCCATATAGAATCGTGCAAACGTTGTCTAGGCTCGCTCGGTTTTTCGCTTCAAGTGCTATCTCTGACGGCCAAATGCCGGAACTACAGTGTAGAGGACCGAGCCTGGACGTAAGATCGAGCCTGACAGTAGACTCGTTCTGTTATTCACGTGCTGCGTGGGGACGAAGCGACGCTGGTACCCGCTCCGTACAATCGGAACAGCAACGAACTGCTTTGCAGTCTTAAAATCACTCAATAGAAAATTGAAGTAACAGAAAAATTAAAGAGTGGAGTGTATATTTCTCATTATTATTTTCTACATGCTGTTGTATCATTCTATAATATTGTATACGTTTATTTTCGGAAAATTTGGATGATTAGAGACAGGACACAACTCTAAGTTAGTGAAAAGGTAAAAATCGACATACTGCACCACATTTTCAGCATTTCTGTAGCGATGTTCCGTGATTTCATAAAAGTGTAACAATCTTTCTCCTGGTTATTTACAGTCACGTAAGAGAGTGAAATCGGTTATGCCGTTAAAGTGAGTTCAATGTCGTGCATTAATACGTACAAATCCTTACAAGAATAACATTTATTTGAAGCTTTCATATAAATCAGAATTGACTAAATGGGGATTCAGGGTATACTTTATATATGTCAGCAACTATAGATAACTTTTTCATGTTATGGTTTTCGTTGAACTATGTTCCCATCTCATGGTTTATATTTCCGTTACATTTATTTATCAGACACATACATGTTACACCTCATGTTAACAACGATACAGTTGATAGAACTTACATAAAATGTTGGTAGTAGTCACTGATATACTGTAGATTCGAGAATGCCCCTGCCGTACAATCTTGTCCAGGTTTCTGTGATATACCATCATTGTGACACGATTCGGGTAAGGAAGACGCTATACGCTGTTCCTGCATTGCCGAGACTTCGTTTATTCGCCAAGCCTTCGTTTGATCACCGAGCCTCCGTTTGTCCGTCGAGCCTTTGTTTTATCACCGAGCCTTCGTTTGTCCGTCGAGCCTTCGTTTTATCACCGAGCCTTCGTTTGTCCGCCGAGCCTTCGTTTGTCCGTCGAGCCTTCGTTTTATCACCGAGCCTTCGTTTGTCCACCGTGCCTTCGTTTGTCCGCCGAGCCTTCGTTTGATCACCGAGACTGGGGACCCGAGTAAAGAGGACCGGTCATAAGAATAACCGAGCGAGTTAGAGCCTGAGAAGATGTCAGTTTGCACGACACTATCTCGACCTATTTTGTTCAATTAATATCAGTTTCTAATTGATTTCAGGCCTCAAATTTGCTGGTAACTGTTAATTTATGGATGATTTAGGGCTCTAAATGTCTTTTTTTGATACTTTTCACCTAAAGTTGTCCATAAAAATTTATTAACTGAGTTCGTTGCTTTTATACATCCCCACAGTGTTTTATTGTTGCTTCACCTGTTTGATTCGGACACGGATGGAACCAATTAAGTACTCGACTACTGTTGAGTGACTAATAATTTTGATACTAATGAAGCGTAGGTTATGCGATTGAAAACTGACAACAAGCCGAATTACTACTTAATGGACAAAATGCTATTAAAAAAATCCGTTATGTGCGATTTATTCCTGCCCATTATGGTTCAATAAAATGATTGTGTATTAAACTGAATTCACTTGAAAAAAGTGTCTGTGTGGTGTCTCAGTGGTTACGGTGTCTGACTGGGAATCGGAAGGTCCCCGGTTTGAATCCCTATATCGGCGGAGATTTTGATAGGCCCTAAACCCGACCTTCAACTCGGGCACAGCTTGCTGTTTAGTGTAAAGTACGCCAGAACGCTTCCTTTGTTCGGGTTCCAAGTTAAACACTAAGTACCCTGGACCAGGAAGGACTAAGGAGTTAGGTTAAGGTGGTTATGACAGGGGCGGAATGCGCACCTAATATAAACCCTATTACCAGGTCACTATTATCACATAAAATTATTATTATATTACATGAAATTGTAAATTTATATATAAAAAAAGTGATTTTTTAATAGAAGTTATCATAAGTTTTACAAATGGTATGTATAAAACACTCAAAAAACAATCTGTTGAAAAATGTTATTGTGATTCATTGATTCTCCCTGTAATGAGACATTTGATTTATTTCTGTAGTATTTAATTTGTTAAAATAACTCATATAGGTGTATTTAAAAAAGCATGAACTCGAGAAAGTTCGCTATAATTTTTCTCTAAGCTTTATAAGCTACATAATGGTTAATTTCGGAAATAATGGAAGTCACATTTTTATTGTTATTTTTTTAACTGCTTAACGTCTCTTAACAGCGAGATCTTTAGAGATGGGAAAGTATGTGGGGCAAGGAATGGGAAGGAATTCGGACATGACCTTTTGAAGGAAGAATCCCGGCATTTGCCTGGAGTGATTTGGAAAAACATGGAAAACCCAAATCTGGATGCCCGG
This sequence comes from Vandiemenella viatica, assembly GCA_031002005.1. Classification (NCBI taxonomy): domain Eukaryota; kingdom Metazoa; phylum Arthropoda; class Insecta; order Orthoptera; family Morabidae; genus Vandiemenella; species Vandiemenella viatica. The sequence continues at coordinate 114,158,275 of JARYHS010012519.1, forward strand.
ACGGGGATTCGAACCGGCGTCCGCCCGAATGATTTTTATTATTATTTTCTGCCAAAAGCTTGCAAAAATTTTGGAATAAACAGCAAATATTTTGAGCGTTGGCCGGTGGTCAGCTTTCATTTTATACGCAGGAACATTATCTAAAGAAAATTTTTGCTTCAGCACCCAATAAAGCCCCTATCTTCACCTTCAGTGAATTTTAATTATTTTTTTTTCGTTGTTCTTGTTTTTTCCGTTGTTGTCATTGTTGTTAGTAAGAAAGAGCTAGATTACTGCGTAGTTGCAACTTTATACGTCAAAGACGAACAGATAGTAACAGAAATTAGCGAATCCATAAGGTTCCTTTTTACATTCAGAAGGTATGGAATTCTAAAAATAATTCGTAAATAGTCAGAATAGTTTTCCAGACGTTATTAATGTTCGTCCTTGATATGGTATGGACAATATCATACATAGAGTTTATACGAAGAGTGGTTTTTGCTGTTATCCCCCTACTTCTAAACAGCTTTTTGTCTCGCTCACTTTGTGCATAACTTCGAATATTTCTGCTTTGAAATTACGTATACACTAACTTGATATAAAATGTATAATTATGAACTTGCATAAATCCAAACGTACAAAGTTTTATAATCTTCAGAGATTTATTTCCCCAATGGGGTCTCTTAATCATATTATACGTCTATGTATAAAAGCAGAACGCTGTAGGTTCATTTGCAGTTCCCGTTATTAACGAAACAGTTAATTTTGTTTGTCGTGAGGTTTAAACGAAACTTTTATTCGACAGCCAGTTGGTTTTGTAATAGCTTCATAAGCAACTGTAAACGACGCTTAACTTTATAATTCTCTCCATCCGTTCGATCTCGCTGGCCCAAGGGACGGGACTCAGATTATTTACAACCGCAGAAGCTTGAGAAGGGTAACGATAGAAACTGTTTACTTTCCACCGAGTACTGCGGTAACTAAAACAGCAACAACATCGGCAGCAGCAACCGCAAGGTATGGAGAACGCAGGAAGTATGTCGGCTGCAGGCAACTGTTTGTTCCGCTTGCTTCCTGCTTCCTCTCAAAGCGAAGGCTTCCAGCAAGAGGCTGGAATATTAAGACACTCCTTCCCTGCACCCAGCAGTTGCACCGCATTTAGATTAAAATTTCCCTTTCTGATTAAGTCAGGGGCTTCATGTGTTTTTCCTTAGACACTGTAGAATTTCGTAGTTAATTACCTTCCTTCTCTTTACTAATAATGTTGATAATAAATTACTTGTAAAAACCGAGAAGACCTTCGTTCATAGTGAAATGTACAGTTCGAGAACCAGCTGTAGGAAATTATTGGTTAATTATTAAACGTTTGTTTTGGCGCAGGAGATGGGAATTATCATCTAATTGCAGACACTACCAAATTGAATAATGAAGCAAATTTCATTTATTGTGTAAATTTTCATTTATAATGAATGTTTTACAAGACACTGAAAACAAATTGGATACCTAATATGGGCATAAAATGATCTAATTTCTGCTTTCTGGATAGCCGCGAGCGACTGTTGTCTGACAATACTTAAAGAAATGATCTGGCATCGCATTCTGGAGGACGCGGGTTCGAATCCCCGTCCAGCATCCAAATTTGAGTCTTCCATGTTTCCTCCAAATCACTCCAGGCGAATGGCTGGATGCTTCGTCCAAAAGGCCATGGCAGAATTCCTTAGCATTCCTTGCCCCCGTATATTCCCGTCTCTAATGACCTTGACGTAGACGAGTTGTAAAACCATAAGCTTAAATAAATCTCATCTGTCAATACAAACGTGTTGCAAAGTCCGAGATTCGAGGAGAGATCGGCTCAATAAGTGAACACATCGTACAGTTATTCAAATCGCTCGCTAAGTTGTTAGCCAAAAATCGAAAACTGATGTATTTCATTTGGAAACATGTATACAGAGGTTTTTAGGGTTTCTGAATTCAAATGTGTAAACATTCAAAATGGCCAACTTGACTGTCTTGAAATAACAGAATATGGAGCTAATATTCTTTTTAATCTCCTGGTTGTAATTTATTTTGCTATCTTCCAAAAGTTTCATTTAGATACATTTTGGAAAAAAATGGTAACTAGGTACCATCTTTGCATGAATCCGTTGGTAAGTTGAATAGCTTGCAACACTCTATTTCCTATTCTAGTTTCTTGACTTTTATATAACAGAAAAAGTTTAATTTACACAACCTACCTCTATCAACATCGCACTTACGCTTTCTCTCCAGCTATATATACCTGTCATGAATCGGCCTCTTCTTTGGATCCCATACAGAACAACAGTATTCTATGTGAGATCGCGCCAGTGTTTTGTATGCACTCGAGACATCAAAAAAAAAAAAAAAACTTTTAAGTTGGAATGTATAATATAATAAGCCTTTTCCAAATCCCATAATATTAATTTATTTAAATTCATTGTGCACACAGCTTCAACCATCTGTAAAATCACGTTGTTCTTCTCTTATAGATGTTTTTCAGCTGTTGTTATTATTTTTCCATTTATTTCCCTGTGTTGGTCGTACCAGTAATCCATCTATAGTTCTTACATTCAGAGCCTTTCTTATCCAAAGTAACATAAATGGGTCGTGATCGAAAAGTCAGTTCGTACGTTACATCTAGGCCCGGCAAAACTCCCTGAATTATGGACGTCTGTAACGAAACGAAAAGAGAGGTGGTAATGTTTCGAATGAGAGGCAGCCAAGGTAATGAGCCGAGTCTCGTTACTACTGACCTCGCATGCACGGTCAACATGTCGTGAACTGCCGAGATTAGAATCGAGCTCAACCAGTGTTACAGCCAGATGATTATTACGGCAATTAAACTCACGCACCGCAACAGTGATTTCATTTCTTTGAGAATGTATTGTTTATAGCCATTACGGACAATCATACCGATATCATCTTCGACATCAATTAGATATGGAATAGTAAAACGGACGCAGTTTCATTTAGGAGCTTTTTTTTTCAGTCGTAACTGGTTCCAAAACGTTGGCAACGACACATACAGCTTATAACTATTATCATTACTCCGTGATTCACTAAAAGTAATAGTTAAGTAGTAGTATGTGTATACTGTCAACCTGAAATAGGTCTTTAGTGAATTTTTCACTTAGCTTCTGCTGAGAGCAATACCTTCAATGTTACAAGTGTTCCCAACCTACCTCCATCAACGTCACACTTACGCTTTTCATCCAGCTATATGTACCTGTCATGAATCGGGCGGCTCTTCTTTGGACCTTCTCCAAAATTTCCGTTAACACATTTCGATGGGATCCCATACAGAACAACAGTATTCTAAGTGAGGTCGCACCAGTGTTTTGTGTGCAATCGATTTAACTAACATAGAAATCGGAGAATATGGTTTGTTTTCCCAATTACCTTCTCATTATGTTCATTCTAAAACAATTATTACAAATTGTTACCGCCAGGTATTTAGCGGAATCTACCGTTCTAAGGACAGTGCCTTCAATTGTACAAAGGAATAGGTGGAACGGTAGAAACACACTAATTCTTTTACTGACATAATTCACGCGGTGGAATTTCGAAGGATATTACAGTAGTGCAGAATACTGTAGCAGCAAATTAGAACTCATGCTACATTGCTAATACTCTGTTATATGTCCTAGAAAAACGTCCCGCTAGAATTTAAAAACAGGTGCAACCGATATACAGTGAACTCTGATATCCGCGGAATCGTAACTACTCTTTCGCTTTGACTCTCACCCGACCACAATTCGAATCAAGATAACTCATAAGAGGTGTCAAAAAGTTATGTTAACATTATGATGAGGCATTTGTCACAGTAATTCTTATCTGTACTTTAATATTTAAAGAAATACTCTACCTGACGAGTAGGGTACACTGCACATACTGCATAATGGGATAGCTTATAATCCTTCTAGTTAAAGGTCCATTCCCACGGCCTCTTTTTTAACGGAGGCCGCCCCAGACTGATACCCCACAACACGCCATGGGAACAGGGCCGCCTCTGCTGGTGGAGATGGCACGCAGCTACCCACTCTCTAACGGTAAACATCACCGGCGTGTGTAGTGGTGCGCTGTTGCCATCGGTTTGCAGCAGAGGTTCACACCCCTTCTGTTGCTGTAATGTTCTCTGTGTCAAACGACATTAGGCAACGTGGTGGGGAGTTGGCGGCGAGGTAGTGAGGGCTAACCTGCGGCGCGTGCTGACCCCTACACTTCGTCTGGCCTCCGTTACAAGACGTCGTGGGAACGCACCTTAACAGAGGTGGCTTAAGGCCAGTCCGCTCTATCCCCCCACCCACCCGCTGCCCTAACCCGAAGGGGAAATTTAACACACGCAAGCTTGGACACAGCGGTCAGCTTGGAGTGATAGGAACTGGAGGAGGTAGTGAGGTGATGAGCGGAGTCAGGGGAACATGACCATGAGGAGTCACTTTGGAGTGAACAGAGTTTAGTCACAGACAGAGATGTGTTCAGTTCATCACTTTTTCGTGAGCCAACGGTTGAATCATATTTTCAGTGAATCAAATAATAGATGCATTCTAGATATTTTCTGGAAAAATATATATCATGGCGAAGACAGATGAGAATACATGAGGGAATTGTAAGGGATGGGGAGCTAGTATCGCCGCAACTCCCTCGTCGCCGACAATGATATTGAGTTCTCGCCTTTCAAGCGTCTGAGTTAAAAAATTTCTTAGAACAATAATTGCACTCAATTAAACGTTCCAAACCTTGATATGGATTAGTTTGTTGTTTGCCGCCGTCCCCCTTGGCATTCTGCGTTATGGGCCGAATAAACTCGAAAATTCGGCCCACGAACAATCATATATCATAAATTTTACATTTTCTTGTGATAGTAGCAATTTGAATCTGATTTAAAAGATATGGTACTGATGGTAATTCTCATTGTTTAGCCTGTATAGTTTATAACACAATTATTAAATACAAATATATTGGCTTATATAAGACTGGAGATTTTCTCGGAGTTGCAAATGAATAAAATGTTCTCGGGTAATCAGCCGAGTTAGTCCATCGTTTAAGCAAGACGTTTCGGCGGTCACAACTCTGCCGCCATTGTCAAACCGTGGTTAAACGATGGACTAACTCGGCTAGTTACCCAAGAACATTTTATTCAATATATTGGCTCATAAATCAGTCAGTCTCAACCACAACAAACTAGTGTGTCTGTCGCTACAGTGTCTGACCATTTGCTGCTGACTACCGCCTAGTCGAGAAGACCTTCTCGATGTCGAGCGGGGGACGTCCACCGATCCAGCTGTCCAGAATTCGCGCCTCTGTGGCCTCTATGTGACTAGCTGCTGCCTCCCTGCACAGCTGAGCAGTTCTAGAACTGACAGCACTTATTCTTACTTCAACTTAACCAAGTACTCCGCTTGTGGAACCTCAGATACAAATTTATACATATTTTACATAGCTCATATACATATATCTACGTCACAACCTGGCATGTTTGCTCAGTTATTAATAACAGTAGTAATGATAGAATTTGTGTTTTAGTCGCTTTCTAAACCCCCTTCTAAGCAAAGTATAGCACAACGTGTATCAGTGTGCATACGTACAACAGGTGAAATTTCTATGTAATTTTCTGTGTATTTTTCATGTGTATTTTTTATGTTTCTTACGAACTGGAGTGGAGGAACGATAATGCCATATTGCGTTTATACAGTAAATAGAATCTTTACCCAACTTATCCTCGAAAACAAATAAAAGTTGTTAAAATTTTAAAGCACACTAAGCTATACTATAGAGTGTTTGATCTAGCCTTAGTCTGTATTTTGTGTTTACAGTTTTAATATCGAAGTCATTTGCACAAAATTATCTGATAATCGTCCTTAAAGTAAATTTTTGTTAACAATTAGCTTCTAATCCTAACAAAAATGACGAATTTAACGCAGATTTCTGGCCATAACTTCAGTAATTTTTAAGAGCTTAAATAACACATTCTCTCTGTCGTAAAGACGCTAATATTTCAACATGAAAATGAAAGCATATATAGCACGCACATTAATACATTCGCTGTATTACGATATAAACGGGATTCCATATTTTTTTGCTTTAAACAGCGATCAGAAAATATGTAGAAACGAACTACATCTAAAGAACATAAATAAACAAAATTACATGCGCAGTAATGTATTCACTCTATCGTGATATAAACATGATTCCATATTTCGTTTCATAACAACGTTTAGAGAATATAATGAAACCATCTACATCGAATGAACATAAATAAACAAAAAACAACTAATAAACAGAGAAAGTAATTAAAAATACTGGTGCGTGTCTCACTGTGTAATAATGGCATCTAATCGGGATTTAAATATACTGTTTGACGTAGTCTCGTAATTTTCGGTGAATATTAAAATAATTTAAGTTTTAAAATTAAAATTTACATGTACAGATTTCTTCTTTTACACCTTGTCGACGGCTGAGGTCATTGGGGGCGGTATGGGACTGGGGACAAGGAACGGGAAGGAATTCAGCCATGGCCTTTTTGAAGGAAGCATTCGGCTAAGGTCATTAGATGCGGGATGGGACTGGGGACAAGGAACGGGAAGGAATTCGGCCATTTCCTTTTGAAGGAACCATTCGGCTAAGGTCATTAGATGCGGGAGGGGACTAGGGACAAGGAACGGGAAGGAATTCGGCCATGACCTTTCTGAAGGAAGCATCCCGGCATTCGCCTGGAGTGATTTGGGGAAACCATGGAAAACCCAAATCTGGATGCCCGGACGGGGATTCGAACCCGCGTCCTCCCGAATGCGAGGCCAGTTTGCCAGTCTTGTCATCCGAAATTGCAGCGTCTCTTATGAATGGTTTCCGAACAGAACATACAGCAAACATATGCGAGGCCAGAGCGTTAACCGTTCACCTACCAAGCTCGGTTGTTTAGAATTTTGCGCCGCATGTGCACTAAATTCATATCACTAATAAAAAAAACTCCATACCGTAGCCAAAGAAGTATTACTTTCAAAAAATTGCTACAGTCATTAACCAATGAATTGGATTTCTGTGAAGAGAATAATTACAGCCAAAACAAAACTCTTTTTTTTTAACTGCTTTACGTCTCTCACCAGCGAGGTCTTTAGAGACGGGAAAGGATGGGGGCAAGGAATGGGAAGGAATTCTGCCATGGCCTTTTTTAGGAAGCATCCCGGAATTTGCCTGGAGTGATTTGGGAAACCATGGAAGACCCAAATCTGGATGCCCGGACGAGGATTCGAACCGCCGTCCTCCCGAATGCGAGGCCAGAACGCTATCCGTTACACCACCACGTTCGGTAAAACAAAACTCTAATTCTATACACATAATAATTCGTAGAGTCAGTGAGCCGTTGTATGATTAGAATTTAAACACTGAGTTTGGACGACTGTCAGATAGCATGGGGACTCGTGTGACGTGGAGTGTCGAAGCTCATCGCAGATCGACGGAATGATCCGACGGGTGCGATGTGCCGAGAAGAGCAGCGCGAGAGAGGCGATGTGCCATGAATATAGATGAGCCGGCTGGGTACCGCTGCCACTGCCGCCTAGCCTCGTTCACCAGCCAGCTAGCGGCGTCTTTCATCTGCCCACGATTCCTATTAACTCGACTTGTTTCACTTTTAATGGGATTACCGCCCCAGGCGCGCCGAATCGAAAGAGGGCGTCCAATGTCCTCTTTGACCTATTCCCCACAATTTGATCCTCCGGCAGATAAAAACTCTGTTGTAACAGCTCTTATTTCGTCTCGAATGTATATATCACGATTTCACTTTGCGGGGCAGAGCAGCTGAACTGTTTCTTTTAGAAATCACACCAACATCTGAATTACCGATTCGTAGTAGAGTTCGGTAGTACCAAATTGAACGATGTTATCAGGAACCATTGACCGTTTCCGTATAAATAGTAAGTTTGCGCTCTCAAATGTGACGAAAATATAATGCACGAATTTAAACGATCAGAATCGCTCAAAAGATGTGATATTTTATTACTATTATTGGTTTTCGGCCATGATAGCCATACAGTCAGCTCAGTGTACTTTTCTTTGTTTCACTGTGCAATTATGACAGTCAGGTAAGACGACACAAGGCAATCACAACACTTAATTAAAACAGCCCTTGGCGTAGGTGAGGCTAGAACCAACAACCCTTGCAACGTGAGGAAGATTGATAGCTAAAGAGCAACCAGGAAGGACGTCCGTTATTTTTTTTTTTTTTTAACTGCTTAACGTCTCTTAACAGCGGAGTCTCTAGAGACGGGAAAGGATGGGGAGCAAGGAATGGGAAGGAATTCGGCCATGGCCTTTTGAAGGAAGCATCCCGGCATTTGGGAAACCATGGAAAACCCAAATCTGGATGCCGGATTCGAACCGCCGTCCTCCCGAATGCGAGGCTAGAACGCTAACCGTTACACCACCACGTTCGGTGGTACGTCCGTGATGCTAACGGGATATTGGTATTGGCTTCTGGTTTCAAAGCAGTTATGATAAGATGAAAGTTTTGCTTTATTTAGCACTTTTAAATACCATGTTAGTCTCAGAAACTTTTTTTGAAGTGAAACTTCTTTGGTTAGCATGGGGACAAATTGCAACTTTCTGCGGATGCGAACTTAATGATAATTTGATGCAAGCAATAAAATTTGCGCTATTAATAGTTTGAAATGAGATGAACTGAGAGCAGGGGTGGTATTGGTTTCCAGTTAGAAATCAGTTGTGTTAATTCGGAAGTACTACTGTGTTAAACATTAATAAATGAGATGATAGTCCGAAAAAGATTTTTTGAAAAATACGACCTAATGGTAATATGACGACAAGCTCACTGAAGCCGGAAAAGAATTTATCAACAAGGATCGTGAAAGACATCGGCCTTGGTATTGATTAAGGAACTACTGAACAATTTTGGAATACGATGGATTGTTTTTTACTTACGCCTCGTCGAAGTCGGGGTCATAACAGGCAGCATGGGACTGGGAACAAGGAACGGGAAGGAATTCCGGCATTGCCTTCTGAAGGAAGCATCCCAATTTTCACATGGAGTGATTTGGGAAACCATGTTAAACCCAAATCTGAATGCCGAGACGGGGATTCGAACCGGAGTCCTCCCTAATGCGAGGTTAGAGCTTTAACCACTCACCCACCACGCTCGGTGAATACCATGGAAAACTGAAACATGGATGGTTGGACCGGAAATTGGACCCTCTTAAGCTTGATTCCTCAGCCTGCCAGGCTAGGTACTTTGGGAAATACCTTGTTTTCAATATTGTTATGAAGTACATAATCATTGGATTGCAGAGTTTTAGTATGGTAACTTCTTGCAGCGAAATTCTGTCCTCTCCTTCAAGTGTATTATTTCTACAGTATTAACTTTTTTAAAGAGTTTCCGAAAGCTTTAAACGAACGTTGTTCTCAAACGGGAGGAGACGCGGCAATATTCCAGCTCACCGCTTTGCCTTTGTCGCTGGAAACGGTCCAGAAAGGAAGAGGAAGCAAACATCGACTATAGCATGACAAAGGCAAAGCTCTTCATGAACGACCTAAATGACTTCAGCATAGAAATGTAAAACACCATACAACTGGTTTAAATGCTGATACGACAAGAGATGGAACCAGAGTAATGTAGAGCGGACACAGCAATAAAACTTGCTGAACTGTCAGCTCAACAATAGTCTGATTGGGTTTTATCTTAGTTCCTTCCTTGTCGGGTGCACCGCATTCTTCGAAAATCTGTCATTAAATCAGTATTCAATAGTTTCACATAAGAATCCATGACGTCACAGTCCGATCCGGGCCACTTTATTGCGTTTCGATCGGCCAAATGAGAGAAGTTGTTGCAGAGGCGGGACACACCAACACCCTCTCGCAAGGAGCGATGCGAGACAAGTCATTTTTTATCAGTCACTACAACAGTCACTGCGGCGTCACTCAAAGCAAAATCACTCAGACACTGAATACCTGTGCCGACTACGTCACGACAGTAAGACATTAAATCCGTCGTTCTGACCTAAATCTAATATCTAAAATTGAATGTTTGTTTGTTGGTTTGTTCGTTTCCTATTCGTTCCTGTACCATTCATCCGATTGCGATGAAACTTTGTTGAGTTATTGTGTGCAAGCCTGCGAAAACCACCTCTTCCCCTACACACCACTCTACTTTTTACAAAGATCTTTGCACCGCCCACATTTTTGTCCGATTTGGATGGAATTTTGCACACGTATACTTGAAGAGAAGCAGAAAAATATTGGCTAGGTTTTTTTTTACAAACTCACCCCTCTTCACCTTTACACCACCCCTTTAATTTTTGCCAACATTCTTCATACAAACTCACAGTTTTTATCCGATGTTGATTAGTTCTTTTGCAACTATCTCAAAGCTGAAGGGAAATCACCCTAGGTGGATAGAGAGATTCGTAATATTCTGCGAGCCCGTAACATTATCTGTCGAAACTGTGTTGGATCCATTCCGATTGGAAAACTGCTGGCAAAAAAATTGGAACTAGGAATTTAAAACAATTTTTAACTGATCTCGAAGGATCTTTGATTACATATGCTTTAAAATAAGTGAAAAATGATGTTTACATTTTTTTTAACAGAACTTCATCCGCTCTTCCCCTCAAGACTAATTTAAACAAGCAGCTTTTCCGCTTTTTGCATCGGTGGGAAAATCTGCCAAAGAGGATGGTGATAGAGAATGTTTACTACTGTCAGATAATATGGGATAAAACATCAGAACTTTCATATCAACCCGCAGAGTAACGCTGTGTACTCTGCTTTTGTAGAAGACGGAAAATAAAAAATATTGTATATACCAAAGTAATAAAATAAACATCACTTTTAATTTAACGCATAAAAATCATTGATTTTCATTTATTTTGTACATGTAACTGTGTCTGTTTTGTATATGTGTACCCTCTTAAGAAATGGCATGAGGCATTGCAACGCATGCCGGGCAAAGCTAGTATCATATAAAAAAGAGTATACGAGTATTATTGGTTGCTGCGAACTGTGAAGGAAATTCTGGAAAAAAATTAGTCCCGCTTCATGTGGAGAAAGTACAATTAATATTCGATGAAACTTGCACGATTTGATAGTCTGAAATAAGATGAATCCAGGAAGGTGTCACTTACCACCGTCGAAAGAGCAAGCGCGTACAGGGAGCGAAAAAAATATGCCTTCTCGATACTGCTAGTAACGATATGTTTAGAATCTAAGCGAGGGTGAATTATTGCATGGAGTATATCTGAGAGTATTTACCAAAAGTAACGGGACCGCGCACGAACTCAGGTCTCCGCGTACCATCGTCTTGACTGCGGTTTCTAGGCGGTTACCCGCAACCATCTAGGCGAATTTTGGGATGATTCCCAGTCCGCGTCCCATAATCTACACATTTTACAAATCTACATATACTTCTACATCTATACTCTGCAATTCACAAATATTACGGTTGACAGAGAGTACTAAGCACCAATCCTAATTCTGTGAATTCTACTCCCGAACAGAATGAGGAAAGAAAGGATACATAAAAGTATCAGTACGGCTTCTTATTTCTCGAATCTTATCCCTCCTGTCATTGCGACCTAAATAGGTTGGCGGAAGAAGTATTTCATTGCACTCGTGTAAATGAAAGATTTTCGCATATTCTCCAATAAATTCAAACGAAAACGTACATTATTTGTGTATCACACCTTCTCATAAATATGGATTTCATTTTACAACAGACCAGACAATATTGGTGTATATACACAGATAAAAATTAATGAATCTATAATTATTAAATTAATATAAACATATAAATCAAATGAACGGCAGTCATGCACAATAGATGTTAACTGTATTCCAGATCGTTAACGTTTTAAAGTGGTTTTTTCATGGAATCAGTGTTCAAAAATTTCTGAAAATTTCTGTAAAAGTGAGTTCGGGGTCACAGCTAGGGTGGCCACCCGTACTACATTTCTTTATTTTCCTTAGACGTACTTTATAATCTACTAAAGTAATAAAGTACGTTAAGATATCGTTTTTTACCTGACTCAAGTTATCACCTCACTGTTTGATCTTTTACGTACATAAATAGAATCCAAGCGCATTCTTACGAAATCCTTATATATAAAGATGAATGTATGTTTGTTTGTTTGTTTGTTGGTTTGTTTGTTGGTTTGTAGGTTCTTCATACAAATCCACAGTTTTCATCCGATCTCGATGAAACTTTGCACACTTATCCTTTGAAACAAGGAGAAAAATACTGTCTACATTTGGTTGAAAAATTATCTGTATAAATAACACATGTTGTCTCATAACTTCGAAATACGGCGATAGACAGACACGTTGGATGTGGACGTCTCCAGACCGTGTTTCCATGTAGTGAACTGGCAGCTCAGTGGCTAAAGAGCTTGTTTACGAACGTCGTGGTCTCCGGTTCAAATCTCCGTGGAGGCTAAGATTTTTAAAAATTGTTTTTCATCCTAATAGTCAGGCCTGGGCCGTAGGTTATTCGGATTGAATGTTAAACTGTAGATATTAGAAAGTTAGGGGTGCATGCGAGGCAAATCGTAGGTAGTCTTGCAATGTTGTAGGTGTACACTTTTTTACGTTACAATGATCCCTCAGGTGTTGTTCGCAGTCAGTGTGTGAGTGAGAACCACAGTAATACTAATATAAATACGGAAGTAAGTATCTGTCTTTTTGTTACGTTTTGACGACTAAATGGATATATCGTTGTGATGGAATTTTCCAAGGAAAGCTGTATGAAGGGCACAGGATATTTTTTCCAGTATGATTAACAGTTGTAGTCACGAAATTTTGAGATCTTTTCGAATAGTGACAGAAATATGTTGGAAATTGATTCTCTTCAAGAGGCAGGTTCGACGGTAGAATGATATAGTGATAGCTTTCCTGTCATATTATGCCGACTCGATATTGTTTGGGACCAATCCTTCGTTACCTACAACTTTATATATTTAATTCTGGCAAAAAAATTCTTAATCCACGCGTACGAAGTTGCGGGTACGAGGCTACTTATTAATAAAAGATTTTGCCACACTATACTACGGTTCTGAACGCTGTCACAATGAAATGCTAAACGTTAAACAAATCACACTTGAATGTAATCGTAGGCTTCCGCGGCCAGAGTCAGTTGATTCTTGGCTGTCCGGGTGGCGCCGCGTCATGTTCATCGTAGCCGACATTTCGACCCTCATTCTGGGGTCTTCTTCCAGGGCAGAAATGAGGGTCGAAATGTCGGCTACGATGAACATGACGCGGCGCCACCCGGACAGCCAAGAATCAATCAAATCACACTTGACTTTTTTTTATTGAGGTTACTTTTAATTTACTTGATATTTTTCGTTACTAAAGAATAAGATCATTATATATTTTAATTTAAATACAGACCGTAAATGTGCTGTACAATAATTTTATGTGCCCTCAAAGATCTAGTCACAGAATTTCTTACTGACTGCGCAGTGCAGCTCTGTCGAAACCAACTAAATGACTGTGCTGTGTCGGACGAGTGTCGGATGGCACGCGGTGTCGTTGGAAATAACTTCAATCGAGTGAGCGACAAAGATAAGAAAATACGACCGACGTCTAGCCCAGTGTAAAGACTTCGGTCGGCATAATCAGTGATCAGAGTACGTTTGGCTGTTCGGGAGAGTGAAAGCTCGGCAGAACTCGCTTGCAGTGTAAACGTAAGCTTAGAATTTGAAGTACCATTCTGTCTCTTCTTCTATAATATTAAGCTCTAACAATTTAAAGTTAATACAGTAGCTTCAAAAATTATCTGTCACAGCTCCTGGAAACAAAAATACAAACTTAGCTGCTGAAGGATCGGTCTGATTATTCACTAGAGGTGCAAACTTGTAAAATTCAGGGTTCTGGTATCGAGTACCAGCGATTCAAAGAATATTTACTGTCTTTTCTTTATTCATATGATTACGCAAGGAAACTCCGTCATTCAGATTCCATTTTAAGCCGTACGTTCAGTTACGGCAGAGGCGAAATGCTCCGAAAATCGAATCTTCAAAACCAAGCCGTAATACCACACGAATTTGCTTACTTACCTGCTTAATAGCCGTTGACCTTAAGGTAATGCAGCTGGTAGAAGATAATGCAGGGTTCTATTGTGCTCAATGCCATAAGCTGTAATTACAGAGTAATATCGTTAATTGGCGATTTTATTACCAGCTGATAATGACCGTACTTTTTTCTGCACAGAGGAAAGTTGAGCCTGAGCGTGCGAATAAGCGGTAATCAGATAACGAATGGATAAGACAGACCGCCATTATAATTGATTTATGACGTCAATTGAACTGACTGATTGCGTAATTTGCATCAAACCCGGTGGAATAATAGCCCTGAATAATTCAGGAACCAACTTTCTCCACTAATACATGCACCGAATGAAACAATTTTTCTATTCTGTCAGCTCGCCGAAAAATAGTATTAAAAGCGCGACAGGAAAACTGTGATCAGTTTAAAATTCCTTACCAATAAATTTTACAGCTCCGTTTCAAAGAAAGGATAATTTTTTTAAAGTAGTTACGCCATGAAATTTACCTACGAAATGAAATTCCATAATTATTTCCTCATTCTTATCTATTATAAATGGTTTCCAACCGTATTTCAATGGAGTACTGTTAATTGATAAAATATATAAATCACCACTCCTTTAAGTGCTATGCTACATTTATCTTAAAATTTCAAGGCAGTAACTCCATTGTATTACCGAGAGTGGTGGTGTAACGGCTAGCGTTCTGGCCTCGCATTCGGGAGGACGGCGGTTCGGATTCCCGTCCTGGCATCCACATTTGGGTTTTCCATGGTTTCCCAAATCAATCAATGCAAATGCTGGGATGCTTCCTTCAAAAGGCCATGGCCGAATTCCTTTCCATTTCTTACCCCCCATCCTTTCCCGTCTCTAAAGACCTCGCTGTTAGAGAGACGTTAAGCAGTTAAAAAAAAAAAAAAAAAAAAAAAAAAAAAAAAAAAAAAATCCATTGTATTATTGTAGAATGGGGTGTAGTTTGTGTACTTCCAAAAGTGATGGTAACTTAACATAGTCTTCGAACGATTTACTACGTTTTTCCTGACAAGTATTCTCTAATGATACAACAGGAAAGATGAAATGTGCAGCCTCATAAAAAAGTAATCGGTAAATCGAAGAAAAAAATCAGATACTGTCAAACATTGATTATTCGATGGAAGAAAGCAGATGCGCATATGATTTTTAAATATTTATATGTATAATATGTGTTTCTGTGTAATGTGTATCTGATTGTATTTATTGTTTTGTGACTTTGTGATAGGTTAGTGCGAGAGTTTGAGAGAGCAGGCTGTAGAGAGAGAGTGTGTGAGTCTACGTGGTAGAGTGCGTGGGTGACTGTTTGTGTGTGTGCGCGTGGGTGAGTGTGTTTGTGTGTGTGTGTGTGAAACTTTTTACTTTCAATTCATAGCAGTGTCTCATTGCTAATATTTCAATACTGTGGGATCGTTTCTTAGCTCTAGTACTCAATTCAAATTAAACAAAAGTGTGACACACAATCAAGGGTCAGTAAAGAATAAAGAAAAGTTTTATAGGAAAGCAAATGAAATCTTGGAATCGAAATTTTAGTTGTTTGAAACATTTTTCTTTGGACTATCGATTCTAGTAATTCACAATAATTAAATTGCCTGTTACTTCTATCACCCTAATTTGTTTTGCTATTTAGCGTGGTAATTTCAGTTTCGATGCTGGTTATAGCAGCTAATTAGTGTCCTAAGAATCTCTTTAACGGTTGATGACTCTTGGTGGCCTCTCGACATTTTTATTATTAAAGTGTATATATCCTAATGGAGATTTATCTTCATTGGCTCACTTACCAATTGCTTTGAATTTGTTACGTCAGCCCATCAATAAAATATGCCTTTGGAGTTGAAATTTCTGCATCAAATCATTTACCTAAATGATTTTTGGTATTGAAATTACAGTAGTGGTTAGGTACGGAGGTGAAAAATTGTATTTGACCTGAAGGTGGTTGTCCACTGTGGCTTCTCACTAAAGTTCCGAGAGAAAGAGTTGGGTTTGTACCAAGAAATCATCAACGAGGTATTTGGAAGAAACAATACTTTTGGTACATATATACACGTGTTTAAATGAATACAATCTCTTCTTCACTAATTGTAAGATTCAGAGCGTTATAATTAATTAATGTGTTATCTGTACCGTATTCTGTTAGTTGTGATGATATGACAGGTTAATCATGTCACATTCCAATGAATTTCAGAACTTCAGTTGAATAGTGTGCTGGTTTACAGCTCAATTTTATTTTTTATTTTTATTTATTTATTTATCTTTTTGTGTGTTAGACTCAACTCTACAAGAACTCATTAGATAAGTACAGTTTCCATAGAACGCATTTATTTTTGTTTTAATATCTAAACCGTGAAAAATGTCAAATTCCACATAATACTAAACCGAAATTGTACCTCCAAGAACTTCGTGATCTTTATCTCAACGTACTCATTACAACTTTCGTACTCAGTAATCTGATTCAAATATTGTACTCTAGTTTACCTTTTGATGTTCTTGCCTTCGACTGTTCCTTTCACTATCGAATTAAAAAGTTTCATGTTTCGCTATGTGACCCACAATACTTTTTCTTCCTTCTCTGTCTCCCAAAAACTCCTTTCCTCAGCTATTGATTAAAAAAATATGTTAGTCTCATTTCATCTGTCCATTTAATTTGCAGCATCCTTCTATAGCTCCTCATTCTAAGCGCTTCAACGTTGGTTCTATCTGGTATTTTTGCAATTGAAGCTTCACTTCCACACAGTGCTGTATGTCAATACATACAGTTTCATAACATTGTGTATGAATCTTGGGACAATGTTTGAAACTTTTTTGAAATGTTACTTCAACCACGAGATCGATCTTTTTTTGGACATTACTTATAACTATACTTCCAAATAACACAGTTCTCTTACAACTCGTACTACATGATTTCCCCAAATCATTCCAGGTGAATGACGGGATGGTTCCTTCAAAATGCCATAGCAGAATTTCTTCCCGTGCTTTTTCCTTACTCCTTTCCTGCTCTAATGACCTAGACGTCAACAAGACGTAAAGCTATATATATATATATATATATCGATCCTTGATTTTGTCAAAGCCTCTGATCTCTTGAAGCACAAGAATAAATGAAATGGCACTTTTTCATTTATTAGGTATAACAGTGAACTGAATAGAAATATCGTCTGTTATGAATTATTTAAATGAATTAATTTTGGAGCTGTAATCATTATGGAAATACAACAGCAGCGTGTTGGCGAGTTAGCTATTTTTAAGTACCTCTTCAGCGCCATCTCTACAGACCTTTTGCAGTAATAGCGCCGTGCATAATTGCAGACCTGAATCTGCAGAAAAGCTGGAGAGAGAAAGGGTGGGGTAAGCCACTTACAAAGAGAGCTACTTTGGGACCAATCGCCCCACTTCAGAAAGACTTGAAAAAGTCTGTTACCGATACCTGCAGGGATAAAAATTATATGCATTGCTATTAACGAGAGTAAAGGGAAAGTAACTATTATGAAGGAAGTTCTCAGACAGCTTTCTTGCCAGCCATCCAGCGGAACAAGATGAAGGAATCCCAAATATGTATTTACCATATCAGCTGTCGTGTCTGAAGGCTCTGAAGTTTGATCCTTAAAGCCATTAAATATGCTTCATGGTAATTACAGCTGATGGCTGTTATCCAAGTAAATAGGGGCAACAAAAGCAGAATAGTTTAGAATTTCTGTGACGTTAATATAAGAGTTGAGATTATTATTTTGCAGAAAAAAAACCCATCAAGGCAAACAAGCATTGAGAAAGAGAGGTGTTTCACTGAAACTTTTTAGAAAGTAGGCATTCTTTCCGTACCCCTTTTTATTGGTTGAAGAGCGTATATGCTTTCTTCTCACAGAATACAAAGTTATTGTCTATAGAACAATTAATAATCGCACTCTGATGTCATAGCCTGTTTCATGAATCGAAGGGGTATTGTCTGGTGTCAGGAAGTAAATAATGTAGTGAACATTTCTTTCCTGGAGGTGGTCTGATAAGTTTTCTTTAAAATGTCTTTTGGGTTTTTAGCCATCCAGCCAGCATCATATGTGTTTCATTTTCCTCAATTGTGTCAGATTCTTCTAGTATTGTTGGTAGTCTCAAGCGAAAGGATAACACAGCACCAACACAACACTTAATTAAAACACCCATGCTCTGAGCTGGACTCGAACCGACGACCTCTGCAACGCGAAGCCAGTTTGCTAGCCTGGCGCTACCGAGGCCGGCGTCTGATTAGCTGTCGATCTCTACCAAACATTATTCTTAATATTCTCCTGATTTGTAACGATAAAAACATTGAACGGATGAAATTAAAACTTTAATTTCTTTGTCGTGAATCAAAAATAACCACGTCTTGTACCCCACTTCTAATTAATAATTTAATGAAAACAGTTATCATGTGTGTACGGGTATTTGAAATAATTTCTAGCTGCCTTCGATATTGAATATTTACATCAGGAGGTATTACCCACCCGAAATGATCCCTCGCACGGCTGAATCCTATGTCCTGACCACGTGGCCTGACAAGTTACCTGACAAGCCTCAGTCTTAACGAGCGACGACCCGGAACGACTTTTATCTGTGAACACAGTGGCCACTGGCTACGTAGTAGAGAGCGGTTAATACCTTACCTCTTTCAGAAGGAATAATCCGCTAAGCCAGGCGTCCACTGCATTGAAGTCTACAGGAACCTTTTATTTATATAATAAGTACTGTCACAAAATGTAATATTACAATTCGATGAGTGATATTTTGAAATAACATTACACTTATAACCCACTTAGAGTCATGTAAAACTACAGAAGTAGTGAGCCTTTAAAAATAATTTACTCCTTTATACCACTCCAAATCTGTTCGGATACCTTCACAAATATCTCATTCACAACAGTTCTCGAAAGGGACTCGCTCACGTCTTACCTGGAGGACGTAGGTGAGAATTAGTGTCGTGTAACTTGCCTTCTAATGACGCCCTGACTCACTCGGTTGTTCCTATGACCGGTCCTCTTTACTCGGGTGAGCTGTGATCACTGTAGCTTCCCCAGGCTCGGTGGACAAACGAAGGCTCGGTGGTCAAACGAAGGCTCGGTGGACAAACGAAGGCTCGGTAGTCAAACGAAGGCTCGGTGGACAAACGAAGGCGCGGTGGTCAAACGAAGGCTCGGTGGAAAAACGAAGGCTCGGTGGACAAACGAAGGCTCGGTGGCCAAACGAAGGCTCGGTGGTCAAACGAAGGCTCGGTGGTCAAACGAAGGCTCGGTGTACAAACGAAGGCTCGGTGGTCAAACGAAGGCTCGGTGGTCAAACGAAGGCTCGGTGGTCAAACGAAGGCTCGGCGGACAAACGAAGGCTCGGCGGACAAACGAAGGCTCGGCGGACAAACGAAGGCTCGGTGGACAAACGAAGGCTCGGCGGACAAACGAAGGCTCGGCGGACAAACGAAGGCTCGGCGGACAAACGAAGGCTCGGTGGACAAACGAAGGCTCGGTGGACAAACGAAAGCTCGGTGGACAAACGAAGGCTCGGTGGACAAACGAAGGCTCGGTGGACAAACGAAGATTCGGCAATGAAGGAAATAGCGCATAGTGTCTCGCTCATGTGTAATAGAAAACTGGACGAGATTGTGTGGCAGGGGCGTTCTCTAATCTACAGTATATCAATGATTACTATCAACATTTTTTGTATATTCTGTCAATTGAATCGCCGTAGACATGAAGCGCAACGTGTATGTGTTTGACAAACATACGTAACGGGAGTGTTCGTAGACATGAAGCGCAACGTGTATGTGTTTGACAAACATACGTAACGGAAGTGTTAGAAACTGTGAGATCAGAAAGTAATGTAATAAAAACCATAACATATATAAGTTATCAATGGTTACTAACATATGTACATAAAATATACCCTGAATTCATATATAGTGCATTATGATTAATCTGGATGTTTCAAAAACATGTGATGTCTTGTAAGGATTTGAAACTATTAATGAACAACACTTAACTCATTTTAATGACATAACTGATATAACTCTAATAAGTGATTGTTAATAACCAAAAGATCATTCATATGTTCCGAAAAAATTGTTCCACCTTTTTATTAAATGCCTGAACATCACAGCAGAAATTTTGAAATGTGGTGCTGTCTGTCGAATTTTACTTTTTCACAAACATAGAGCTGGGCTAGGTCTTTAAGTATCCGAATTTTCCGTAAGTAAACGTAAAAAATGTTATAAAATGATAAAACAGTACGTAGAAAATAAGAAAAAGAAGATATATGCACCAAACTCTTTAATTTTTCTGTTACTTGTACCGAGCGAGTACTAGCGTGGCTTCGTCTCCACGCAGCACGTGAATAACAGACCGAGCCTACAGTCAGGCTCGAGCTTACGTCCAGGCTCGGTCCTCTGCGCTGTATTTCCGGCATTTCACCGGCAGAAGTCAAGCTGGCAGCTACAAACCCAGCAAGCGCAAACAGCGTTTGCAGGACTATAGTGAGAATAGAGTACAAGTAATTTTTCTTTAGTCGGTGATCCATTCCGCCCTCTGAAACTTTTAAAAGGCCAGAAGAATCTCAAAACTAATAAATTATAACAATTAATTACAGACCAATGATCACCACTTAAAGTTTAATACACATTTTCTTGTAAGATTAGGCTCACCCACCGGTATAATAATAATTTAGTTCAGAAGATTCAACTATAGCAGAATTATACCGATAACAATTTTTCCTAAAAAAAATGAAATACACTTCTGTCACAAAAAAAATAGTTTATAGATTTTTTAATAATTCCCTGTCTCTTAAATCTAGCTCCAGTCACATGTTACGTTGTACAGCGATTATTATCGTTCGTTTTGCATATATAAAAATCCATAACAGTTTTCAACAATCACTTGCCTATCTGATGTACAATGATGACTTATCATGCGTCTTTCAAGAATAAAAATCCCTAACCTTTACTGCATATGTTACAAAATGACGAATCAAATAGTTTTTGACCTGTCTACCGCTCCTAACTTGCTTATATTACACGATGACTTTCTATAAACAGCACATTGTCGACGCGATTAACAGCTTCACGGAATATAACTAAACTGGTTCTTTAGTTCCCTAAACTGACAATGATCTCTTCTGGTTACACTTGATCAAATTTGGTATATTAATTTGCCTCAACGAAAAAAATACCTAATCTGGAGTGACTATAAAAAAGGTGAAAGACTGATACTTACTGCCAAGTAACTTCTCAAATATGATAAACTGAGATGATTTAGCCTACAGCCTTACGTACTCTTCTCTACGCAGATGTAGATGAAAACTAGATCTACCAAGCGAACACACTTCCACGACGATAACAATTGAAAAGGCTCTGATCTAACTCTGTACTTCCATATATACCTTCTTCCGAAATGTCTTGTTTTAGAGCAATTTCTTGACGAGCTCTAGATGAGATTGTTTTACAGAAAACCTCTGTTACAATAACTTACCCAAGATGTGAATTTCGATATTGTTCAACGCGAGCAATTCACGAAACGCACTGTAATAAACCTGAATAAATCCCTTATAACACTAAGGCCCTGGAGACATCACAACATCCAAGGAAAAACCTAGTGGCTGCTCACAACATTAAAATGAATCCTTTACTAAATAACTTTATTTCTAAATGATATCACTTACATTGCAGTACAGTTCTACGTTGTTATTGTTTTTATTGAGGCGTTTGTAGTATAGTGAATCCAGCTTTTGTATTCGTTCGTCCAAGAAACTGCCAACCAGTTGATCCGTCCCTGCACAACGGCAACCAGCACAACTTCGCTGTAAAGCGGGCTGCTTGCTTTCTGGTGTGATATTGGCAGTGCACGTTTCATTACCAGTGGCAGCTTCATCGAGACATTTCCTCACAATTTCCTTATTGATGAAATTGCACTATAAACTTCAATATTTTGTACGCAAATTTACAGACGTGGGAACATCTTTCGCTCGTAAAAATCTTATCACCGCAACTCACACCTAGCAGAATTTTTGATTTTGGCGTCCATTTCAAACTAACCCAGAAAAGCAGGAAACTTTTTTAGACGAATATAGCTCTCACAAATGTTGCGCTAGAAGTACAGTAACCAATTGAGGGCAGCTTTATTACAATGGCGTGAGACATACCCTATGCGCATTCGGTTTTCACCTCCTATATTTGTACAAAATAACTAGTTATAATTGAGCTCAACTCAAACTCTAAATTCATTACTTCCACCGCCTCCTACTCCCAACGTATAAAATAGCGTCAGTGATCTTATACAATCTGCCAAATCCCATTTTTATAATTTACAAACTTCTGGCCTGTATTCAGGTACGTCTATAGTTTGAGCTGCGACTAGATTAATAAGAAACTCTCTTTGAATTATTTCCATAATTCTGTCAGTGTATAAAAATTACTTTATTAACGACATTGGCTGTTAGTAATAGTTCATAAATCGTTATCAAATATACCACAGGAATTAGTACGTTGTAATATTGTAACGAAAAACCATATTACATTTAACAAAAACAATTAACAAATAATGACGTTTAAATCAAAGTTCACTTTCGGGGTTGTTGCGCTTTTATTTTCTCATCAACAATCAGGAGAATCGAACTATCATACAACGAGCTGAATTTGTAGAAAGGACAAAATACAAGAGTATGAAATGTTTATGTTATTAAAAGTTCATCGATGTCATAAGTCAGAATTATTCAAAATCTGAAAATCACACACGTTTGACCATAAATATAGTCACCAACTTCAAACACGCCTGGGATTTTTTTTTTTCTCTCAATCAATTCAGAGTAAAAAGTTACTGCGTTACCTAACGCCAAATCCAAGATAGAAATATAAGTGCTTTTCTCAATTATGATTCTGCCACAATATTTTTTCCTCACAGTTTACCATTTAGATCTGATAACTCTGTGTATGAGTTTAATACTGATATCGTACCAGCCAGCTAACCGAATCGTCTGCGAAAATGTTGTCGAATGGATGGTCGATCAAACGATTATGAGAGCCATGCTGATATCGCGATTTATTCAAAGCACCCTGCGGCAGCCATGAAAATGTGCACAGTTGGGCAGAGGGTGGCCGTTAGCCATAAAACAACATTAAATCTTCTCTGTGAACTGCATCAGCTGGCATCAGCCAAATATCACCAGGTTACTGCTCGCACGTGGACGATTCTCACGAAACATATTAAACTCGTGAGCGAGAGCTGTGATATAAAACGCAAGTCTTTGTCACAATGTAGCGATGTCACGCGGTGATGTCACACCATGACGTCGCATTATGACGTCACGCTTTTCGCCTTCATTGCCCAGCTTACGACCACAGATGTTGTTCTTGGGTAAGCACGTTATTTAATAACCGTTCTATTTAGCTAAGTACCCGCGAATAAATTAATTGAAAGAAAACTGAATTAACTCAATGAAAAGTACGCATTCCGTTTAAACCGTCATATTAATTATTAGTTGCTTTTTCTTAGTTAAAATTCGTTCATGTAGATTTTCCTTATACTCTCTGGGCAACAGTACCTTTGTTACAGTAAGCTACCAAATATCTACATTACATCATTACATCAAGACAATGATCTTTATCTGATGAAAATTGTTCATAGTCAGCGAAGAAACGAAGGGCGACATTTTTCACTGACTTACAAGATATTTATATCCGATGTAGATATTTTATGTCACTGTTATAATATACGCGAAGGAATGATTTGCTAAAACAATGAAACAAAAGTATGTACTGCGTTTAAATCAATATATTAATTATTAGTTGCTTTTATTACTGATGTCACTATAACAAACACATGCAAATATTTCCAGTGGGTCAAATTTAGATCGCAATACAATGAATACGCGTGTAATACCTGTAGATTCTATGCATTTTGAACTGCAATATTAGTAGAAGTTGTGGTTATGTCATGTCGCAATACAGACAGGACCATAATGACAGCTGACACACACACACACACACACATATGTATATATATTTTACAGAATAATTCATGGCGATTTTAGTTTTACAAATAATTTAATCTTTCATGAGCTCCGAGTTACTGAAGTTATTTTTGTATGGATGAAAGTAGTTCTGTATTTATCGTGCTGAATGATACCTGGACCAGGAATAAAACCAATATCACGCTTTATAGCATACAGTTTTGGGATTCTAATTTATTATTAATTTGTTCATTCATTGAGTTGAAGTTCCATCTGTATCGCTGTGTAAATTAGAACCGAAATATGTACAAATTACAAAATAAGGTTATGAGCATTACACAACAACAATTCTATTTATTTAGGCAACCGCAGATAAATGAATTGCCAGAGCATTACTTTCGTCCTTCACTTAAAACTAATATTAGGTGACATAACATACGTTGTTAAGATTTATTTTTAGCGTGTTTCGTTTTCAAAGGGATCATTATTTCAACCGTATTTGTGTCAGCCGTTAATATATTGATCTGCATCATAGATAAAAGAATGAAAACTGTAAGAGCCCGTGATGAATTTGGGTCAAATTTATATCGCGATTCATGATGACACTGACATGCGATACAGGGAATGTATTAATTCGCGTGTGACTGAAGCTTTGATTTTCTAGCTGCAATATTAGCGGAGATTGCAGTTAGGCTGAAATGCAACCTGAACCAAATTGTAAACTGAAACTTCTTGCTACAGCACAAGGAACGAGAAATTACATTGAACTTTATTTTCTAACAATTCTATTTACATAAGCAACCACAAAGAAATGAATTGTTAGAACACTCCGTTAAACCCGTCATTTTTGACGGGCTTTAAGGATACTGTTAATAGAATTATCGACCAAGCTAAATCAAGTACATGTTTGAAACTTGATACAAAATGTTTGATTCATTTTTATTTTTTTAAAATGAGAGTTAATACACTGTTAGGAACGTCTTCTGCATTGTCACATAAAGCCTAAACATTTGACGAGAAAAAGTACTGATATGTTTTAAACATTTTTATGACTAGAAAGCATATGAATGAAGAAACGTGAAAATAACCCATGTACCGTGGCGCGATCTTATCAAAAAGTAACGTTCTTGATGGGTAGCTATAATTTCCTGCTTCGTTTTCTGGAAGCTCTTGGTTCGATCACATTTTAATTAAAAAAATCTCAATTAATTCGTTGGCTTCCTACAACCTATTTCGAAACATGTTTCAGTATACTAAACTGTTAAATATAACTTCATGTGGCCATATTTTTCTATGGTTATTTCTTCTCAACCTTCCAAGAAACTCAACTCGTAAGTTAGGTAAATTTTAGATTAACTTATTTAATCTACATTCGTAAAAGAAGTAACTGCATTTTATGGAGATACGTAGCTTCTGCCAGCCGTTCAGAACCTTTACGACATTGGGTCCGAGTCAGATAATATCTTTCCTCTGGAAGTAAATTAGAAAAGGGGATGATTCATTATTCCAATGGTAGAAAGCGTGATTTATCACAGGAAAGTTCAGTTTAAATCCGAATAAGAACAAATAGTTCTCATAACTGAGAGCTTAAGGAACGAATCACCGTATTAAACCTTACACAGAAAATTGATGGAAAATTTTAATGTATAAATTTAAAGGTAACGAGTAACAATTAATGAGTACTAATCAATGAGTAAATGCACTTCCTACGAGCACCTTACTTAACTTCCTGACTTTGTATACTGCCATCAAGAAAGTATTACTTAGTTCTGGAGATGAATGCTTCATATTGTAAGAGATTTTTAAGTGCCCATTAATCTACAGTTTATCCCACATCGGTAACTTATAGTTAGCTGTCCACAAGTGTTGGCTATTACTAAAAATTTTACATTAAAAATTGAAACATAAACGTATAGTTGTCACTAATAACGGTACTTTCAGTTGCACACATAGATAAAATATTAACATCTTCTCTCTCGTGAATAAACTACGTGGCTCAGTCTGGGGTTTTTTTTTGTTTTTTTTTTAATGGCATTCGGCTACTGGGCCATACAGCCAGCTCAATGTGATTTGTTGCTATCAAGTATTGACACAAGGACACTACAACACGGACAAGACATTCACAGACACAACACTTAACACCCATGCCCTTGGCCGGATTCGAACCGGCGACCTTCGCTACGCGGAGCTAGCACTCTAGCCCCTACGCTACCGAGGCCGGCGGGGGAGGAGTTTGGTAGAAAGCTACGCAGCGCTACGTGGGAATGAGGCGGGGGGGGGGGGTGGTGGATCCGAGCCAAGCCACGTAGATTTTCATTCATATAATTTGTCACCGTTAAAATAAGGTACTGAAAACACAACAGCATGTGGATATTTATTTCCGTCATTTAATTGTCTCAGTGTGTAAGTTAGATATCCTTTATACTGACAATGCCTCATATGCGTATGATTTGAAGTCATAGTGTTGGGTTGCACGTGGCAGGCCCATTTTAGCAAACCGACCCGTGACGGCGTATTACGATTTGAAAAACATTAGACATTACATGCCGTACCTAGAATCAAATTCGCTTACATATATCACACGGGATTTTCCAAGGTAATAAAAAAAATAGTTCGTATTTGTTTTGACCACATCGATCATTTATTAAATTATTCTAATTTGGTTCTGTCAAATAAATTTCAGTGCAACTTTCACTATTGTATTCGATGAAGTATTTTTACAAATAGAAAGTGTGGTGTGAATTGCGCTGTACTATAAACTTTACGAAGGTTATCGAAAATGTTTTTTTAACGAGGTTTTCACTATCCAATGAGTTATAGAAATCTTTTAAGCATATGAAAGAATCATTCCCCGCTAACGTAGAAAGATGACAAAATTGCAGAGAAAAAAATGCAGAAGTTCTTAGAATTTTGTGCGACAGGTATTTTGTTCTATTTTATCAATAAATGAACAATGATTAATGAGATACGGAGAATGTTTTTTAGTAACACTTCAAAAAGAAAATGAACCTTGACTGTACTTGAGAGAGACGTTTTTCCCAATAATTGATCATCTGCAGCAGCGGTTGGTATAAACATTCCGTTCAGGATGTTTATAATTATAGAAAAGTACATATCGCAAATACTGGTTGTGTTCATTATACACGCAATAATTTTAATAATAGTCTATTAGGAGAATACAGTACAAAACGCCTTCTGGAATTAATAAGGAAAAAAAGCTACGGTGCAAACAGAAAGGAGAGAGGAGGTGTCGAGGCAAAAGCCACGTCAGGCTACGTGTAGGGGAGGGGGGGGGCTGAGGGGGTTTCCAGAGAGACCAAAATGGAGTCACGTAGTTTATGGACGTTCCCGTATGTCAATTAATAAAGTATTCTTATAAATCGGCCAAGCCTGCGTCATACCATTCACGTTATTTGTTTCATTAAAGTTTACTGCAGTGAATACCGTCTCCATTCCTCTACATGTCACGATAATTTATTGTATTCGATCACATTTTTTAAAAGTCTCGCTGCTCTCTTTACTAGCAAATCTCTTTAGATCAAATTACACACAGTGTACAGGGTTCGTTAAGTTTCTTGGAGATCAGAAAATGTAACCCTCTTCCTTCAGGTTTTCTTTAGATCGAGATACGGTGGTTCTTAATCTCTTCAGAGCTTTTCAGCTCTTGTATGTGAGTCACTAGCCCAGATTTTTCCTGATGCCATATTTCGTCATAGGTCTGCTCGGCATCTTCTGAATGGTAATGAAATTTGTGTTGTTGTATGCAAGACTCTCGTTCTTGATTTAGGCCTAAGGGTTTGGATTCTCATCGAAACAGCAGATATATGGGATCTCCATCCTGTTATCTCTTATGAAAACGGACTATGGTACGCTCTGCTATTTTAATTACGGAGTATTGACTTTATCACCATCATCCACAATTTGCCGCCAGTGGACAGGTCTACTATAAACACAAATCCTCTCGTTCATCTTTCTAACCACCGACTCTATCTTCCCTTTGTTTTCTTGCACCCTCATGCAGACGGCCGGCTTCGGTAGCGTAGGGGCTAGAGTATTGACTTCGCGTGCAGAAGGTCGCCGGTTCGAGTCCGGCCGCGGGCATCGTGTTTAAGTGTTGTGTCTGTGAATGTCATGTCTTTCCTGTGGTATGTATAACTGGTTGGAAAATTGATACTGGAAGAAACTGAAAGCGCTGGATCACACATAGTCACTGTTCAGTTGGCTGTGTGACCTCAAATACCGAAATCCAAAATTAAAAAGCAAATAAAAAAAAAAAAAATCATCCCGACATTTCAATACACCCCTTGACCTCCGACTTAATCGACTGCCTTGTATCATCGTTTCATGAATCTTTCTCAGTATTGTATCGTCTTATGTTCTGTATAAACGTCCATACGATTTAAGTCTCATAATTACTATCATTTCCCTCAAGCGGGTCTCCTATACTATGTCTCTAACTTACTCATTCCTTATCCTTCTCATTCCCGTCATTCCTATTCTGCTTGTAATTACTTTCATTTTCATTGCCTTTATCTTTGCCAACATACATTTCTTTTAGGCAACACATTTCTGAAGCATCGGTGAGGATAAGAAAATTATACACCCTTTAAGTTATTCCTTCAGTTCTCTGCAAGAAATTATTAGATTGTTCGTGGTTTAATTCAAACGATAATTAAACAGTCCACCATAAAGTTGAATTTAACATTTGTTTTATTTGCATAAAAAGACGACGTCAGCGATACTGGTTACATGAATACATACAATCCAGCGATTGTATACAACACTTCTTCCACAGAGAATACAGTTCTTGGCCGTCGTAAATTGAGTCGGTGAAAAACTGTTTCTCTGTCTTGGATGTAAACTCCATCGAAATTTCTAGAACACTTCAAAACCTTCCGCCAGATATTTCTCGAACATTAACAATACTTAAACAATTGAAACATATTAAAAACAATCAGAATTAATACATAATCATTTACAATCAATACAAAGTGATCAGAAATGGAAATGAAAGAAACTTAAACACAAAATATTCACATAAATCATTTTAAACTGTAGCAAATTGTCCTTTAGACATCGTAACTTGCATTAATACTTGGAATTACGAACATTTAAGCAATTCTCTTGCACAATTCTGTTCTTAAACATAATGAATGGCCTTTAAATAATTTCTTTTCATAAAACAAAGTCTCTATGCATTGATTTACAGGAAATTGCAAAGCAATCCTACCAGATCATATTCAACCAAACTCTAGCTTACTATAGGTGCTTCATAAAATACCATTCCATTTAAGTTTAGGTTTGAGGGCTGTTACAACATCCTTATTCCGTTTCACACTTCTCAGAATTCTTGCAATGATTTTCCTTGTCTCCTTTTTTCACTTATATATTCGTCACTACACTTCCAGGACATTTAACATTACTATTAATTATCCTTACATCATGATTCCACTGGTTGTTTATTCCTGACGGTGTGATAGGTTTGTTTTACCGTCATTCCCCATGTTATTCTGCACGTTATGAGTCAAATCAATTCAGCTATTCAGCCTCGAAAGATTACAGAACATAAATTTCAACATTTCCTTGATAGTACCAGTGTAATATAAATGATATGGTACTGATGGTAATCCTCACTGATTAGATCATCGACTTTATAACACATTTTATTCACATCTACATACAATCACTCCAATCTATGTTGTACCATACACTGTTTCTCGACCACACTACTTGCGTGCGTCTCCCAGTATTGAGGCCATTCCAACTGCTGCTGACAACTGTGTAGCTGAGAAACCTTCTCACACTCTCAATCAGAAGAAGGCCACCGACCCACCTGACCGGAAATGACACCTGAATGTGACTTCCAGTTGAATCCCCACACAGCCGAGAGTCTATAACACTGACAACGTTTATACGTTTATTCTTACTTCAATTAAACAAAATAGTCCACTCGCGGAACCTCAGATACAAAGTTATACATATTTTATATACACTCACGGAGATTAAAATCACAACACCCATATGGGAAACTTTGTAGATGTATCCAGGGTCATACCCAGAAGAAATGATAACAAATTGAAATGGATCCGGCTAAGTTTATTACCTTAAAATATACTTGTCAGTAAGAAGTGTGCCCACGTTGAGAACCAATACATTCCGGCATTGAATCAATAAGAGATCGAATATCTGCTTGGGGTATGTCCCTTTACGTCTGCATGTCTCGTTCAGTCAGTTGTTGCACAGTTTGTGATCTAATGTGTCTACTCCTGGTAATCCAGACGTGCTCTGTTGGGGACAAATCTGGGTACCGTGCAGTCCAAATTGTGATCGTAACCCCTTGCAAGCCTTGTATTGCGATCGCTGCAGTATTAGAACGGGCATCATCCTATTGGAGATGCGATATGGATGGTGGAAATGGAGGGTATGACAGTTGGATGCAGCACCCAGTCCACATAGTGGTGGGCTGTCATTGTGTTTTCAATAACAACTAACTAAGTCCTGCTGTCGAAACTGATTACCGCCAAATTCCGTCGTTGTGTTAGGATTTTAATTTCCTCTTGTGTATATCTTAAGCTGTGTTCCCACGATCTCTTGTAACGGAGGCGGGTCGGGACGGGACCTCATTAGCCGAAGTGTAGGGGCGAGCGCGCGCCGCAGGTTAGCCCTAGCTTACCTCGCCATCACATCCCCACCACGTTGCCTAGTGTCGTTTGGCACAGAGCACTTTACAGCAACAGAAGGAGTGCGCACCGCTGCTGTAAACCGATGTCAACAGCGCACCGCTACGCACGCCTGTGATGTTTTCCGACAGAGATTGGGTAGCTGCGACTCGTCCCCGCTAGCAGAGGCGGCCCCGTTCCCATGGCGTATTGTTGAGTATCCGTCCCGTCCCGCCTTCGTTACGAGACGTCGTGGGAACGCGGCTTTATACATGCCAGTATGTCACAACCTAGAAAGCTAAAATAACGTGAAGCACTTTAAAACGAATTCTGAAGCCTATGGAGAAATTACTGCAGTGGGCTGGTATTATGAAAAGGGAAGAATCTGGTAGAGAAGTTTTCACACAAAATTATTGCGACCGAACCTGGTGGGTGAGTGGTTAAGTTTTTGCGTCTCATTCGTGAGGACGCGGGTTCAAATCTCCGTCCGAAAATCCAGATTTTGGTTTTCCATGGTTTCCCCAAATCACTCCAGGCGATTTCCGGATTGGTTCCTTTAAAAGGCCTTGGCCGAATTCCTTCCAGTTCCTTGCTTCCCACCGAGCAGGGTGGTGTAACGGTTAGCGTTCTCGCCTCGCATTCGGGAGGACGGCGGTTCGAATCCCCGTCCGGGCATCCAGATTTGGGTTTTCCATGGTTTCCCCAAATCACTCCAGGCAAATGCCGGGATGCTTCCTTCAAAAGGCCATGGCCGAATTCCTTCCCATTCCTTGCCCCCATCCTTGCCCCCCATCCTTTCCCGTCTCTAAAAACCTCGATGTTAAAAAGAGACGTAAAGCAGTTACCAAAAAAAAAAATCCTTGCTTCCAGTCGTTTCCCGCCTCTAATGATGTCTATGCCGACGAGGCGTAAAGCCATAAACATAAAAAAAATCACGCTTAAAGTAGATGCGCTTCTGCACATTTAATTACCAGTTAGTGAACGGTCGAAAATAGTGCCTATTCGTCCTGTATTCTGTGACTTTGCCTCTAGATCGAGCGGCCCTTCCGTCTTTTTTTTTCAAGGTCCTCCGGCACGCGTTAATACATTGACGCCATCACGTTATCCCCTGGGAGTGCTAACTCGCCGTTAGCGGTCTCCGAAATTACCGGTAATCAAAGTGAGTGGCACACAACTCATACAGAACAGCGGCTATTACATCAACTAGTCCACAAAGTTGTCGTTAATGACGCACGGATATTGGGCAACTAGCTCTTCTAGAAAGTGGAAGAGAGGAATCAAGGAGGGCAGCAGAAAAGAACAAAAAATCTGTAGCTGGCCTTAATTAAACCCAGGAGTGGAGTCTGTGAGTTAAGTCGTTTTCATAATTTAGGTTTGTGAAATCCCTTCTATCTGACAACTTGTAGCTGACACCCCAATTATTTATTTGCTTTGCTGTTACCTTGAAGATATAGTCAATTTAGATAAAAAAAATTCTTCATAGGAGGACTAAACCCAATCCCATTCATTTATAAGATCTAATTTTTTTGTGGGCTACTGGTATTTTATGTGTAATATCTTGACATGAATAATAACACATTCGATAAAAAGTGTGTAAAATGTAATCCAACAGTTAATATGTTGTTTTTGTAAGATTTTTTACTTAAAATGCTGTATTCAACTATCATTTCTAGAATACAGAAAGGAAACAAGTAGTTTTTTTCCCTTCGATGTATTTAATATTTCGTTAGGAAAGGGATAAGCGGTATGAATCTAAAATGGTGTGTTTAAAATGTCCCATAATTATACACAGAAAATAACATTTGAAGAACAAACAGTGATAAAGCCAGCTACGATATTGAGGGAGAGATTTTGACAAAATCTGTTAAAATCGATTTTTTATTAATCTAAAAATTTTGCTTATTAGCCAAAATAATTATGAAAAGAAGATAACTGAACAATATTGCTGCGTGAATAGAATAGATGAAAGCAACTATTCCACACATCTTTATTTAAATTACATCTTTTACGTTCATATGAACATTTTTCTGCTATTGAGCCTATACATAAGAATACAAGTCCAGAAAATAAACGAAGTATTTTCGTTCGCGGAGGAAATAATAATATTTACAGTTGAGAAATATGTCAAAAAATTAGATGAGTTATAACAAAGTTTATGAAATTTTATTGATAATATGTATTTATCTTAGAAATAGACTTAACTATGTGCAATAATAATGATAAAAACCATGAATTAATTAATTTTTGTAACTTCTGGCAATAAATTGTAAAAGTTATTGAAAAATTGGATCTTGAAAGAAATACTTAACTCTTGTTAGCCAACAATAAACTTAATATTGGTACAAGTGTGTTGAATACGTAATAATCAACAAACTCATTCACCTTTGTTGAGGAGGAATAATGATACATGTAACATAATCACAACCCCCTCCAATAATTTATCGTTATTTATATTCTTACAATTATTATTATGCTATTATTTAAATTTTTATTAATTATAGGTGTCTTAAAGATTGTATAAATGTCTGAAACCTGTTGTAAGTACACAGATTAGTAGTTTGTATTGTAATCGGGGCATCTTCAGATGCTTTAAGAATTTTCTATCGTAGTATCTTTAGCCCGCAACTGCTGGGCATTATTCAGAGTTTGCTGGCCGAGGGAGCGAGGCCGATGTGTTACACCGATTACATAATGTCACGTGACGGAAATTTGTACTTCACCGGAAGGAAGCTATAATAATTGTTTATAAAATGTATTGGGAAGTTTGACTAGATATTATATGAGTGTAAATATGTGATTCAAGTAGCGGAGTTTATTAAATCCATTGGTTTTTGATGAGAACAGTGCAACTTCATTTGTGACTTCGAAACAATCCCTTTGTTGTCGCTTACATAAATATCTATATTAATCAAAAATTGTCTAATCTGACGGCTTCCACGTGTTAAGTGACGACAAAATGGGCATTAGTCATCCAAAACCATGTCGTCATCACCGATCAGTGAGGCAATACTAATAATCAATATAGATCTCGGAGAGCTGTCTTGGATAATAGTGAAGCTTAAATTTACCGAAACCTGGCAGGATATTATTTTTGGTTTACCACTGCCATACTGATTTTGTGGAAAACTTATATACTCTCAAGTTGATAATTTTGTTCTCAAAATGCCATTGCTAATTTACTCAATTTGTCTATCCAGGCGAATGCCGGGATGGATCCTTCAAAATGCCATGGCAGATTTCCTTCCCGTTTCTTGCCCTCATCCATTCCAGCATCTATAATAATAATAATTCAGTGTGGTCATTATGACCTGGAGATAGGGTTTCTATTGGCTGCGCATTACTCCCGTATTGTAGCCGCCTTAACCTAACCCAACTATCCTGCCAGGTACAGGGAACCTCCACCAACTTGAGAAGTGAAAATCCACCCATTTAATAGCACAGCAATATATTTCACCAAAAAGAGACTAATAATAGACAAAAAAAACTTACCATGATGGGGCAAGAAATAGATTAGTCATCTGAAACTAAATATCTTCCAGTCACCATTGACAAAAAGCCTTTCTTTCGAAAACACATCTTAGACAGAAGAAAATAAGGCACCGCATTACTCAAAAATCTTTTTTCAATCTTGTACAGCTCCGAACTAGCCACGACAACAAAGCTTAGGATATACAGGGCCGTTATCCTCCCCTTCATACTATACGAATGCCAGGTGTGGGGAACAGCAGCTAAATCCAACATAGACCATCTTTAGTAATATTAAGAGCACCCTGATACGCACTAAATTACTTCCTCCACGACACGGCAAACATAAATATACTTCATGCAGAAATTTTCAGACAAACAGAAAAACTTTATGACAGAATGGATAAATTTAAACAAAATGACGAAAGGCTCCATACCCTTGGCACAACAATAAAGTCTATAAAGTGCCGCTGAGTATTATATATCATTCAGAAGGGAACTGATATGATCATAAGAAAACTGTACGGGTTTTTCACATAAGGTCGTCTTTGATGAAGCATAGCCATGTTTTCCCCTCAAAGAGTAATAAAAAGAGTCCCCAAAAACTTCCTCATCCTAAACAGAGTTACACGTAAAGTAGAGTTACAATCGTAGCGGGGCTATCACAAACACGCAATAAGGCAGATACCAAACAAAACAAAAAAACTCACAGGGAACCTACAGTTTACAGTGGGATCGGAACTACGGAAGGGTTCTGACGTACTTCACATTACACAGCAAGCTGTAACATAAGTGAAGGTCAGGTTAAATGCCTTTGAAAATCCACGTCGAGACAGAGATTCGAACCGGGGACCTTTTGAACTGCAGCCAGACGCTTAAGCACTGAGCCACCAGGCCGCTCTCCACCCTCTAATGACCTCGACGTCGACGAACCGTAAGCAAAAAAGAAAAAAAAGGAAACGTAATGAGGGCATGGTTCTCAGATATGATGATTTGCAGTCCCAACAAAAGAGAGTATCATTGAGCATTATATATAGAGAAAAATAGAAAACACTGCCAAATTAATCTTTTCCTAACACACAGCCGTTACTTACGCCTAGAGGGGTTGGAAATATTTTCGGTATATCTCTAACTAAATAATAAAATCTGCGTGTGGTCTATTAGCGACATAGCTGCTGGATCCCTCACTGTCAAAGGCAATTGAAAGAAAACGATCATAAGCACCGGGAGTGGGGTGCACTTGCGCTCCCTAATATGAATGAAAATACTCAGAAAATGATTAAAGAACAAAAATTTTATTAATAAATTCAATATATGAATAATAACTTAAGGCGCCTGTGTTTTTGTCCAAATTGGTTCAACACCTTGTCAATGAAATATAGTATCCTTAGTTAGTAAGTAATAAGTGTTATATATAATGTATAAAAAAACACCAGATGTATGTACCTCCCTTAAAGTAATCCTGCCGGCGTACATGAACACGACAATCTCATCAGGTAACAGCAACCAACATTATAACATTGAATCCAAACCACGAACATTGCCACAGCTTACTGTAGGCTTTAGATTCGAATAATTTGTTTTTAATTCAGAATAACGCCAAACTACATCCGTAATCATTTCGAATCCATGAAAATAACTTACCTTTAAATAAGTACTAATTTGCGGAAACTATTATTTTTATATAATAGCTTTACGAAGTCACACCACAATTAAAAGTTACTTATTTTACTGCTGCGATTATTCCAGTACATTTATGGAAACCATATGAACATTTGATCAATGGTTCTAACACGAATCACATTCAACGGAAAACGGATAAATTTTAACACTTTTCCTTAATTTCTCGGCTATTCGCATTTTCAAACATGCCCTGTAATACTCCTGAAACCGCGTCAAAATTCGACCAACGTCTTTTACTTGAATTGCGTTCAGCGAAACAAATAAAGATCAGACACTGCTTTTGGTTATGTATTTATAATTGTATTCTTTATTTCTCTTGTTCCCGACATCTCTTACCTCATTTTACTCTTCGTACTCTGGGCTGCTCATTGGTCAAAACTCAATGAAAATCATAGGAGATGTATTTGCATGAATTTCGATCTACGAGACATAATTGGCTTCTCGCAGCCAAAATGTTTATAGCTAAATATATAAATTCAAGAAGCCATCCAACTTCCTATATTGTAATTTCGATCAGACCTGTCCTTGTTTTCCATATCTTATTTAAATTAGCTAATTTTAATAACCAAATAATTTTCAAAGTTTATGCTCCTCTGTTCAAAACAATAATATATACATATATATATATATAAATAAACGTGATTTTCAATATATTTCACTTTTTAGCCACCACTGCCTAGCACAGATCACAGGTCCTTGTGTGTGGAAGTAGCATGGAGTTTCCTGTCGTGCACAACGTTGACCGAATGTCGATAGCTGTGGGGATGTGGGCGATATGATGGTTAAAAGTGGTCGATGCAGGGCATTTTCGTATTTCAAAGACATGTGTCTCCGTATATGTCACTCTACTGCCACAACTACATAGCAAAGAGTAATGGTGTTTGTGTGTGGTATTGGTATCCAGGGGCACATCGAGGGGGGCGGCAAAACGAGCGATCGACAGTCGCCGCCCCGCGATAGTTACCACTCTATTGTCGCGGCGACGAAATTTGGGGCGCATTATGTAGCGGGTGACCTTTTTTTTTTTTAGCTCAATAGCTGCTTTCGGCGGCCGCCGACACTCGGGATGGCAACAATGGGGGCGGAAAATAATGTTCGAAGGGGCGCCAATCTATGTTTTTGACCCGGTTCGGAAATTTCCTAGATTCACCACTGACTGTAGTTAGACAGGGGGCGGCATAATCGATATTACACGCGGGCGCTGAAACACCTAGCGGCGGGCCTGTTGGTACCGTGTCTCCTATCTTTTACTATGGTGGTGAGATGTCGGTAGGTATAGGGGTGTAGGAGATATGGTGGTTGATAGTTATGGTGGCTGAAAATCGCCGATCAAAGATATTTTCGGATTTCGACCACAGACATGCTTGTCCGTAAATTTTTGCTTTCCTGCCTGAACCATGTAGCACAGATGACTGGCGTTTCTGTGTGGTAACAGTATCAGGTCTCCCATCGTGCACTATGGTGGTTAGATGTCGGTAGCTGTCAAATCTAAATTCTTTACAAACGCGATCGAAGTCGTGGGTACCACCTAGTTAACAGTAAAAAATAAAAATAAACTTCTGTGAACTTATCTTCGTCAGTAACGGTTTTAAAAAAAAACTATTCGTTATTTTATTTGTTCTGCTGTTTGACTACTGTGATTATTAGGCACCAGAAGATTAACTATTACAGCAACTCGTTCAGATATTAGAAACGTAGCAGAAGAAATCTAATACAAGGAGTCCAGAAGATACCTTTCTGTTTTCAAAGTATAATATAAAATAAACTATTGAACATAGGACCGTGCGGTTTGTATCATCCTATAAAACAACTTAAAACATTTTTTTGTGTAATTTTGTCTAATTTGGTGCTTTAATTTTGTTTCAGATGTTGAATGCTTATCAAAAATTACTATTTCACAAGAGGAAGCTAAATGCGAGGTGTGGGATGCTGAAACATCGTCACAAGATATTTCCAATATATGTCTGTAGGCTGCCAACGGATTTAAAAGCAATTAAGATTTGGTATGACAAATATCTAGCCACTGTTATTGTAAACAGCCAATCAGGTTTGTGAGTTCTTGGACAGATCCTTTCCACAGCGATGGATAGGACGAGATGGTCTGATCAAGTGGCAGCCACGATCTGTACACATATACCATCTGGAGTTCTTTCTGTGGGGTTTTGTGAAAGACGTTGCGCATGCTTCACATGTATGTGACGTTGGTGATCTCCGCAGAAGAATTGTGGATGCAGTCGGTTTATCACTCCAGGCATGTTTGGGCGCACATGAACCGAGAATGAGTATCGCCTACACATTTTGAGGGCTACTAATTGAGCACACGTAGAAGTTCACTGATCTATTGTGTAAAACTTTTTCAGTTGCTTTATAGGATTCTGATGACCGCAGAGTTCTATATTTCTAGCTGTATATATTATACTTTAAAATCAGGAATATTTCATCTGGACACCCTGTATTTTAAATCAATTTCTGACTGCACAGGAATGAAATTATTAAGATCAATCCAGAAATTTAAGGCCCTTATGATGTTGAAATATTCAGCTGATCTTGATATTGTTTAAATTCAGGATGTATTGTACGGAAACTTGTGGCAGAAACCACATTCGACATATTTTTCAAAAGCGTGTACTCAAGTCTGTCCCAAACAGATGACATTCTTTCTTCTGTTCTTGTTGATGAAGCCTTTGTATGATGTGAAATAGTTATGTTCCACAGTAATGTCTTTCGACATACACTGATCAGCCAAAACATTATGACCGCCTGATTTTTAATGTGTTGGTCCATATTTGGGGTGCAATACAGCAGCGATTCGGCGTGGCATGGATTCGAAAAGTCCTCGTTAGGTTTCCAGAGTTGTCTGGCACCAGATGTAAAGCGGGATACGCGGCGATCTGTGGCAGATCTGACAGCAGAGTGTGCTACGAAACACTTGTGCCTCAATCAGCATTCTACTCTGTTCGAATCATTCTGAAGGAGATGTACCTGGCTATTGTGGCAGAGGTAGTAGGGCCATTTCATTTTCTCTGGGGCCTACAGATTAACGTGGAATTTTAGCCACGGAACGTCCAGGTGTAGCTCATATAATCAAATACAACTCCTAAAAAAACCGGCTCCCCACGGGATTTGAATTACGACCCCCTCCAATCAATTTTCGTTTTTAATATTATTACAATTATTATTATGCTATTATTTAACTTTTACTAATTATAGGTGTCTTAAATATTTGTATAAATGTCTGTAACCTGTTGTAAGTACACAGATTAGTATTTTCTTTTGTAATCGGGGCATCTTCAGCGTCTTTAAGAATTTGTATCTAGTCTCTTTGGCCCGCAACTGCTGGGCATTATTAAGAGTTTGCTGGCCGAGAGAGCTAGGCCGATGTGTTACACAGCGTACATAATGTCGCGTGACGCAAGTTTGTACTTCACTGGAAGGAAGCTATAATAATAGTTTATAAAATGTATTGAGAAGTTTGACTAGATATTATATGAGTGTAAATCAGTGATTCTAGTAGCGGAGTTTATTAAATCCATTTGTTTTGATGAGAACAGTGCATCTTCATTTGTGCCTTCGCAACAATCTCTTTGTTGTCGGTTACATAATTAGCTATATTAATCAAAAATTGTCTAATCTGACGGCTTCCACGTGTTGAGTGACGACAAAATGGGCCTGAGTCATCCAAAATCATGTCGTCATCACCTATCAGTGAGGCAATACTAATAATCAATATAGATCTCGGAGAGCTGTCTTGGATAATGGTGAAGCTTAAATTTGGCGAAACCTGGCAGGATATTATATTTGGTTTACCACTGCCACACTAATTTTGTGGAAAACTTATACACTCTAACGTTGATAATTTTGTTCTGAAAATGCCATTGCTAATTTACTCTATTTGCTTCTCCAGGCGAATGCGGGGATGGATCCTTCAAAATGCCATGGCCGATTTCCTTCCCGTTTCGTGCCCCCCATCCTTTCCAGCCTCAAAAATAATAATAATTCAGTGTGGTCATAATGACCTGCAGATAGGGTTTCTATTGGTTGCGCATTACTCCCGTATTGTAGCCGCCTTAACCTAACCCCACCATCCTACCAGGTACAGGGAACCTCCACCAACTTGAGAAGTGAAAATCCACGTATCTAATTGCGCAGCAATATATTTCACCAGAAAGAGACTAATAATAGACAAAAAAACTTACTATGATGGGGCAAGAAATAGATTAGTCATCTGAAACTAAATAACTTCGAGTCACCATTGACAAATAGCTTCTCTTTCGAAAACACATCTTAGACAGAAGAAAACATGGCACCGCTATACTCCAAAAAACTTTTTCCAATCCTGTATAGCTCGGAACTAGCCACGACAACAAAGCTTAGGATATACAAGGCTGTTATCCTCCCCTTCATACTATACGGATGCCAGGTGTGGCGAACTGCAGCTAAATCCAACATAGACCATCTTCAGCGACTTCAGAATAGATACCTAAGAATAGTACTAAGAGCACCCATATACATACCAAATAACTTCCTCCACGACACAGCAAACATAAATCCACTTCATGTAGAAATTTTCAGACAAACACAAAAACTTTATGACAGAATAGATAAAATTAAACAAAATGACGAAAGGCTCCATACCATTGGCACAACAATGCAAGGCACTGGTGCGCCTATAAAATGCCACTGAGTATTATATATATTAGGCAGAAGGGAACTGATATGATCATAAGAAAACTGTAGGGGTTTTTCACATAAGCTCGTCTTTGACGAACCATAGCCATGTTTTCCCCTCAAAGAGAAATAAAAAGAGTCCCCAAGAATTTCTTCGTCCTAAACAGAGTTACACGTAAAGTAGAGCTACCACGGTAGCGGGACTTTCACAAACGCGCCGAAAGGCAGAGACAAAAAAAAAGCGCACAGGGAACCTACACTTTATCGTGGGATTGGAACTACGGAAGGGTTCTAACGTACTTCACATTACACAGCAAGCTGAAGCATAAGTGAAGGTCGAGCTAAGCGTCTTTGAAAATCCCCGGCGAGACAAGGATTCGAACCGGGGACCTTTCGAACTGCAGCCTGACGCTTAACCACTGTGCCACCAGGCTGCTCTTCACACTCTAATGACCTCGACGTCGACGACCCGTAAGCAAAAAAGAAAAAACAAAAAGGAAAAGTAATGAGGACATGGTTCTCAGATATGATGATTTACAGTCCCAACAAAAGAGAGTATCATTGAGCATTATATATACAGATAAGTAGAAAACACTGCCAAATTAATCTTTTCCTAACACACAGCCGTTACTTACGCCTAGTGGGGTTGGAAATGTTTTCGGTATATCTCTAACTAAATAATAAAATTTACATGTGGCCTTTAGCGACATAGCTGCTCAATTCCTCACTGTCAAAAGCAATTGAACGACGACGATCATGGGCACCGGGAATGGGGTGCACTCGCGCTCAATACTATGAAAGAAAATACACAGAAAATGATTAAGGAACAAAAATTTTATTAATAATTTCACTATTTGAATGTTAACTTAAGGCGTCTGTGTTGTTGTCCAAATTGGTTCATCACCTTGTCAGTAACATAAAGTATCCTCAGTTAGTAAGTAATAACTGTTGTATATAATGTATAAAAAAAACACCAGATGTTTGTACCTCCCTTAAAGTAATCCTGCCGGCGTACATGAACACGACAATCCCATCAGGTAACAGCGACCAACAGTATAACATTGAATCCAAACCACGAACATGCCACCGCTTACTGTAGGCTTTAGTTTCGAATAATTTGATTTTAATTCAGTATAACACCAAACCACATCGGTAAATATTTCGAATGTTGGAAAATAACATGCCTTTAAATAGGTACTAATTTGCGGAAACTATTATTTTTATATCTTAGCTTTACGAAGTCACACCACAATTAAAAGTTTTACTGCTGCGATTATTACAGTACATTTATGGAAACCATATAAACATTTGATCAATAGTTCTATCACAAAACGAAATAAACGGAAAATGGATTAATTACAATAAATTTATGTCTCGGTTATTCGCATTCTCAAACATGGCCTGTAAAACTCCTGAAACCGCGTCAAAATTCGACCAACGTCTTTTACCTGAATTGCGTTCAGCGAAACATATAAAGATCAGACACTGCTTTTGGTTATGTATTTATAATTGTATTCTTTATTTCTCTTGTTCCCGACAGCTCTTACCTCATTTTATTCTTCGTACTCTGGGCTGCTCATTGGTCAAAACTCAATGAAAATCATAGGAGATGTATTTGCATGAATTTTGATCTACGATACATAAGTGGTTTCTCGCAGCCAAAATGTTTACAGCTAAATATATAAATTCAAGAAGCCATCGATCTTCGTATTTTGTAATTTCGATCAGACCTTTCCTTGTTTTCCATATCTTATTTTATTTAGTTAATTTTAATAACCAAATAATTTTCAAAGTTTATGCTCCTCTGTTCTAAACAATAATATATACATATATATATATATAAATAACGTTATTTTCAATATATTTCACGTTTTAGCCACCACTGCCTATCACTGATCACAGGTCTTTGTGTGTGGAAGTAGCATGGAGTTTCCTGTCGTGCACAACGTTGGCCGAATGTCGATAGCTGTGGGGATGTAGGCGATATTATGGTTAAAAGTGGTCGATGCAGGGCATTTTCGTATTTCAAAGACATGTGTCTCCGTATATGTCACTCTACTGCCACAACTACATAGCAAAGAGCAATGGTGTTTGTGTGTGGTATTGGTATCGTGTCTCCTATCTTGTACTATGGTGGTTATATGTCGGTAGGTATAGGGGTGTAGGAGATATGGTGGTTGATAGTGGTCGAACTATGGCACTTTCATATTTCTACCAAAAACGTATGTGTCATGGAGTATCACTTTTCAGCCAAATCTATCTAGCGCAGATTACTGGTGTTTGTGTGTGGTAGCAGCACAGGGTCACCCGTCGCTAACAATGTTGGCTGAATTTCAGAAACTGTGGTGGTGTGGGAGATATGGTGGCTGAAAATGGCCGATCAAAGATATTTCCGTATTTCGGCCAAAGACATGTGTCTCCGTATAAGTCACTCTGCTGCCACAACTACATAGCATAGACAATTGATGTCTGTGTGTGGTAGTGGTATCGTGTCTCCTATCGTGTACCATGGTGATCAGTAGTCGATACCTATTGGGGTGTGGGATATATGGTGGTTGAAACTGGTCAACTTGCGGCACTTTCATATTTCTTCCAAAAACGTACATGTCTTGGTGTATCTCTTTTCAACCAAAACTATATAGCGCTGATCACTTGTGTTTGTGTGTGGTAGTAGCACAAAGTCACCCATCAATAACAACGTTGGCCGAATTTCGGTAACTGTGGGAGTGTGGGTGATATGGTGGTTGAATGTGGTCGATCAAAGATATTTTCGTATTTCGACCAAAGACATGTGTGGCCGTATATTTTTTTTTCTGCCTGAACTACGTAGTGCAGGTGACTGGCGTTTCTGTGTGGTAACAGCATCAAGTCTCCCATCGTGCAGTATGGTGGCTAGGTGTCGGTAGCTGTCGAATCCAAATTCTTTACAAACGCGAACGAAGTCGTGTGTACCACCTAGTTAATAGTAAAAAATAAACTTCTGTGAACGAATATTTGTCAGTAACGGTTTTTTTTTTTTTTAATATTCGTTATTTTATATGTTCTGCTGTTTGACTACTGCGATTATTAGGCACCAGAAGATTAACTATTACAGCATCTCGTTCAGATATTAGAAACGTAGCAGAAGATACCTCCCTGTTTTCAAAGTATAATATAAAATAAACTATTGAATATTGGACCTTGCGGTTTGTATCATTCTATAAAACAACTTAAAACATTCTTTGTGTAATTTTTTCTAATTTGGTGTTTTAAATTTGTTTCAGATGTTGAAGGCTTATCAAAAATTACTATTTCACAAGAGGAAGCCAAAGGCGAGTTGTGGGATGCTGAAACATCGTCGCTAGAAATTTTCAATATATGTCTGTAGGGTGCCAACGGATTTAAAAGCAATTATGATTTGGTGTGACAAATTTCTAGAAACTGGTATTGTAAATAGACAATCAGGTTTGTGAGTTCTTGGACAGAACATTTCTACACCGATGGATAGGACGCGATCTCCAGACATATACCATATGGATTTCTTTCTGTGGGGTTATGCTGAAAGACGTTGTGCATGCTCCACATGTATGTGATGTTGGTGATCTCCACAGAAGAATTGTGGATGCAATCGGTTTATCACTCCAGGCATGTTTGGGCGCACATGAACCGAGAATGAGTATCGCCTAGACATTTTGAGGGCTACTATCTGAGCACACGTAGAAGTTCACTGATCTATTGTGTAAAACTTTTTCAGTTGCTTTAGAGGATTGTGATGACCGCAGAGTTTTATATTTCTAGCTCTTTATATTATACTTTAAAATCAGGAATGGAACCCTGTATTTTAAATCAATTTCTGAAAGCACAGGAATAAAATGATTAAGATCAATTCAGAATTTTAGGTTGAAATAATCAGCTGATCTTGATGGTGTTTAAATTCAGCATGCATT
Organism: Vandiemenella viatica; assembly: GCA_031002005.1. Taxonomy (NCBI): domain Eukaryota; kingdom Metazoa; phylum Arthropoda; class Insecta; order Orthoptera; family Morabidae; genus Vandiemenella; species Vandiemenella viatica. The sequence goes on from JARYHS010012519.1 coordinate 114,202,704, forward strand.
GTTCGAAAACTTGTGGCAAAAACCTCATTCGACATACTTTTCAAAAGCGTGTACTCACGTCTGTCCCAAACAGAGATCATTCTTTCTTCTGTTCTTGTTGACGAAGCCTTTGTATGATGTGAAATAGTTATGTTCCACAGTAATGTCTTTCGACATACACTGATCAGCCAAAACATTATGACCACCTGATTTTTAGTGTGTTGGTCCATATTTGGGGTGCAATACAGCAGCGATTCGTTGTGGCATGAATACGAAAAGTACTTGTTATGATTCCAGAGTTGTCTGGCACCAGATGCCTACGCACACGTCACGCAATTCCCTTAAATTACGGGCCGGTGGTTTGTGGGCGCGGCCACTGGGAACGAGCATCTCGGAAACGGTGAGGCTGGTCGGCTGTTCGCGTGCTACTGTAATGATCATCTATGCAGAGCGGTTGAGGGACGGTGAAACCACGACTGGGCGACAAGGTGGTGGACGTCCACGCCTCATTACAGAACGTGGAGGTCGGAGGCTTACCCACTTTGTAAAGCGGGATACGCGGCGATCTGTGGCAGATCTGACAGCAGAGTGTGCTACGAAACACTTGTGCCTCAATCAGCATTGTACTCTGATCGAATCATTCTGAAGGAGATGTACCTTGCTATTGTGGCAGAGGTGGTAGGGCCATTTCATTTTCTCTGGGGCCTACAGTTTAACGTGGAATTAGAGCCACGGAACGTCCAGGCGTAGCTGATATAATCAAATACAACTCCTAAAAAATCCGGCTCCCAACGGGATTTGAATTGCGACCCCCTCCAATCAATTTTCGTTTTTAATATTATTACAATTATTATTATGTTATTATTTGACTTTTACTAATTATAGGTGTCTTAAATATTTGTATAAATGTCTATAACCTGTTGTAAGTACACAGATTAGTATTATCTTTTGTAATCTTGGCATCTTCAGCGTCTTTAAGAATTTATATCTAGTCTCTTTGGCCCGCAACTGCTGGGCATTATAAAGAGTTGTCTGGCCGAGAGAGCTAGGCCGATGTGTTACACCGCGTACATAATGTCGCGTGACGCATGTTTGTACTTCACTGGAAGGAAGCTATAATAATAATTTATAAAATGTATTGAGAAGTTTGACTAGATATTATATGAGTGTAAATCAGTGATTCTAGTAGCGGAGTTTATTAAATCCATTTGTTTTGATGAGAACAGTGCATCTTCATTTGTGCCTTCGCAACAATCTCTTTGTTGTCGGTTACATCATTAACTATATTAATCAAAAATTGTCTAATCTGACGGCTTCCACGTGTTGAGTGACGACAAAATGGGCCTGAGTCATCCAAAATCATTTCGTCATCACCTATCAGTGAGGCAATACTAATAATCAATATAGATCTCGGAGAGCTGTCTTGAATAATGGTGAAGCTTAAATTTGGCGAAACCTGGCAGGATATTATATTTGGTTTACCACTGCCACACTAATTTTGTGGAAAACTTATACACTCTAACGTTGATAATTTTGTTCTGAAAATGCCATTGCTAATTTACTCTATTTGCTTCTCCAGGCGAATGCGGGGATGGATCCTTCAAAATGCCATGGCCGATTTCCTTCCCGTTTCGTGCCACCCATCCTTTCCATCCTCTAAAATAATTATAATTCAGTGTGGTCATAATGACCTGCAGATAGGGTTTCTATTGGTTGCGCATTACTCCCGTATTGTAGCCGCCTTAACCTAACCCCACCATCCTACCAGGTACAGGGAACCTCCACCAACTTGAGAAGTGAAAATTTACGAATCTAATTGCGCAGCAATATATTTCACCAGAAAGAGACTAATAATAGACAAAAAAACTTACCATCATGGGGCAAGAAATAGATTAGTCATCTGAAACTAAATAACTTCGAGTCACCATTGACAAATAGCTTCTCTTTCGAAAACACATCTTAGACAGAAGAAAACAGGACACCGCTATACTCCAAAAAACTTTTTCCAATGCTGTATACCTCGGAACTAGACACGACAACAAAGCTTAGGATATACTAGGCCGTTATCCTCCCCTTCATACTATACGGATGACAGGTGTGGCGAACTGCAGCTAAATCCAACATAGACCATCTTCAGCGACTTCAGAATAAATACCTAAGAATAGTACTAAGAGCACCCATATACACACCAAATAACTTCCTCCACGACACAGCAAACATAAATCCACTTCATGTAGAAATTTTCAGACAAACAGAAAAACTTTATGACAGAGTAGATAAAATTAAACAAAATGACGAAAGGCTCCATACCATTGGCACAACAATGCCAAGGCACTGGTGCGTCTATAAAATGCCACTGAGTATTATATATATTAGGCAGAAGGGAACTGATATGATCATAAGAAAACTGTAGGGGTTTTTCACATAAGGGCGTCTTTGACGAACCATATCCATGGTTTCCCCTCAAAGAGTAATAAAAAGAGTCCCCAAGAATTTCTTCATCCTAAACAGAGTTACACGTAAAGTAGAGCTACCACGGTAGCGGGACTTTCACAAACGCGCCGAAAGGCGGAGACAAAAAAAAAAACGCACAGGGAACCTACACTTTATCGTGGGATTGGAACTACGGAAGGGTTCTAACGTACTTCACATTACACAGCAAGCTGAAGCATAAGTGAAGGTCGGGCTAAGCGCCTTTGAAAATCCCCGGCGAGACAAGGATTCGAACCGGGGACCTTTCGAACTGCAGCCAGACGCTTAACCACTGTGCCACCAGGCTGCTCTCCATCCTCTAATGACCTCGACTTCGACGACCCGTAAGCAAAAAAGAAAAAACAAAAAGGAAAAGTAATGAGGACATGGTTCTTAGATATGATGATTTACAGTCCCAAAAAAAGAGAGTATCATTGAGCATTATATATACAGATAAGTAGAAAACACTGCCAAATTAATCTTTTCCTAACACACAGCCGTTACTTACGCCTAGTGGGGTTGGAAATGTTTTCGGTATATCTCTAACTAAATAATAAAATTTACGTGTGGCCTTTAGCGACATAGCTGCTCAATTCCTCACTGTCAAAAGCAATTGAACGACGACGATCATGGGCACCGGGAGTGGGGTGCACTTGCGCTCAATACTATGAAAGAAAATTCACAGAAAATGATTAAGGAGCAAAAATTTTATTAATAATTTCACTATTTGAATGTTAACTTAAGGCGCCTGTGTTGTTGTCCAAATTGGTTCATCACCTTGTCAGTAACATATAGTATCCTCAGTTAGTAAGTAATAAGTGTTGTATATAATGTATAAAAAAACACCAGATGTATGTACCTCCCTTAAAGTAATCCTGCCGGCGTACATGAACACGACAATCCCATCAGGTAACAGCGACCAACAGTATAACATTGAATCCAAACCACGAACATTGCCACAGCTTACTATAGGCTTTAGTTTCGAATAATTTGATTTTAATTCAGTATAACACCAAACCACATCCGTAAATATTTCGAATGCTGGAAAATAACTTGCCTTTAAATAGGTACTAATTTGCGGAAACTATTATTTTTATATCTTAGCTTTACGAAGTCACACCACAATTAAAAGTTTTACTGCTGCGATTATTACAGTACATTTATGGAAACCATCAATAGTTCTATCACGAAACGCATTAAACGGAAAATGGATTAATTACAACACTTTAAATTTATTTCTCGGCTATTCCCATTCTCAAACATGCGCTGTAATACTCCTGGAACCGCGTCAAAATTCGACCAACGTCTTTTACCTGAATTGCATTCGGCAAAACATATAAAGATCAAACTCTGCTTTTGGTTATGTATTTATAATTGTATTCTTTATTTCTCTTGTTCCCGACAGCTCTTACCTCATTTTACTCTTCGTACTCTGGGCTGCTCATTGGTGAAAATCATAGGAGATATATTTGCATGAATTTCGATCTACGAGACATAAGTGGTTTCTCGCAGCCAAAATGTTTACAGCTAAATATATAACTTCAAGAAGCCATGGGAGGAGGCCTATTATGGCCTCCTAACTATCATTCGGGAGGACCGGGGTTAAACTCGGTTCGGCCATCCTGTCTGAGGTTTTCCGTGGTTTCCCTCAGACAATTAGGCGAATGCTGGGATGGTTCCCTAGAAGGCCACGGCCGACCTTCCATCCCCCTTCCCTCCCCGTAGTAGTAGATTGGCTGAAAAGAGTCCCCTATGACTCTCCAGCAGCCCGCCTCCCAGCCTTCTGCTGGGAGGAATGAAATTGAAAAAAAAAAAAAAAAAAAAAAAAAAAAAATCAACTTTGAATTTTATAATTTCTATAATTCCTTTCCTAGTTTTCCATATCTTATTTTTAATTAGTTAATTTTAGTAACCAAATAATTTTCAAAGTTCATGTCCCTCTGTTCTAAGCAATAGTATATATATATATATATAAACTTGATTTTCCATATTTTTCACTTTTTAGCCACCACTGCCCATCACAGATCACAGGTCCTTGTGTGTGGAAGTAGCATGGAGTTTCCTGTCGTGCACAACGTTGGCCGAATGTCGATAGCTGTGGGGATGTGGGCGATATGATAGCTAAAGGTGGTCGATGCAGGGCATTTTCGTATTTCAACCAAAGACATGTGTCTCCGTATATGCCACTCTACCGCCACAACTACATAGCATAGAACAATGGTATTTGTGTGTGGTAGTGGTATCGTGTATCCTATCGTGTACTAGGGTGGTTAGATGTCGGTTGGTATAGGGGTTTGGGAGATATGGTGGTTGAAAGTGGTCGAACTGCGGCACTTTCGTATTTCTACCAAAAACGTATGTGTTATGGTGTATCACTTTTCAGCCAAATCTATCTAGCGCAGATTACTGGTGTTTGTGTGTGGTAGCAGCACAGGGTCACCCGTCGCTAACAATGTTGGCTGAATTTCAGAAACTGTGGTGGTGTGGGAGATATGGTGGCTGAAAATGGCCGATCAAAGATATTTCCGTATTTCGGCCAAAGACATGTGTCTCCGTATAAGTCACTCTGCTGCCACAACTACATAGCATAGACAATTGATGTCTGTGTGTGGTAGTGGTATCGTGTCTCCTATCGTGTACCATGGTGATCAGTAGTCGATACCTATTGGGGTGTGGGATATATGGTGGTTGAAACTGGTCAACTTGCGGCACTTTCATATTTCTTCCAAAAACGTACATGTCTTGGTGTATCTCTTTTCAACCAAAACTATATAGCGCTGATCACTTGTGTTTGTGTGTGGTAGTAGCACAAAGTCACCCATCAATAACAACGTTGGCCGAATTTCGGTAACTGTGGGAGTGTGGGTGATATGGTGGTTGAATGTGGTCGATCAAAGATATTTTCGTATTTCGACCAAAGACATGTGTGGCCGTATATTTTTTTTCTGCCTGAACTACGTAGTGCAGGTGACTGGCGTTTCTGTGTGGTAACAGCATCAAGTCTCCCATCGTGCAGTATGGTGGCTAGGTGTCGGTAGCTGTCGAATCCAAATTCTTTACAAACGCGAACGAAGTCGTGGGTACCACCTAGTTAATAGTATAAAATAAACTTCTGTGAACGAATATTTGTCAGTAAAGGTTTATTTTTTTTTTTTTTAATATTCGTTATTTTATATGTTCTGCTGTTTGACTACTGCGATTATTAGGCACCAGAAGATTAACTATTACAGCATCTCGTTCAGATATTAGAAACGTAGCAGAAGATACCTCCATGTTTTCAAAGTATAATATAAAATAAACTATTGAATATCGGACCTTGCGGTTTGTATCATTCTATAAAACAACTTAAAACATTCTTTGTGTAATTTTTTCTAATTTGGTGTTTTAATTTTGTTTCAGATGTTGAAGGCTTATCAAAAATTACTATTTCACAAGAGGAAGGCAAAGGCGAGTTGTGGGATGCTGAAACATCGTCACTAGAAATTTTCAATATATGTCTGTAGGGTGCCAACGGATTTAAAAGCAATTATGATTTGGTGTGACAAATTTCTAGAAACTGGTATTGTAAATAGACAATCAGGTTTGTGAGTTCTTGGACAGAACATTTCTACACCGATGGATAGGACGCGATCTCCAGACATATACCATATGGATTTCTTTCTGTGGGGTAATGCTGAAAGACTTTGCGCATGCTTCACATGTATGTGATGTTGGTGATCTCCGCAGAAGAATTGTGGATGCAATCGGTTTATCACTCCAGGCATGTTTGGGCGCACATGAACCGAGAATGAGTATCGCCTACACATTTTGAGGGCTACTAACTGAGCACACGTAGAAGTTCACTGATCTATTGTGTAAAACTTTTTCAGTTGCTTTACAGGATTGTGATGACCGCAAAGTTTTATATTTCTAGCTCATTATATTATACTTTAAAATCAGGAATGGACACCCTGTATTTTAAAACAATTTCTGAAAGCACAGGAATGAAATGATTAAGATCAATCCAGAATTTTAAGGCCCTTATGATGTTGAAATATTCAGCTGATCTTGATATTGTTTAAATTCAGCATGTATTGTACGAAAACTTGTGGCAGAAACCTCATTCGACATATTTTTCAATAGCGTGTACTCACGTCTGTCCCAAACAGATGACATTCTTTCTTCTGTTCTTGTTGACGAAGCCTTTGTATGAGGTGAAATAGTTATGTTCCACAGTAATGTCTTTCGACATACACTGATCAGCCAAAACATTATGACCGCCTGATTTTTAGTGTGTTGTTCCATATTTGGGGTGCAATACAGCAGCGATTTGGCGTGACATGGATTCGAAAAGTCCTTGTTAGGTTTCCAGTGTTGTCTGGCACCAGATGTCTACGCACAGGTCACGCAATTCCCTTAAATTACGGGCCGGTGGTTTGTGGGCGTGGCACCTGGGAACGAGCATCTCAGAAACGGTGAGGCTGGTCGGCTGTTCGCGTGCTACTGTAATAATCATCTATGCAGAGCGGTTGAAGGATGGTAAAACTACGACTGCGCAACAAGCTGAGGGATGCCCACGCCTCATCACAGAATGTGGAAGTGGGAGGCTTAACCGCTTTGTAAAGCGGGATAGGTGACGATCTGTGGCAGATCTGACAGCAGAGTGTGCTCCGAAGAACTTGAGCCTGCACCAATATTGTACTCTGGTCGAATCTTCGCGAAGGATATGTACCAGCCTATTGTTTTAGAGGCAGCAAGGTGTAACTATTTTAAATTATTTTCTTTGTCTTGATTACTGTCTAGTTAAGTATTGAAGAAAATGTTTACTTATAGAGTTACTTTCAAAAAGCGATGAAGATTCCAAATTAACCTAGATCACAGTCGCCAGTCTGGTTAGCTTCAGTAGTAGAAATAACAGCTTTCAAAGTTTAGTTACACACAATAAATTAGTGCACTTTTGCAACTTTCTTTTTTATTTCATGGTAAAAGTTGTTCTTCGCTACAGAAGCAAACTGCCAGACATTTCGTCTCCCAAAGTTGCAGGTTCATTTACTTTTAAAGGTAGGAAAATTGTTAATAATTACATTACATTTAATCCAGATTAACACTTAAGAAATCACGTCCAAAGCTGGTCAACATTTCACTACAATTCACACGCCATGACTCGTCATCGATAATCCTACAATGCCTCTACTTCAAAGAGCTTATATTACCAGCTTATCGATACCTGTAAGTTCTGTGAAATTAAATAAAAATTACACTAAAGGCATTATGCCTGTTCTATTACAAAGGGCAATTTCTTTTCTCAGGGGCCTACAGTTTAACGTGGAATCAGAGCCACGGAACGTCCCGCAGTAGCTCATACAATCAAATACAACTCCTAAAAAGCCGGCTCCCCACGGGATTTGAACCCACGACCGGAGAGAGAAACTTCGAAAGTACGAGTTAACCGCTGAGCTACCAGACCGCCTTCTTTTGAAGCATACGCGTGCTACTGTGGGTTTGTATGAGCAATGTTGACAGTAATTAAGGTGAGGAGGAAAAAAGTAGAGGATTTAGGTTATTTCAAATCTAACAGTATTTTTCTGTTTGTTTTAAAGTATACTTATGCATCAAAATCTGATTAAAACTGTGTGTTCCAAAAAGCGTCCAACGCGCAATCATACCCGCAACAGGTTATTGCATGTAGGTGACTCGAATTCATAGATTTACCCCAAGCCTTCAGCCTGCCCACAGAAGTTATCATCTCATAATTCTAATGGTGAAATTTTGTGCTTCATTTAAAAACTTAGAGAAAATCATCACTCAAGTTGAAGTTCGCGCATGTTTAGAAGTTATTAAAATGATTCAACTAAATGCATGTATCAATATTAATAATCAATAATGTAGCTATAAATTACACATGTCTTATTTCCTTTCTGATCCATTTGGACTACATAACTATGAAGTTTCGATTTATCCGTCACTGAACTTTCTTAAACTCGCACGAAAAATTCAGTGTACGTGTGAAGTGATACGTTAAGAACCGTGTGATGTTATGCGGCATACCATAAGGGGAAGGCGAGATGGAGGAATTACGTACAAAACCCAGATCCGAAACCCGTCAGAGTGGCTCTTTGCGCTAAAGCGCCGCATACTGGATGTAGGAAGTACAACGGGGTCGGGAACGACGCCAGGCCCCGCCAACGGTCTCTCCTGACTGTGTATTATCTTGGTTCTCGGGGTGGAGCCGCGTCGATATATTTAAACCTAACGTTTCTGCCATCATACTGTTGCTTGTGATATTTTTTTTATTAATTATTTTTTTAAATTACTGCCTCAACGGCGTTATGTAGCCCCGCTACTGTCTGTAGCTCTATCTACTGGATCATACTGGTTGATTTTGGAATAATTAATATACTCATTAGTGACAAATCCGGCTTTTCCCATTATATATTGACATATAAGGGAAACCCTTGCTTATTCTTGTCGCCTGGTGGGGATGAGCGTAGTTAACAACTGCGTGAGTAGTTGTACGACCATCCCTAGTTGATTTACTTGTGGCTGGCATTGGCAACGGTGGTTGTGTTGATGCTCATAGTGTCTGGTCAGGTGGTTATGATTGGTCTGATGGTCGTGATTGGTCTTATCCTCTGTCGATCTTGGTGGCGTTTGTGATCTTCTCTGTGCTGGTGTGGGGGTGGCTCCTATTGGCGGCCGCTTGCAGCTTCCTCCTCAGTGGGCAGCCCCCATAGCTGGCCGTGTGGTCCGCGGCGCAGTTAGCGCAAGTTGGTATCGCTTCGCGCGCTCTGGTGCACACCAGCACGCTGTGGTTCTCCCCGCAGCGAACGCACCGAACTTGGTTCTGGCTATCCTTCGATCGATGCCAGAATCCCTGGCACCTGAAGCATTGGTCGACAGTGGAAGTACCGGAATCTCCTAGACCACCGTCCTTGCTCAAGAAGCTCGACGTCACGCCAAGTGCAGATCACCAAGAAGAGGCATCGCGAGCGCCGACAGGGTTGACACCAGGCAATCTGCTCGTTACATGCGCGAGCCCATCAGAGCTAGCGGCGGTTAAGGATTTCCTCGAGAGCCACAACATTCAATTCCAGTTCGTCCAGTACGGAGGCGCAGGGCTTCCGACAACTGATAGCATCCCAAAAGCTGCTCCACCATAGGAAGCAACCAACCGAGGAACTGAGGTGATCCGAGATTAAAGCCTCCCTCCACCCCAGGAACCCAAGCAGTCAACGTCATCGGAAATTGAGGCTGTTGAGGTAGCCAATATCCAAGTCAAGAAACAAAATGGCCGGAACACCAAGAAGAATATCCACAAGAAGAAATCATCAGAGGACTGCTTGTGAATGGTCGCTATCGCCCTTATATAGTAGTAGGAAGCTAGTGCGGGCGGGCGCTATTCGTCCGCGGTGACGTCACCGTGCCCAGTGTAGGTGGTAGGATGGGGCCGTTCGTCTTGGTTTTTCCTGAGCAGGTATGACCAAATATGGTCAAGTTGCAAACCACTGTCGGTATTAATGTTGTTCGGCCGTTTTTGTATTTCTAACGCTTCTCTTACCTCCTCACTATGGTTTTTAGGCGTTTTTTCCGCAGCTATTAATGCGAATGCCGGGATACTCCCCAATCTCTTCTTTCACCAACAAAACATACATAGATCACACACATAACATTGTTACTCAGTGCTTAGTAGGTATAATGCCTGTCCATAAAATCACATATCCAAATTTGACCATGCCAATGATGGCCAAAACTCATGACAGGCAGCCAACTGCCATTGGGAAAAGGTAGTGAAGAAGAAGAAAAATAATCCTGAAAAAAATGATGAAGGAAGCAATGATAGTAGGCTACATAGATTCTGCATAAATAAGATGAACAGTTATTATCTTGATGTGTGAGTGGAGACTTTCCCGGCGTACTGATCCAATGTAATCCTCTCGGGTGTCCAGCCGGATGGTGTTGTATAAACACGGCGTTTCGACAGCCAGCTCTGCTACCTTCATCAGGTGACAGGTCTCTTCTAGCTAGTGACAGCCAGCTTGCGACAGCTAGATGAGACCTGACACCAGATGAAGATAGCAAAGTTAGCTGTCGGAACTTTGTGTTTATGCAACACCATTCGGCTGGATACCCGAGAGGATTACGATTATTATGTTTGTTCTCCGTGTGAAACTGCGTCGAGTTATTAATAACTAATTCTGTGGCTGTCACCTATATATAGCGAAGGGATTCCACTGATGAAAGCCACAACCCGATGACTGAAAGGTTAAGTTTTAATAAATCGACTAGGCTCCATCCGGAGAACCAAGATAATATGTACAGGGTGTTACAAAAAGGTACGGCCAAACTTTCAGGAAACGTTCCTCACACACAAACAAAGAAAATATGTTATGTGGACATGTGTCCGGAAACGCTTACTTTCCATGTTAGAGCTCATATTGTGGACGGCTGTGATACAATACGCCATTCTCCAGGGCTGCATCGGCGCATCAGGGATTCCATGCGACGAAGGGTGGATGCATTTATCCTCGCTAACGGAGGACATTTTGAACATTTCCTGTAACAAAGTGTTTGAAGTCACGCTGGTACGTTCTGTTGCTGTGTGTTTCCATTCCATGTTTAATGTGATTTGAAGTGAAGTAATAAAATGAGCTCGAACATGGAAAGTAAGCGTTTCCGGACACATGTCCACATAACATATTTTCTTTGTTTGTGTGTGAGGAATGTTTCCTGAAAGTTTGGCCGTACCTTATTGTAACCCCCTGTATATTGACTGCGTAGACGTCTACGCAGTCAAGATGAACAATATTCTCACTAAAAATTTCCTGTGGAGAGAGAATTGCACAGGACTGATACTACTGCCTGGTTTAGTGGTTACCACAGAAAAATATTTCGTGTTACTGCTAATTCGACTGAATTATCTGGTATGTACAACAGATCATAAACCAGATATTATGGATTATTCCACCTCTAGGTTTTTTTATAGTGCTTTTACAGCACATCAGCTTCAAGGTTATTAGGGCCGAGAGAAGGTCGAAGGGGGGCAAGGCAAAGAACTTGAAGCAATTCAGCTCTGGCCTCTCTAAGGAACATCCTGGTGTTCACTTAATGTGATTTCGACGAGCGGAGCTGGAACCCAAATGCTAGGCCATAATGTTGGTGCTCACCCATCAAGCCGGTTTATTGAAGCCGGTTAGCAATTGCAAGCACACAAAATTTTTTATAAATATAAAAATCGAAATAAAATTGGTAAGGTACTAAATTAAATGCTACTCAGGTGTCCGGGGAGAAAGGGCCAAGAGCATTTTTTTTTTTTTTTTTTTTTTTTTTTTTGTAACTGCTTTACGTCTCTTTTTAACATTGAGGTCTTTAGAGACGGGAAAGGATGGGGGGCAAGGATGGGGGCAAGGAATGGGAAGGAATTTGGCCATGGCCTTTTGAAGGAAGCATCCCGGCATTTGCCTGGAGTGATTTGGGGAAACCATGGAAAACCCAAATCTGGATGCCCGGATGGGGATTCGAACCGCCGTCCTCCCGAATGCTAGGCGAGAACGCTAACCGTTACACCGCCCCGCTCGGTGGCCAAGAGCAGCCTCTCGCAGTTACCGTAGGGTTCTGTAACCTAATTACCTTCGCAGATATGGAAGTGGTAAATCAAACTGGTCTCTTGGGCCAAAACCAATAGCTAGGGTATTCTCATGTTAGACAACGGAATCTGTTTAACATCCTTCAAACGTCGCGTTCCGTTACTGCTCACATAATCAGTCGATTTTGTTACTGGTAGTACATTTCCAATCCTTAAAAATGCAATTCACTCTGTATCGAGAACATCTTCAGTAAAATAATATCAGTACCAACAACGTATCTGATAAATTATAACTTCGGCTCTTTTTCTCACAAACTACAAACTGTATTACTAAATTGTATGGTCGATGTTGGAGACAAGTTTCAATTGGATGTAACGGCGTGTTTAGATATGGTAGCAAAACATGTTAATTTGACAAGCTAGTAACAACGATACCTGGCTGAAGTACCACAAAGTTTTAATTCCGTCAAATATATGACACCCACCTAGAACACAATTTCAAGTGATAAATTTGTTTTTTTGCGCCAGCCGAAGACATTCGTAAACTTTATGTTATTCAATTATAACAGTATGACAAACAGGCGGAAAGTCAGCGGAACAACAACAATAGGTCTTTGTATTCCTGGTATGGTGCACTAGAAACAAAGGAAATAAGCTTGTAAAAGTGGGTATCTTCGCAGAGTAAACACTACTATTTTTCACCTATGCAGGTACTCTCCAAGCATTCCTTAATAAAAGATATTATTTCAGCAAACTACGTAATTCATGCAATTAGTTAAATATGAAATTTTTCAAAATAAAACAGTAGTGTCAACCGAGTATCTGATGGGAATAATTGTTACGAGTAAGATATAACTGAATTTAATTTGATATTGCGATGGAGAGCACGCTCCGGTGGCAATCACCCTTATACCCTTTGTACCCTTCCCTTTAAAAAAAAAAAAAAAAAAAAAAAAAAAAAAAAAAAAACACACACACACACACTGAAATCAAGTACCAGCTTGTGGTCATGATCACCTTTACCTTTCCACACACCTCTCTTAATTCTGCCACCAATATCTTTCCGTGCCTCATCACCAATATACGCCTTGTACACTCCCATGATTCTCTTCACCCCCCTTCAATCTTCCAGTGAATCCCTCTCCAGCTCCTTTATCAATTAGCTAGCGATTGTCTTCTGCGGTAATTTCCAAAGACAAATGTAGCAGCCCTTCTCTGCACCCCCTGCAACTCCTGTAACTGATATCCAAAATGTGGGTACCATACCACACCACCATATTCAAGCAGTGGTCTAACCAATGTTTTGTAACCCAATTCCCTTACTTCTCTAGTTCATCCTGTCATCACTCTTTCCAACAGGTGATGGATTTTGAACCCTTTTCCTACCACCTGTTCAATGTGTTGTGCCGAGTTAAGTTTGTTATCAAATGTTATGTCAAAGTATTTACATTTCTTATTTTCAAAAAGCAATTCCTCTCCCACTTTATATCATAATCAACCTTTAGATATTTATCTGTGTACCTAACAAGCCGGCTCTTTTTTGGATTTATCTTCACCCCATGTTGACTCAGCCAAATAGATATCTTATCTAGAACACCCTGCAGTTGTTAACAGTCTTCTACCGTTTTGATCCTATTATAAAACATTACTAGCTGATACCCGCAACTTCGTACGCGTGAATTAAGAATTTCTTTACCAGAATTGAATATAGAAAGTTGTTGGTAGCGAAGGATTGGTCCATTCCTCCATCCACTTCAGTTGAAAAGAATCAATTTCCAACATATTTAAAAACAGAAAAACAAACGAAGGTGAGGGGATGTGGGGGGGAGGGGGGGTGTTAACTGAAGGCAGCTTTATTTCAGCATGGACATTTCTTCTTTCTTCAGCATGAAGATCCGATTCTTGGGCTATAATAACTTTAGCTGCTCGTGCTCTGCTACAACTACAACTTAGGCCAGTTCACGCCCGCAAGGCATGTCAAAAAAGAAGGCAAAATAAACTGCTGCCAGAAACATTTAAGCAGACACAAAATAATAGGACAGAGAAAATCGATATCTATACTAAATAATACGTTTTTTCTCTAAACGATATTTGTAACAAATTATACACTAACATTATGCGCGAGAAGCATAGCATGAGAAAGCGACGTAACATCATAGACTAACACACACATCCGTCCATCTATCACCATTCGATAAATTCTCAAAATTTCGTGACTACAACTGTTAATCATACCGAAAAAGAAAATGTCCTGTGTCCTCCCTACAGATTTTCTTGTTAAATTCCGTCAAAATCGGTATAGGCATTTTTTGTCAAAACGTAACAAAAGACACAGACTTGCTTCCGCAATTATAGTATAACTATCTCGTACCCGCGACTTCGTACGCGGGGATTAAGAATTTTTTTGCCAGAATTGAATATAGAAAGTTGTTGGTAACGAATGATTGGTCCCAAACAACACCGAGTCGGTATAATATGACAGGAAAGCTATCACTATATCATTCTACCGTCGAACCTGTCTCTTGAAGAGAATCAATTTCCAACATATTTCTGTCACCATTTTGTTACTACAACTGTTAATCGTAATGGAAAAAATTTCCTGTACCCTTCATACAGATTTTCTTGTCAAATTCCACCAATATCGATATAGCCATTTAGTCGTCAAAACGTAACAAAAGACAGACTTACAGTACTTCCGCATTCATGGTATTATTACTGCGGTTCACACACACACACACACACACACATTGACTGCGAACAACCCTTGAGGAATCATTATAATGTAAAAAAGTGTACACCTACAACATTGCAAGATCACCTATGATTTGCTTCGCATTGCACCCCTAACTTTGTAATATCTACAGTTTAACATTCAATCCGAATAACCGACGGCCCAGGCGTCACTCTTACGATCAAAAACAATTTTTATAAATCTTAGCCTCCACAGAGATTTGAACCGGAGACCACGACCCAAACATTAGTAAGCCCGTGCTTTAGCCACTGAGCTACATGACCCCTACACGGAACAACAGTAGAGACCTCCATATCCAACGCGTCTGTCTATCGCCGTTCAGTAGTATTTCGAAATTATGAGACAACATGTATTATTTATACAGATAATTTTTCAACCAAATGTAGACAGTATTTTTCTCCTTGTTTCAAAGGTTAAGTGTGCAAAGTTTCATCGAGATCGGATGGAAACTGTGGATTTGTTTGAAGAACAAACAAACTAACATACAATCAAACATACATATATACATTCATCTTTATATATATAGATATCATCTGCAAACAATCTGAATCCAATCATAGAAAAAATTTATTTATTTATTTATTTATTATTGCAGCTATCTCAATCCTTTTTTCAGGATGTAGCCTCTTTAAGCCTAATGAGCTATATATTAGAATTTAATTCTACATAGTGTTGCTGTAGTTCTTTCCAGGCCGATCGCTCCTGAGCCACCCTCTTCCAGTTCACGCCTGTAACTCGACGTATATCCTTATCCCAGCGATCCGGGGGTCTTCCTCTTGCTCTTTTCAGGTTTCTCGGTATCCAGTCCAGCACTACCGTAGTCCATCTTTCATCTCTTTTGCGAGCAACATGACCGGCCCATTGCCATTTTTGGGTCATGACTCTTTTTAAGATGTCTGTTACTTTAGTTATTGAACGGATGTGCACAGCCCTTTTCCTGTCTCTTCTTGTAAACCCTAGCATTGCTCTTTCCATACTTCGCTGGGCAGTTCTCAGTTTTTGCTTCGTGTGACTATTTAGGGTCCAAGTCTGGCAGGCATATGTGAGGACCGGTAATACACATTGTTCAAATACCTGTTTTTTAAGATGTATTGGCATGTTCGATTTAAAAACTATGGAATTTCTTCCATATGCTCTCCAGCCCAGCTTTATCCGTCTGTAGATCTCAGGCTTTGAGTCACCATTCATATTGATCAGTTGGCCAAGATAGATGTACTGATCTACGAACTCAATACCAGAATCTTTCATGTCCGCCTTGTCTTTATCTTTTTCTGCCCATTTGTTTTGCATGATTTTGCTTTTTGATATATTTATTTTAAGGCCCACTTCACTGCACGCTGTCTCTAGTTCATTTATCAGTTCTTTGAGCTCTTCCAGACTGTTTGAGAGTAAAACTATATCATCAGCGAATCTTAAGTTGTTGAGATTTCTTCCATTTATTCTCAAACCTCGGTTTTGCCATTGGATTTTTGACATTGCCAACTCTAGGACTGATGTGAATAGCTTGGGGGATATAGAGTCTCCTTGTTTTACCCCTCTTTCTACTGGGAACTCTTTGGTGACTTCAGCGATGTTGACAAAAGCAGTGGAAGTGGTGTAGATGTTGTACAGTAAGTCAATATAGCCGGGATTCACTCCTTGTTCTAAAAGGGCTTGCATGATTGCAGAGTGATGGACTGAATCAAAACTAAATGTGTGAAACCGTCTACAAGAAGATTAAATTTGAGTTATAGAGGTAAGGATCGGTTTCAAAACAACAAAAAAGCGAAGAGATTGCCAGGCATGCGTACTCTACAGATCCGTAGCTTTCACACTGCAGTTATGCTGATGTTGTGTTCAAGTTTTTACACAAGCACACATTCGAATTACCTAATAAATAAAGAGCGACAAAACTTTGTTTGACTCAATGCGTATTTTATGGACTGCGAAATTAATTTTGTTGATAAAAGAACCATTACAAAAAAGGCTCAAAAAATTATGTTGGAAATCGTTAAGTGACATGATCTGTAATATTTTCAGATGATTCAGGTATGTGATTGGAAAATTTCTAGCGAGTTTAAGAGATAATATTTCGCAAGATACGCGTAACTAGAGAAGAGTTTCAGAACAATATTTATTACATTTTGTTAAAGGCTACCTTTTTTAACGATCCACTTTCGATGTGGTACGTGAAAAAAAACGAAAGACTTTTTTTTTTTTTTTAGAGTTTACCTTCGGATCCACTAGATGGTCAATACAATACGTTTTCCTGTGAAATTTGATCCAAACAATATAAACACGGTGTCACACAAACTAACTGAGTTGCAATTATTACAGTTTTTTTCCATGTTCGTTACGGGGCCCTTGAAAGAAGGGAAAGACAATACTGAAAAGTAATAGCATGCATATTATATTTTCTTATAGTGCGTTCAGTTAACAGAGGCGGACCAAGGTCGGTCTCCTCTATCACCACTCCGATGTCCGGATCCCTTCATACGAAGGGGAAAGAGTGCCACTTGCCTGCATGTGCAAGGCGGTCAGCTCGGAGAGGCAAGAACGACATGGGGTAGTGAGATGAGGAGCGGGGTGAGGGGAACTTGACCTTGAACCGCAAATAGAGAGTGAATAGGGTATAGATACTTTTAATTTAAATAATTTATAAATACCTCTAACAGTTGTGGAAGTTAAACCAGAACCAAATGCATTTACGAGCAATGAGAACGAATCTCAAACTGTATGTCTGTGATAATACATCTGTAACGCAGCTTGTCTTACATTTCCAGAAACAACCATTTACATATCATAGATAAATAAGCAATAGTCCCTCCAGTGAACACGACAAGACATAAGAAGTAAAGTAAAAGCTCAGGAGGAGTAATGGATTCATGCCTCTTGCCAAGAAAGCCAAGTTAGAATATCAGGAAAACAAAAAGCCTAGTTGGCAACGAAACTGATTCCACTACTGTATTCACAGACATTTTATGAGTCAATATATTAGGTCACTTGCCAAGTTCATACCCAATAAAATAATGTTTCTCATTATTCGCGGGTGGAAACTATTGCTTTACTTAAGAGATCTACAACACCATAAATAAAAGTAAAATCTCCTTTTTTTTACATTTGCATTCCCTATGATAGATAATTTTTCTGTACAAACATTAAATTTTTTCAGCACACTTATTTCCTACATCTTTAGTTAATTGTATAATTTGTTTTGGCCATCTTTTCTGTATAATTCTCTTACTAATCGTAACAAATCTATTACTGTTTAATATTCTAAATGTTGTTATCATCCTCGTTGCATTTTATTATCTCTGTTTCGATTTCCATTATAATTAGTACAATTCCTCTAGCTCCCATTGAGCATAAAATGTATTTAGTCTTGATTATTTCGTTATGAAACTACTTACAAGTTTTTTTTCAACTATTTCTCAAAAAAAAAAAAAAAAAAAAAAAAAAAAAAAAAAAAATATTCTAGAGCAAAATATCTAATTGAACTCTCATAAAACTTGCTGTGGAAACCTAATCATATCGATGGTTCAAAACTTAAGGAAATCTGATAAAAGTTGTTGAGTCAAAAATGTATGTTGTGTTTTGTAGACAGAGAAATAAATAGGATAGGTCTTACTCTCCGAATAGTTGGAGCAATTACAGGACAACAAAAATCGTTAACGTTAAAATGCAGTTCTTTTCCGGTCTATTTCATTTCTAGAAAGTCTATGTTGTTAATAAATTGCCTACCATCTTCGAAAATTGTGGTATATGAAACACATTGCGGCCAGGTGATGCATTTTCACGCCGCAGTTAATTTCATGAATCGTGGCGATTGTTCTGTCAGAATTCTCGTATCTCATTGATGATGAATGAATGTGGGTGTGGAGATATGGCAAGCTCAAATCACGGGCTCATCGAGATTTATTACTGGTCACTAAACTGACCTTCACCTCTGGCAAAACATTGTTTTGTTTATGTTAAGCGCGCTCCGGCGCTTGTGAATGAACATTACCGACGGTAGGTCCTGTTTACGCGGTAGAATTATTGGGATAGGTTAAACGACAACGATAGTGGTGGATTATGCAGTGGAAATTTATCAACGAGGTTTCAAAACAATACAAAGGGCTCCTTTCGTCTATAATTTCAAAGGTATGTTTTTATGATGTTTTTTTCGTTAAATTATTTTACGGTTATCTTTACTCTGGACATAAATTAATGCCTAAAACGAACAGCTATGAATTAGAGAAAACCTCCAATATTTTTTGTTTGTTTTTATATTATTGAGTATGGTATAAAAAGTTAAATCATTTTGAAGATATAAATTATCTTTATGTCTTAACGATAAATCTTTCTCGTGACACAACGTCTTGTCCGTCTGCCGACTTTACTCAAGCTCTGCGATATTAATCTTTGAGATACGGCTTTCCGTTGTCAGACCCCAAGAAGACCGAGCCAGAAGCGGAAATGAAGTCTGAGAAAGAGAAAGAACACTCTTACATTTCAGGCAAATATTAATTATGAATTCTCTATTTCAAGTGGAACGTTTAAACTTTCTCCAAGAAAGCGGAAACTTCTTATGAACTAAATTTATACAATTTCTGGTATATATCACTCAACGGATCGTGTTTGCTTCAAACAGTGACTCTTGCGAGCGCAAGCTAATTCTTCTACTCAAAATTCTGAAATTGGCGTATAGCGTATATTCATTAACTTTTCTCATTTCGATTTTTCTAGTACAGAAGTATTAATACACTGACAAATGTAAATTTATAATTTCCACAGATCTTCGGGAATTTTTGCTGTGATTTTTACTATCACAATTTGAAGTAACAGTTAAAACATAGTGTCTCTGGCCATATTCGCGACCGTAGATATGTGAAAAATGCTAGCAAATAAATAATCTATTCAGTTAATTTGCTATAATGAATGTGTTTTCTAGCTTTGGCCTCAAAAACACAACTTTAGACTAATTCTTCACCAGAGGCTGTAAGTTTGAGAAGGACGATATTTTGAACTAACATTTCGTCGTAGCTAGGATGTTCTGTGGTTCGTATTCCACGCTGAACTGTCGGTCCTAGGGGAAAGGAACTGGCCGTCCTACTTGACACAGTGGCTCAGTATGCCTCCTTCCGGAAGATCCAGACAACATTCGGACTGTGGAAGAAGTTACTTTTATCTTTAATAGTTCAATATGCTTCACATTTAAATTAAAACTGCAAACAACTAGAAAAGTAGAATATCTGACATTTCTCATGTTATATATAGTAGTTTTGATTAGAAGTTTCGTCCATTAGCAGTTGCCTTCACCTATAAAGCAGAAAACGAAATAAAAAGTAGCTTTAAAAAAGAGCGATTATTTACTAACCGAAGTGTTAAGGATCATGCAATCTAAACTCTGAAATTATCCTTTTCATTTTTCGGTTGTATGTTTTACTAGAATGATTTTGATAAAGAGATGTATGTGTTTTAAGTTCTCTTTCTTTTTTTTCTCTTTTTTCCTATTGCTGTGTAATATAATTGTTTTCTGAGTCTTCTTCCATGAAAGCTGTAATTATTTTCTTTCCATCTAGATAATTTGCCACACATATATAAAAGATTGCAGACTTTTGTTATGAAAATGTGTTCTTGTTGCACGTTTCAAACTAATGGAACAATACTTTGTGCGTTTAATGAGAATTATGAAACGCTTTGCAGTCTAACAATCCGACTATTGTACCTTACTAGGACCTCACAGACAATAGCACAGGAAGCGTGGGGGGTTGAATAGGCAGCACTCTCAGTAATGGAATATCGAGCTGCAATGAACAGCCGGCACTACAGTTACGCGTACTTATCTCTCAACGCTTACACCACAAACAGAAATCCACCTCATTAAACTAGACATTAGCTCGTTCCGTCAAATGGCACGAACCGTGCAGTTCATAGACCTGCACTCCCACAACAACCATTCGATTGGCTCTAACGGTCATTGTTTCAACCAGGTCGTTTCCTCGGCATAATTTGTTTACAGGTAATCTGTGTTTACAGCAGTACATAATCAAGCATCAAATGTTTATGTAAATTCATTGTTTCAGATTTACGGAAAGTAACAGAGGTTCGCTACTTTTGTTAATCTTAAGAGTTTCTGTCCAATATTTTGATATATTAATGTAATGACGGAATCCAAGTTTGATATAACACACAGTTGATGAGACATCTTTACGACTATCATAGAAAAAGAGTAGCTGACGACTTTTAGTAGATACAGATAAATCACAAGTCTACACCATTCTTTGGACCACTGAAGTTTCTATTACTTACTTTAGCACTAATAACAAATGTGGAAAATACCCTTTGTTTCCCTAAATAAATAGATTGTCCCGTACGTCAAATCTCGATAAACATTGATTTATATCACCTAGTTGATTTTAAAAAAAAAAATCTTTCAAAAAATTCTAATGACTTTGATCGAACGTCTGTAATATATCTGACAAAAATTTATGATTTTGTTTTAATAAGAGTAGCTGCAATTTTGCTGTTAATATGTTTTTTACACCATTATGATTGAAAAACGTTACGAAGGTATTGTGAATTTATTGCAGGCTGCAAGTTCAGTTTTAGTTTTACCCTAGAAAGACTTGAATATTTGTTTTCCACTGTTTGCTATCGAATACTATGAAAGTTTGACATTTTTCAGTACATTGATAAAAACAATGCCTCTTTTGCTAATAAGAGCACAAAATTTAACGATTTCCTTGAAAACTAAAGTGATAGGAGATGTGAAACAGAGTCTTGCTGCAGACAAGTTTACATTCACCTATTATATGTGTTGTTACCATCAAACATTTTGCAGTACAGTATGCACATCCAGATTAAAATGTTGAGTAATACACAAATTTCGTACTCACCAAACAGGACTTTAAACACTAAACCGTTTCAAAAGGTTATGAAATACTAAGAATAAGATAGTCATACGAATCAAAAGTTGAAATCAACTTTGAGCAGTTCAGATATTAAAAAATTCAATGCATTTGTACGTGATCCGTTAGCTACTCAGACTGACGTATATAAAATATTTCAATATCTCTGTTGCTTTGGTCAACAACATCGCAATGAATTTTGTTAATCCATGAACAAAGTATAAAACGTAATTGTATATAACACAAAAATAAAACTAATTTTTTTCTACTAAGCCAGAAAGAAAAATTTGAGCCCAGTTGCGCGAGTACCAGCAACTTTTTCATCGTTTATGTTTTGTATTTACGCTATCCTGATCCTGTTCAGTAAGGACTATACGTAA
The DNA here is from genome assembly GCA_031002005.1 of Vandiemenella viatica. Taxonomy (NCBI): domain Eukaryota; kingdom Metazoa; phylum Arthropoda; class Insecta; order Orthoptera; family Morabidae; genus Vandiemenella; species Vandiemenella viatica. Next base: position 114,224,721 of record JARYHS010012519.1, read on the forward strand.
TTTTAAAAATGAATTCAAGATTTCTAAAGTTGCAGAATAGAATTTACGATCATAATATCAGTCCCACAGCCAGCGGATAAATTATTTTTCCACGGTCAAATCAGTTGAAGGGTGAGCAGTAGAAAACCAAAGAGTTAAACTGGTATCGCCTTAAGTAGAGGCCATGAAAATAGATTAATCATGTATTAATCAAAGAAACACGTCTATAAGAGATATAACCGCTTTCTTTAATTTAATTGTAACAATAGATTTCATAGGTGAATAATGATACTACATTTATGAGCTGAGTAAAATCTAAACTAATACAACTACGAACATGAAGTGGTGCACTTAATCAACAGCACGTTGGTTTAAGTGATATATTCTCCAATAAAAACTATTACTGCTAAATCTCAAAGTATCACTATGGTAAATAATAATGTATAATGGGTTACAATGGGAAAAAAGTTAAACTGTTAGGGAATATAAAAGGCACAATCATTTAAAAATAAATCTTCTTCAGAACGTTGCAGCAAAACATGTCAGCAGCCCATTAATCAACTAATTTAAATAGATATATGAAATTTTCTCGGGAAATTTGCCGAGTGAGTACGTATGTATAGCATGACGTTTCGAAGGTCATATTCGCTGCCGCCCTTGTCAAGTGGCAAAGCCTTCTCTGTTATATAAACTAATGTAAATGTTTCTCCGTACTGGTGTTACGTGGGACGGTGTTATTTCTTTTCCCTTCGATGATTGGTAAGCCCTTAGCGTGAAAAATTTAGCAATCAAACAAAATCATCCGACTCCGTCAAAATCGAATCATCGTATGACACTGTTGGCTAGGGGATCCCGAAGAATTGTTCGGCCACCAGATGACAGGGTTTTCGAATCGCCGCGCAATGTAGTAGCTAACCAACGTAACCTAACCTTGTAATCCTACCGGGTACAGAGTACATAGATCTTAGCGAGAAATCCGAACCACGGATGCGTTGTGGCGCACTTAATGTTATACAGCAAACTGTTCCAGAGGTGAAGGCTGAATTAAGGGCCTTTGAAAATCCCAGCCGAGAACAGGATTCGAACCGGGAACCTTTCAGTCTGCACTCAGTCGCCTGAACCACTGAGCCACAAACCCGCTTCGTCTGACTCCACTACTGTAACACTTCTGCCAAACCCTTATAATAAAATAAATTATATTATATTGGACAATTAACTGCATGATGGTTTTTTTTTTTTTTTTTTTACTGCTTTACGTCTCTTTTTAACATCGAGGTCTTTAGAGACGGGAAAGGATGGGGGGCAAGGATGGGGGCAAGGAATGGGAAGGAATTCGGCCATGGCCTTTTGAAGGAAGCATCCCGGAATTTGCCTGGAGTGATTTGGGGAAACCATGGAAAACCCAAATCTGGATGCCCGGACGGGGATTCGAACCGCCGTCCTCCCGAATGCGAGGCGAGAACGCTAACCGTTACACCGCCCCGCTCGGTGCATGATGGTGACGCGTGTGAATCCGCGAAGGACAAGTCTAAAAAGTGCAGACTTGAATTGACCTCAAGGCAAGAATGCGTTAGCCGAAGCAACACAGTGAGTGCTCGCACTCTCGTGGTATTTGACGGCATGAAATGTAGACGGTATCCTGCCTTGTTATGCCTTTTGTATATTGCTTATGCCTTTACGCGTCTTCAGCGTCGATATTAAGAGAAGTGGAAAAGAACGGGTTGCAAGGAACGGGAAAGAACTCGTCCATGAATCTTTTTGAAGGAACCATCAAGCATTCGTCTGGTGTGATTTCGGAAAACGTGAAATCTGGATGGCCGAACGGAGATTCGAACCAGCGTCCTTCCGAAAGCAAGCCCATGGGGGAAAAATTCACAACAGAGGACGATTTTGTAGAGTCTACATTAAGTTTTTTACAGAATTAACATAGATCTCTGAATCCGAGCGACAAGCACAAAAATGCATCAGTAAATTGTAAGATTAAATACTCATGACGTTGAGATATACTGTAACCTGAACATCTTGTAGTGTGCACAAAAAGACAGTCGTGGACATCTTTCCTTAATCTTGCGTGGATAAAATATAAACCAAAAACTAAATTAATAATTTATCAAGAAATTAAAAACAAACTGCATGTTGATTAGATCTAAGATTGCGGAGCAATATGTTTACAAACTTACCGATAGGATTATGCCTTCTGACTAACAGAGGGAAATAAATGCTGAATTTTATAGTTTATATATAACTAAGTAATTATTAATTAATTAACAACAATTGACTCATTTAAAAATTGCTGTATGGCATATCACTTAAAATCTGCTTATTCTACGTGAACTGACGTAACAAAAGTATTTTGTTATTGATTTAGAAAATAGTAAATAAATATTTGCTCTTCGAGAATCGGTTTCGAAGATGAAAATATTTTTTTGTCATGAAGGATTTTAATTTGGTCCCCAAGTCAATTAAAAGATTTCGGCACTCCCGTAAGTACTGAATATATAAGTCCTTTGTGAAAATTATTTAGATTGAAACAGTACGCGCGTAGAAAACAACCGCTGTTTGTAAAAACCTAAGGCCAACATCAAGGGAAAATTAAATGATGTTAGAGTGCTGAATAGCAAAAACATTACTAAAGTTTGAAAACAGTTTATCCGGCAATTCATCTCATTCATTGTAGCAAACGAAGTGGATCCTAGCAGGCAAATGGAAAGCGGCATTTCTGAAAATACAAAAGAATCCGACCACAGACAGACAATAGCACACAAACAAACGCACTTAAATACCCACAATCTCTACCCGTAAATTTTCAGGGCTCTAGAGAAGAAATATAAGCTTTCTTTGATGGCAGTGCTTAAGTCTACTTATTCGCAAATATTTCTGTTTGAACTAAAGTCACCGTAGATGCAGAATTACTGAAAATAGGGGCTTAAAAATTTCATTAAAATGCAGTTAATAGCTGTTATTTGCCGCACATATAGCAGTATTTGTTTACGATTGTCTGCCAACAAATATAATAATCAAAACTGACAACCATTCCTAAATTCGAATACACATCTTTGCGGACTTAATGGCGAGTTTCGTGGTCCTTTGTTTTGTTGCTGTTATAAATTACTTTATTAATTAATTTTTAGACAGATTAACGACTCTTCAGTTCTCAGATCCGTTGTTCAGATGACCATCTCACCTGAGGTGTCAGAAATAATTAGTCTTTATCAAGAAAATAATGATAATTTAGTATGGAAAGAAAGTAAACACAATTCAACGAAGTATCTTTCCTTTAATGTGGAATTGAATTCAAAGCAACTCCCGTCATACATATATGAGTTAACTTTGTTAAAACTCTGCTGGATGAGTTAAAGAATGACCGACAATTGGAATCTTCTTATCCGAAGACTGAAAGTACGTACAATGACAATTTGGCCGCAGCTTATAAATCTCTTCACTCTTCTTCTCTGCACAATGGAGTATTGTTCTTCGTATTATCAGCTCAGCTATTTAACGTTGGCTACCCTAGCTAATGCATTGAAAGAACAGATAGGAAATCTTTCTAATATAGTTTCTAGCAGTATCCCAACCGAACTTGTTTGTACTACGCTACGATGAATAGCAGTCTAGCCGGGTCACGTGATCGCAAGAATAGTCAACGAGTGTCCCGCTACAACACAAAACTCTTTTAAATAATGTTCGTCAAGGAAGTTAATTCTTCATTAACACTAAATAAATAGATAATTGATGAAATTGCTTTGAACTAAGACAATCTCACGACAACTATCCACGTTGAAAGTATTTTCCTCAACAATTTCTTCGTATTTAAAAGTAGAAGAATTCTGTAGTCTATTTCAAAACCATGAAGAATTTCAGTTACAAAGTTTTACATAATTATCCTACAGCAAAGTAGACGATCTTAACAATACTGTGAAACGCCAACTTCTCAAATACGTTTATCATATATATTATTTGTAAAAGTTTTTTTTCACGACTCATTTATCACCCTTTCTACCTATAAACCACAATCGATAAATGAAGTATTATTTTAAATATTAATTCTCCACCTCTGTAACATAATATAGTGGGAAAGGAATTATTCTGAATAAGACTCTTAATGGATAGAAGTATAATTATTTCCAAAACTTTTTTGGGGGTGGGGACGAGCTATTTATCTCCCTTGACATCTAATAGAAATCTATAAACGAGGTATCATTTTGAACATTAATGTCTCCGTTTTGCTAACATCATACTTTTAAAAAAATGAATTTTTCGGAAAATACAATTATTTCTAAACCATGCATTTTTCATGAGCCATTTACCTCGAATGATACCTAACCGAAATTGATAAATGAGGTATCATTTTAAAGATTAGGGTTTCCGATTAATTAACATCATATTTTAAAAAAGGAATTTTTCGGTATTCGACCCATAAAGGGCAAAAGTATTAACTATCAAGGTCACGCGTATGAGACAGTTCGGAGCCAAGACGCCAGACTTTGCTGGCGTCAATAAAGATTGATCGCGTTACCGCTAAATAGCACGCCACATATCACAGAGATATGGGTATACTGCGAGTGTTTCTTCAGCATAGCTGTATTCCACTGATGTCTGTGACACTTCGGCTTCCGGTAAGGTGTAGATTCAGGTGTTTAGGTCAAAGTACAGGCCTGCAGGATTTCAATCATCAGTTGAGATCAGAAGAATACTGTTACAAATTATCTGATTTTTCTTTCAACCTATTACAAAACAACACCCTCGCTATTCATCGTATTTCATTTGCAAAATTTTCACATAGGTCTTCCAGTTATGACTTACTGGAATCCTGTCTTAAAGTTTTTACATGCCGATTGTAACATTCCTACCCTCTACATTCATAATTCATATTCATTTACACCAATCGGACTACTTACCAACGATTTACTGCAATCGCTGGAAGATGATTACTTACTGAACGCAGTGTAAAAGGCAGGAATATTTACAATATAATAATAAGTGGATTTATGAACCACAAAATTCAAATTATATTCTGTTCTATTTGAGAAAATTTGATAGGAGGCGTCCATTAATTACGTGAGCTTGAATTAGGGGGGAGGGGGTGTCCTGTGAAATCTCACCAGATCTCACCAAGGGGGAGAGGAAAACCACCGAAATCTCACGCCATCTTTTCAAAAAACTACGAGGTTTGTCAGCAGGGGGACGTGGGGGAGGGGGGAAGTGGTAACTCAAGATCTCACCTCACCCACAAGGGGGAGAGGGGATCCCCTCAGATCTCACCAAATCTCACACCCATGGGGGGAGGGAGGGAGAGCGTCCAGATTTCCGGAAAAAACACCTCATGTAATTAATGGACGCTCCCATACAAAGATTGGCACCAGAAACTCTTAACTGTAATATGGAAGCAATTAAACACGTACACGGGAATCTTCCAGCAATTCTAACTACCAGCAATTGATATTGGGATAATCAGTTTCATTCACGTAATGACTAGCGGGAGTGAGCACTTTTACAGAGACATAAAAAAAGATGGACTTACTTCAGCTTTATGCAAAGGTATTTCTAGACGATGGTATCCCAAACTCCTATTGTATGTGTTGGAGATTAAACATCTTTTGTGTAATAGGAATTTGGATCGTGTTGTGTCTTTCTCAAGTCGACCTTGTCAACCATAACTTCTCGAATTTATACTGTCGTTTCGAAACTCTCTGTCTTATGCGGGAATATGTAGGATTCAAAGCTAACATATTTCTTACCCCTCCTACAGGTTGACTTTTTGTTGCCGCAGCGTTGGTATAGTGGAACCTGCGACACGGTTGGGGAGATGGGTGAATGACACCTAAGCGTCACTTCCTGACGTACAATGACTGCCATCGGCTCAAAACAATGTTCAACCTCGGAAAAACTAGATTGCTTGGTTAATTTATTGTCACCTATTTAACTCTAAATCTTAAAATTCCTAATTGATCGCACTCTTTATTGCGTTCAATTATTTCCCTAATTATTCGCACTTTTATGGCATCCATTTATCTCGCTGCCCCACATGTAAGCTAACCTGTATTTGCGACGACGGAGTGTTATTTATTTATGGTTTTTTTTTTTTTTTTTTTTTTTTTTTTTTTTTTTTTTTTTTTTTACATATGGCTTTACGCCTCGTCGACGTCGAGGTCATTAGAGGCGGGGTGGGACTAGGGACAAGGAACGAGAAGGAATTCGGCCATAGCCTTTTGAAGGAAGGAACCCAGCATTCGCCTGGAGTGATTTGGATAAACCATGGAAAACCAAAATCTGGATACCCGGACGGGGATTCGAACCCGCGTCCTCCCGAATGCGAGACCGGAGTGCTAACCGCTCACCCACCATGCTCGGTGGCGTATCATTTAGAGGAGATTGACCCAAATTCTCCTCTTTCAACACATGCAGGCCGTTAGCTCGGCTAAACAAATTGAGACGTCTTTTAACATACTATGAAAACGAAAAGCTCCATTCGGGAGGACGCGGGTTCGAATCTCCGTCCGGGCATCCAGATTTGGGTTTTCCATGGTTTATCCAAATCACTCCAGGTAAATGCCGGGATGCTTCCTTCAAAAAGGTCATGGCCGAATTCCTTCCCGTTCCTTGTCCCCAGTCCTATCCCGCCTCTAATGACCTTAGCCGTCGGGGAGGCGTAAAAAGAATGAAAAGCTCACTATCCTGGTCGAAATATTATTGAATTTAATTGATACTGTTCATTGACACAAATTTTAAGATACTTATGTTACATTGAAACAAGTTTCCCATAGATTTCACAATCTATTATAGCTACACAACCTTCTCCGAGCGCCACGACACACATACCGCCCGCGCCTTGCCATGCTACAACGCAGGCACCACAGTTGTGCTGATAAGCGTCAAAGATTGTTATACAACACTATGATACAGCGGTTACTAAACAAACTACGGGCTGTGGAAACCCAATAATATTACATCTCAGTAATAAACAGTTATTCCGTATACATACCAATATCTATAAAACCAAAATCGGGTATATTATTTCCAGAATATCTCAAAAACTAGTGCGCAGATTTCGATGGGGTTTTCACCGTTTTAAAGATTATAATCTCAACTGAATTGTTTGGTATGTCTTATGCTTTAACGTAATATAACGCCGGAGCAGTAAGTGAAAATCTGAACGTAATGCGTGAAACACCAAAGATTTAATACTTAATATGCATAAGTCATACTTCATAAAAAAAAAATAATAAGAGCTATATTATTGGCTGTAACGTTTCTTTCCTTAAATTTTGATTTTTAGTCTTTAAACCCCATAGATGGCGAAGAGGAAGCTACGCAAAGTGTACAATATAAGAAACCTTTCTATATTTTCTTTGCTTCTTGACGCTACTATCTCAGGCCGCACAGCTACAATCTCTGATGTTTGGAAATGAAATCATATTCGCTTTTAGCAGTAAGTAATGCATAATTAATGGATTTGAACATGAACTGTTTAAAACGTTTAGTGTAAAACCTTCCGAGAACTTCGTTGCTTCTTGAAATTACGATTTCTTCTCGCACAGCTACAATCTCTGATGTTTGGAAGTGAAAATAAATTCACTGTTTATTGTAAGTAATGCATATCTGATGGGTTTTAACATGAAATTGAACTGTTTAAAACCATTAGTGTTGGAATTTCCGGTATTTTTTTTATAAATTATTGTTGAACGATTCTGTCTTTACCACATTTCCAGAAGAAATTGATTGTTTCTATTGCTGCACGAATTGCCGTGGTTATTTTGATGAATTTTGATATACATGTTTCTGATAAGACGGCTAAAAATATTGCAGGAATAAATCAACCCAACCCCATCTCTTTTTTTGCTACATCGGGGGTTGGCAGTTTAAATACGTATAGAAAATGGAGAGACTGGTATGAAATTTGATTCACAAGTGCAGAAAACTGACCTCTGTTGTGAATTTCAGTATTTACTCTGTGGGCACATCAACTCTGCAAGTAATTAATAAATACTACTTAGTTCAGTATTAATAATAATAAATTAATATCATTGATTGGTGGTTAATGTTAATGTTATACACACGATGTGTTTAATACAGTTTGGAAGTCAGCTGTATACTCCATCTTCATAGATATCTTTTATTTTTCTAACTTGACTAAGAAAAACACGTTTGTTATTACTATGTAAACACATAATTATTCAAAATGAAAATGCCAGTGGAGGAACAGGTAGTGACAAAACTGCAACGCTCGAGGTCAAAGCACTATACAGAGCAAAAAGCACTTTCGATCAATGTCTGCCATACAGCTGCACTGTCAGTCTGATACGATGCTTTAGTCCTGGCGTGGCCTGCAGCGTTGCTTGACGGCGATACGGTGGTCGATGGACGGCCCAGTGGGCAGGCGATCACCCCGTGATCAATCACGCCGGCGCCGTTAATCGTCGTCACACCCCAGCGCTTCACCCGCCGTCGCGACGCGCGCTGTTATTTTATGCCCGCAAAAACCCGCACAGCGGGGGCGGCTAAAAAGACCGCACCGGATATTGTGCGATTCGGCAGCGCGGGTTGTGTCGCATCCGCACTGTCGCCAACGCTGTCCACGTACGCGCATCCGCAAACAGGATGAAATATTTACCACCCGTCAAACATTAACACCGCCGGGGCGACATGCATAAAGATGCGTTTCACAATATCCAGTATTATTTTTCTCACGTGCTGAGGAACCGAGCAAAGCACGCAGCCTCCATTTTTATTACCCTTTGTAACCTCCCAGTTCTCATGTCTTCTTTCATTTTTTGCTCTCTCTCTCTTTACTTTATTCCGCTTCATACGTCAGTACTAGCCAACGGACTTCATTTATCAAAGATTGCTTATTAGAGCAATTATACACTTTTAGTGCTGGATTAAGACTGGGGAACAATCAAATCTATTATTAAGACATTTTTCACATTTATTATCAATCCAGCATTTGAATTTCTATATTAACCAGCAAAATCTTCATCAATACAAAACATGTGTTTTCTTCATCTTTATAAAACAGTCTTATCATTTGACATACTTCTTTAAAGAAGGTTTAATCTACTTCTGTCTTTAATTAATTTCAGGAATTGTATTTACACGGAAAGAATAGATTAAATACATCCAAGACTCACCAAGGTTGATGGGAGGATGGCAGCAGCAACATGAAATAATACACAAATTTGTGTTCAGGAATTGGATTCTAACTTCACGGAGACATAGACCTACATTGTATTCCGAACGACACATATATGACAGAACATTAATAAACAGAAGAGAGAGGAAAAACAAAATAGTTCACTTCTTGCATGTTTGGGTTACGACCTTAGTGGCTTTCAGATAATTACTCATCTGAAAACTTTTGTAAAGGCGCAGTTTCATTACTGGAGCACAGAGCAAAAAGAGTACCTTTTACAGAGGGCACAACTAAGCAAAACGACCGGTCAGCACTGAGAATTGGTTCACGTTGGAGAGGCTTTTCATGCCTTATTCTCTAACGAGTTTCCAAGAACGGCCACAAATAATCGCCGTTCTCTACCAATCAACTCTAGTCAGAGTTACCACCCTCGACAAACAATTCTGATGGGCCTTGGCATAGCACCTTCGTTTTGTGGGTGCTTGTACACTTAAACCTACTCGCATTCAACAGGCAAGAGTTCGTATCCCTTGGTTGTCCGACTACAGTTCGGTCGTTGCGCCAGACAGTCTGGTTAGTGAAGTCACCTCGTCGAGACCATCAATCACCACTACTTGTGCTTTCTTTCTAAAACCTATTTATCTATACCTTTTCTTGATATTACTGTTTAGAGTCCCTTTCCCGATATTGAAAAATACACTTCCTTATTAATCATCAATGCTAGTCTTTACAGTTCTCTAATTGTGCACGCTTTTTTCGTCATTTAATGTTAATACATAATATTAATCTTCGCTGATACACGCCCCATTATCGCGTCATTTAATTCCGTAATATTATACCTACGCGCTTCGTATTCTTGTGGGCAGTCGATTACTTTCGGACGTGGTAATTGGGCGGATGCGAATTCAATCCTGGCTCGGCCAGATGGATTTCTCGTTTCCGGCAATCACTCCACGCGAATTCCTGGATGGTTTCTTCAAGAGCACCATGGCGGATTTCCTCGCTTTTATTTCCAGGCCAAAAAATCTACTTCCGGTAGCAATAACTTCATCAAAAACCCTAGTTTTCTCAAGCGGCTTCCATATAATTTTGGACCCGATGTCTGATGCCCAGACAGGTACGTTACACCCTCAGCTTTTTAGCACCCTATGTTGTATTTATTTCAAATTAAATTTCAGTGCCCTTGAAATGAAACTTATTTAATCTCTCTACGACTTTATTGTTAATCTAATGGGCAACCTACTCAGTAACTACATAATTCAAAGACACAACATCAATAACACAGAACGTAAGTTCCACCGATGGCAGACTGAAACGAGCTCCCGAGACAAGTGGTGAACGGTTAACGTTCTGACGTCACATTCGAGAGGACGTCGTTTCGAACCCCATACGGGCATCCAGATTTGGGTTTTCCCAAATCACTCAAGGCGAATGCCGGGATGCTTCCTTCAAAAAGGCCATGGTCGAATTCCTTCCCGTTCCTTGTCCCAGTCCCATCTCGCCTCTAATGACCTCGACGTCGACGAGGTGTAAAACCATAAGTAAAAAAAGAAATCGAGACAAGTCGTATGTTAAATAGAATTGTTTGTTACAAACTGTGTATAGAAGCGAACTCACCGATTAGCTGAAAATAAGGCTAAGAAGATTTTCAAAATAATTAAATTATCTTTCCATAGTCTTTCTAGATTTATTTGCAGCAACAGTCCAAAAAAGGCAAGCTCTACTTTTTCTAATTTTTCAATTTCCATTTTTAATTTTTATTACTTATTTTCTACATTAATTACGGTTTCTGATTGGACAGAGTATATTCTAAAAAAAAAATCCTTCGTTTTCACAATTCTATATCCTTTTATGTTTATATAGTTAGTTGATATAATTAATGTACACATCAGACTTGCCTCTGTGGCTGCGCAATTTAAGGTACTGCCACACTGGGATGGCGCAGGTGCTACGGAACGAGGTTCAAGTCCAGGACCACGCTTACAGACCGATCTAATTGCGGGTTTTCGGCGATTTTCCGCAGTCACTTAGGCGAATGCTGGGACCATCCACAATCTTCGCCTCATAACCCACACACCTCACAAACACATGTCACAGAAATCATAAGTTACACAAATCGCAGACAGATGGCAACACTTAAGCTCCAATCTCTGTTTCTTAATACTGTAAGGTGACATGGTGCCTTACAATTTTTGTTCAATATGTTTGTTAAAATTAAATATTATTCTTGCTTTCTTGATACAAATGTGTTAAAGTTGTATGTAAAATAAAAGCTACGTGAATATTGGGGTGCCGGAATATCTATGAACAGTGGCCGTCTAAGACAATGAATATCTTTTGTAACCTCTCCTAATTAAATTCTCATTAAATAAATCCAATCGAAGACGAGCAAATTCCACTAGTTAACTTGCTCGTAACTCTGTAGGTCTTATGACGACGTGGCCCTAAATATGTCGTCTTTTGACCCAAGTAAACCGAGTAGAGGTCACTTCTTTAAATATTAAAATATTTAATTGTCATAAAATAGCTCATCAACTGATCGCTAATTCTACAGAAGTTACAACTCGAAGTTGTTAGCATATATTCTCAACTGTTTTTAATAAATAATCAATCCAAAGCTCTCAGACATTAGATAAAACAATTATAATACATCACTTCTTGAACAACTAATATATTCATATAATGCTACTGCGACACTCGCAGTCCGAAACCTACATCTTTTTTACACACACACACCTTCCTTCGTTTCTTTCTTTTTTCTAATAATCTCTCACACCAGACCAAAGATTTTCTATCTCATTCTTTTCAAAGATGTACTTACACTATCCACTTACAATGTGTTTGGTAATCTGTGGATTTCTCGAGCTTCGAAATTACATTATATATATTATTACAAATCATTATTTAAATCATAATAAACTACACTCCAAAATAATATTTAAAAATTAATTAATTTCGTAATTGGGGTGGTAGCATATGTTACACTTTGCACAAAAAAAAGAAGATTATTATGGCGAGAGAGAGCTTGCTAGAATGTAGGATATAAAAAACGGAACGTAAAAGTCTGTTATTCTGTAGTGTAAAGAAGTGTATTCTATACCAAGTGTTTAATAATAAAATTGCTTTCGAGTGTTTTCAAATGATTATGTAGTGATATATGTATTATTTTGTTCTGAGCTGTGAAATAGTATAATGTGGCGACTTCTATAGCTAGTATTTCTGCTTGACGACGGGCATATTATACATCAAGAAGAGCTATAGTAAAGTGCTCATACCAGCAAAAAAATAAAGCAGTTAGCTTACAATACCCAGTGGAAACATTGGACAAATTCTTAATTACAAAACGAGCGTGGTGGTGTAACGGTTAGCGTTCTGGCCTCGCATTCGGGAGGACGGCTGTTCGAATCCCCGTACGGGCATCCAGATTTGGGTTTTCCATGGTTTCCCCAAATCACTCCAGGTGAATGCCGGGATGCTTCCTTCAAAAGGCCATGGCCGAATCCCTTCCCATTCCTTGCCCCCCATCCTTTCCCGTCTCTAAAGACCTAGTTGTTATAGGAGACGTTAAGCAGTTAAAAAAAATAATTACAAGCCATAATTAGAATAAAGATTCACAAATAATAATATTTAACATTTAGTTATGTGAAAGTGCTTCTTCTGGTGTATATATCTATTTTGTTATTCAAATATTTTGATGTAAATTGACTCTTTTCGACATTCTAGAAATTCATTCTCTTATATTTGGATCTACGAAAAATAAAAGCTTTGTATTGTGTTTTACAGCTTGTCATTAGCATGATAAAGCTCACATTAACATAAATAATAATTCTGTGTGGTCGTAATGACCTGGAGATAGCATTTCTATCGGCTGCGCATTCCGCTCCTATTATAGCCGCCTTAACCTAACCCGACAATCCTGCCAGGTACAGGGGACCTACAGTTTAACGTGGAATCCGAACCACGGAAGCGTTCTGGTGTACTTCACATTACGCAGCAAGCTGTGCCAGAGGTGAAGGTCGGATTAAGCGCCTTTGAAAATTCCCGCCGAGACAGGGATTCGAACTGGGGACCTTTCAATCTACAGTCACACGCTTAATGCCTCCAGACCGTTCACATTATCATAAGGATACAAGAAATATAAATAAAAAATGTTATTCCACGGAGCTACATTTCTGTGGCTACAAAGTATCTTTCATACAGTATGTACCATTATTTTGCTTGCATCGCAGCATTGTTCCTTTGCAAGTTTGCTGTTTTATCTCTCATGTATTATATGCAAATAGTGCACAAGTGAAAGCGCTTTGAAGCTGTCGGAGTGTCTATTTCATAATACAAACACAGTGCCACGAAACAGCAATTCGCGACAGTAAAAGAAAGAAAATATTGCGCGCGACACTTGGTGGTGTGAGAATCAATTCCCGCGGTTCTGTGTTCGCCGCTGTGGCTTTATTACATTCGTGAGACTCGCCTGCGTGCACGGGACTCTGAGGACACAGAGTTGGAGCGTGAGACCAGAGATATACAAACACAAGAGTCACTTATCTCGCTGTAATAACTGTGTCACTTCAGCCAGCACAGAAGAAGCAGAATACCTAGGTTTAAGAGTGTGAATGTTACTCTTGGATATCACTCAACAAATATGATGGGTAAGTGATTATCTTAGCTATATGACGTTACTAAAACGATAGTAATTTACTAAGGCATTCTTATAAAATCAATTCATATAAAACATCTTGTAAGACAAGCATGCTATCTATCAACTTCACTTCATGCCAAATCAATCAAAAAACTTCTCCCCTCTTCTCCTACTCCCATCAACATTCGGCTCAGATTTTACAGGTCAAACAAAAATTAGGAACTAAATACAAAATGAACCATGTATGGGTTTCTTTTCTCAAACTTAGATTTCATGAACGTATCACAAAAAGTGAGTACTAGTAACAGCCATAGATAAATTATCTATCCACAGTTAACGAAGGTATATTACGATTTTCTTACGTGCTTGTCCTTCAATACATACGAAAAACGCCTTGAAACATTTTTTCTTATAGTTTTGCGCCTTGTTCACATAGAGGTTATTACAAGAGGGATTGGACTAGGGACAAGGAACGGGAAGAAATTGCATTTGAAGGAAACATCTCCCGGCATTTGTCTGGAATGATTTTGGAACATCATGAAAACCAAAACCTAGATAGCTGGACGGGAATTATAACCTGCGTCCTCTCGAATCACAGGCTACGTACAGGTATTCTCATTACTTTGACAGAAGCAACAGAAAAAATTTGCGAGTACAGGGAAGATAGGCAGCCACCAATGCTTAAGTGTAGTAAATTGTATAAATCTTTTTTTCAGGGGCACAGTGAAATAATAATCGATTTTAAAATTTCAAAGTGCTAACATTAACTTTCAACACATTGATATAATACGTAAGTTAATATATTACGATTGAACGATTATAGTTTATAAACTAACGATTATTTAGGCTTTTTGATACGCACTATTAACGTACTGACGTTTGCAATAGTTTTCATAAGTTTATAACTTTCAAATGACCTTAATTTCTTCCTAAGAAAACCACTTATATCCAATTACCAAGGTTTTCACCTATTACAATCTCTTAAAGTATGTACAACACCATTTACCTCTTCGAGTTTGATGATGTGAATGTCTAAAGCCTAACTCAATGACATTATAGTTAAAAAAAAAATAATAAACACTCTTTTGTAGCAACCAGAACTAAAAAGTTACAATATCCTTTAAATATAAAGTTTATGTTAAACAGCGGTAGGATGTCCCACAGTTCAGTATAACTGATTTTTTTGATAAGTTTAAGATAAGAATAAAGTCATTGATCTAAAATTAAACTTAATTTAAAAAACCAGCATAAGGTTGCTCTCTATTTGCTTTTCAAAATGACTCAATCTTTACGAATAGTTTGCTATAAAAAAATATAAGACAACTGATATCTAGCACGCCACGATATTTTAACAAGCTAATTTTTGGTCAATGACTTTATTTTTATCTTAGGCTCATTAAAAATATCAGTTATACTGAACTGTGGGTCATCCCACCTGTGTTGAACATGGTCTTTATATTTAAAGATTATTTTAATTTTTTAGCGTATTTTTTTAAACTACAGTTTTATTTTATCTCTTTTTTACCCTGCAGCAGCACTAATTAAGAATTAGACTTTCAAAAAGCGAATCGGCAGATGAGGTAGAAAATCTCTCTTGTGAATATGTTGTTCTATAAACTTCAGGTAAAAAAGTTGGGTACGTCCCTCCTCGCACATTATCCATATTTCATTCCTGTTGGTAATGAAAGCCTCCAAGGACCATGATATAAATTTAACCACGAACGAGAGATTTAATTGGCGATAGTGAAAATAAAGGAATAAACGGTGGTCATTTAATGTCGCCTGTCGTGCGTGATATGGTCTTCGTGAACGTTAAGGCACGAAAGGCAGAATGTGTTAAAACAGAAAAGTGCCTAGCTAGATAGCCCACTGCGAATTATTATGCCGAGCGAACGCGACACAAATGGGTGTAATTACGTTACGATAAGACAATAGCCGGCAGGCTGCAAGGGTCGTTAAGCTGCTCCCTTAAAGGGCGCTGCAAACAAAAATTAAAACAACATTACCGTGACATCCAGAGAAAAAAGTTACGATGTGGATGCTGAACAGAGGAGCTGAAAGCTATAAAAATGATATGGTAGCAGAGGATAAGAAGGCGTGTTTCTGCAATTAAATTTATTATCCTTCCCCCAAACAAAATACTTGCGCTTTAAATTTTCATTACTTTAAAGCGAGTGTAGTTGTAGCAAGTTTCCCGACTTAATTTGTTAAATAACTCGAGCAGGACCTTTCTTATTATCTAGGATGAATGTTGATTATACTGGTTGAAAGCTGAGGAACTGTATACGAATATGGTGATCGGAATTGAAATCTTCATTGAGTCCAATAACCTCGATCAATCATCCACGTTACAAAATACTCCCAATGGCCTCCTATTATCCCAAACAGGTACTGTAAGCTTTTGGTAAATAAGCACATTGTTATCCTGATTATACCATTTCCTTTCAAAAATAGAAGTTGTAGAAAGAATAGTGAAGTTATATTCCACATTTGTACTCTTTCACCCTTATTGAAGCTTCGTGGAAGGCATAGCAGTTATACAGAGAATTAAAGCAACACTTGTAATTTCGTGGAAGATACAAATGATAAGTATTTAACATCGTTTGGACCAACTTTTCTAAATCAGAGTAAATAAGAAGGTGAAGAGCAATTAATTTTAGCTGAAATTCAGTGAACCAAGCTGCGTGGTCAGTCATTCCTGACAGATTACAGTCGATTCAGTTTGTCGGCACAGTAATTGGTACGATGTTTATTATCGTCTTTCTGTCTAACTGTGGTGGTAGAATGTGCATTCGTCTCTGAAAATTTGTGACAGGCACTTCTCTCAACCAACCGAGTCTGGTGGATAACGAAACCACTACAGGCGATTGAGTGATGGATCTTACAGGAGGTGATGGCCTAATCTTTTCCCTTATCGTCAATCTTCTCCCAGTCCCCTCCCCTCCTAAAGAACATTTAATCACTAACAAAATACAAAGTTCTCTGACCAATTTCTCTGCTCGAGGTAACGTGGCAATCCTGATTGGTTAATAAGGTGGATGAGTAGCATGATTGTTCGCGATATTTCACAGCACCTGGTAACGTTGCTTCATTGCAAATTTCTATTTATGCCACGCAGGATAGGGAAGACCGCACCGTTGGCTTAGTTGAATGCGGCTCCGTGATACTGTCCTGCTCCTGACCAGGGAGCCCCTGGTTCGTGTCCTGATGGCGAAGGAAATTTTAATCATCTGAACTTGGCCGGCAGGGTAGGATAGATGGTGGTACACAATTCCTAATCACCAGTTTGTGCACCAAGTCATAGGGTATATCCCAAACCTACCCGCAGTGAATATGGAGTGACGGCAAAAAGACACTGTTGATTCGTCAGTCGGATGGGTAATTTAATCCTGGTGGCAACCTTGGTGTCTTCCGGAAGAGTAGGCCTGATTCGGATGGCACCTGTTTTCACACTCTCATTTCTTTCGTCTCTCGTCCACAACACAAACAATACACTGAAAATCTTCTTTCGAACTCTGTCACTGTGGAGAAGGCAAAGGAAAACCATCCCAGGTTACCGCCTACTCAACGAGCCAGGTATGAAACCCAAAGCAGAAGGTTCATTGGAATTCCTTCTACTATTTATCCAGTTACCACATCGTGCCGACACTAATGAAGACTAGGAAATCATCATCCGAAAGTTTCGCGATGTTTTCAGAACTTAACTAATAACGCAGAACCAAGCACACACAATCTTAATCGCACGGCAGTATTTGTAACAATTGTGTAGTCTATTATTTCTGTTCATTTCAAGGAAATGAGAGAGTCCACTTCTTCAATGTGTCTGTGAAATGGCGCCGGTGAATATTTTAAATGCAGCTCTCACACACCCCTACTGGCCATTGCCAAACGAGGGTCTCTGGCGAGATGCCTCTGACATTCAGAAGAGGAGGAATGAATATGAGTAGACGGTATGCAAATTTCCCGCCTTTGACCGGCGACCTACGTCCTCATTTCACATTCTGGCGTACTCAGACATTTCTTTTCGTTTTCTCGGCGAGTATTTTCACTCTGCATAAAATTTACCGTCTAACACTAAATTTGAAGAAAAATGAGAATTTCAGTTATTACATGGTGGACTAACGTTGGAAGTGCATTCTCTTTCTTCGGTACCCAACATCATTTTTTTTAGAAGAGAATGAACTGTACAATTCACAGGTTGCAGTTTAAGTTATTGTCATGAAAATATCATAATTCTATTTATTTAATTTTTTTTTTTTTTTTTTGGTAGCCCACAATCGTTCTTTTGTTAGTGAGACATAATTCATTAGCGGTTTTTGGATGTATCGACAACATTAGGTTATGATCAACTACACTTCCATGCATTGTACAATTCTTCCTTACTATTTACACTACATATTTCCGTCGGCTGTTGCTTTATTTACACTTTAATTCATCTCCATATTTACATAATTTCTTTCCTTGTGTGTCATTACGACGCTCGATAACTTTGTTTCACTAAATAGGGGGCTGTCATGTTACTATATTATAAAGACACATCACCTAATACATATAAACAAGAACTATTGATGGCGTTAGGATGCAAGCGCTTGTTGAAGTTTTATTCTATGATGCTGTGGTTTGAATAACTTATTACATTTATTTTAATTTGCAAACTTTCAAAAAACTGAAGAAATAAATAACCAATGTCAAAAAAACAATACAAACACAATGCGATGAGTAGTAGTCATATTTGGTCAGTATCTCTTCAAGCAAAAAGACGTTTACAGTAAACTAAATGTTATTTATGCTTGATGATTACCAGATTTTCGGGGTATGCCGCTTTGTTTATTTAACTATCATAGCTTTAGGCTGGCATTCTACAGCCTTCGTCAGAGATACTATATATGTTAACACAGCAACAATCGACAAGCATCGCAGAGTAATAATACCAACAAGTTCAAAGAAGACGGCGGCGTATTACACTCCGATGCTTGGTGCTCGTTGCTATGTCAATAGTATCTCTGACGTAGGTTGTAGAATGACAGCCGAAAGCTTAGCTTGTCAAATAAACTACGTGGCATACACCGAAAATCTAGTAATCATTAACACAGACGACCACGCATGCATAAGAAATTATTATTTCTGCTTTTTACGTTTGATTCACGTAGTCCCATTATTTTAATGTACTACCTATGAAATTGACAAGGGAGACCAAATTGATAGTGGAGCACTGGATATTTCCAAGACTTTCGGCAGAGTTAGCCATAAAATGGTCGTAAATAAAGTAAAAACTATTGGAGTGGTTGAGAAAGTGATAGAATACATTTTAAAAGTCAGAAAACAGAAAGGTAGGTGGGGGGGGGGGGTTTTAGGAAATGCAGTGTTAAAAGAAGTGGAAGTAATGATAATTGTGTTGATTGTTTACTATCAGAATTAGATTGTTTGCAGGTGATAAAATGCTATATAAAAGGATCAAATCGGTAGAGGACAGTAAACAGCCTGGCAGGGTGATCTGGACAAGGATATCTAGTTGGGTTTGTAAACTATGGACGAAGATAAATGCAAAGAAGAGTCAGCTTATGAGATACACAAATAAAAAAACTAAACCATTCTTTTATAAAAGTGAATAACCGCAACGCATTGAGGAAATGGTCCACAATATCCAGTTGTAAAAAACTAAAGGTTGATTATGATTATAAGGTGGGAAAGAACTGCTTTTTGAAGACTTGTAAATATCTGGGCAATTACAATTGATAACAAGCTTAACTGGTGAGGAAACATTGGACAGCTAGTGAGGAAAAGGTATAAAAATCCTACACTTGATGGAGAGAGTGATTGAAGGGGTGTACGAGTGACATTGGTGGGTGAAGAGGGTCATGGGAGTGTACAAGGCGTGTTTTAATGATAAGGAATGGAAAAGACATTGGTGTAAGAATTAAAAGTAATATGTATGGAAGGTAACAGATGAACATGACCACAAGCTGGCACTTGATTTCAGACACTAGTATGGGAAGATTCTCTTTAGGTAAGGGTGTCAGGGTTTGAAATAAGTTACCAAGAGAAATGATGAATAATTTACCAAAAACGTTAAAAGAATTTAAAGCTAAAATTTTTATAGGGCAAATGTAGATGGGTGAAAGAAAGGGGGAAAATGGAATTGTAGGGAAATTGTCACCGGAGCATGTGCTCTATTGCAATTTTTAATTAAATAAATAAATACAATTCAGAAAACTGAAGAAATAAATAACCGAAATTAAAAAAATATAACAGTATCCAAAGAGTAGTGGTGTGATATTTTGAGAGTATTTGTAGTAGGAGTGCTCACCTCAAATATAGAGCGATTTGTGCCGCATATTCATCCCCTCTCGAAATGGTTATAATTTCTTGCTCCGTTCCTCTGTCATAAGATATTTCCTCCGGTTTTAAGCTAGACCATAAGTTCTCAAAATTTGTAAACATCATCCAATTTGTTGCAGTTGTTATTGCGTGAGGTCATTTAAAATCCTCAGACACACGAAGCTCACTTACAGATTTATAATAATATAGATTTTAGGCCCAGATGATTTGTGATTACAGGTATGCAAATTTCAAATTTAGTAGTTCTAAATACATCAGTAACAGGCTGCCTCTGATGACACCATATGTATGGTTTCACGCAAAAATCCTTGAATGAAACTTAATATGGCATTGACTGTTTGAAAGTTTAGGAACCAACTCAAAATCTGCAGTATGTCTCAGTCCTCTACGTGCTCGGATACCGGAGCCAGAAATGATAAAATGTTCGTAACCTCACAAGGTATGAACAAAAGGTGCTTGATATAATTCAGAGGTTGCATACTTCATCAAAAATACCAAAAATTTCTAATAAAATTCAGAGGTCACTCACTTCATCAAAACTTAACAACTGAATAAGCGTAAATATTCGCAAAAAACCATTATGCAACTTTGTTCAATACCACTATTCGTAGTTTTTAGTATAAAAAAATTAGTTTTATAAAAAAATCAAAAGATTAAACTTTGGTTTATAGTGGAAACGGACTTTCTATTTTGATCCGAATTTAGTTGGTAGCCAGAATATTCTATGTGTTATCCAGAAATCTCTAACATTTGGATGAAACAATAGTAAGACAAGACATTTTTGTTTGCATTTGTCACTGAGTGATCTACTGATCTCGAAAATTAATCATACTTTTTAAAATGGTTCTAGGGTTATCATCATGAAGAAAATATACAAGAAAGTCTTGAGAAAATTCCAAACATTCAACTCTAAACATTTTTCTCAATTTCAATGGTTCTTACTTAATCCTATGTTTATATATACTCATTAAACATTGGGAAAAAATCTTTGGGATGTTTATTTAAAAGTCAGACTGTTTTACCTATCTTGGGAATATAGCACCGCTACAGAAACCCTCTTTGTGTTTTTTATTTTTATTTTTTTTATTATTTTCAGCAATATTCCCTTGACATGTGAATAATGATGGGACAGAAATTAAAATTAGAGAGGAAGTTGTAACAGCCCTAATACCTGTATTTTGAATAGCAATATACTGTGTGAAATATTTGTAGTGAGCCAAAGTTTGCTTGAAAGTGATTTGATATGTTTATTTTTGTAAATTCTTGTAAATAAGTGTATATAGACTTTGTTTTATGGTAAGAAAATTATTTAAAGATCATTTAATATGTTTAAGAACCGAATGATGCAAGAGAATTTATTAAAAGTTTGTAATTACTTGTATTACTGTAATTTACGATGTCTACAGGACGATTTTCTACCGTTTTGAAAGGATTTCTGTAAATAATTTTGTATTCAAGTATCTCTAATTACCATTTCTAATCATTTTGTAATGTTATTAATTAATTTTGTATCAATTCCGATTGTTTTTAATATGTTTGATTGTTTGAGTGATTGTTAATGATCGAGAAATATCGGGCGGATGCCTTTGAAGAATTCTCGTAAATCGATAGACTCTATATAAACAGATCGCCGGGACAGAGAGTTTAGTTTTGCATTAAGTTTTCATTCAGTGTTACAGAGACATTCATGCAAGTTTTCATTCAGTTTTCGATTCAATTCAAGTATTCAGTAAGTCAGTATTGCATCTTTGGATTGTAACAACTATGCTTGTGAATATCGCAGACTTGTTTTGATTGAAAATAAACGAGCATCAACATACATTGTTTTTGGTGGACTTTTTAATTAATAAATGCAGTAAATTAACCCACCAAAGAACCTTAACAAAGTGCTGAATTGACACAATAAAAGAAGGAAATAGCATGCTGTAAGGTTCACCTTCACAGAAGCTGATTCTAATCTTCGATTAAGTCTCTAATAACAGGGGAGTTCTCTTCGTGTTGAAGGATTAACAGAACTAGTTCACGGACCATTATTGTTGATGTAATGCAGCATATCAGTTAAATTTAAGCAACGCAGATCAAATATTAGTCAGTCATAATAATATTTCAATCGAAAAAGTATTACTCTAAAAAAAAACGCAATACTACATAGTTGTTAATAGCATATATAGTGGTCTGTTGGCCCAGTCATTAAGGTGTCTGACTGGAAATCGAAAGGTCTTAGGTTCGAATCCCTGTCTCGACGGGTATTTTCAAAGGCCCTTAACCTGACCATCTCATGTGGCATAGCTTGCTGTGTAACATGAAGTACGCCAGAACGCTTCCCCTCCTATACCCGGTAGGATTACCAGGTTAGGTTAGGTAAAGAGGAAAGGAAATAGCAATCCTACCTCTAATATCAGGATTAGTATGCACCTTCCAGAGTCCAACATCCTTCAGGTTAAGGATGAAACTTAGCTTACCAGTATAAGAAAGAAATGTAACCTATAATACGAACTTCGGAATTTCGGTACATTTCTTATTGATATATATATATATATATATATCATATATATTATTTCTATAAGGTATTTTTTTGTCACAAGCCTGTATCTTCCTTCATACTTAACCAAAACTAATGAATGAGGTGTCATTTTAAATCTTATGGTCTCCACTTTGGTCACATCATATTTTAAGAAATGAAGTTTTCGGAATTCGACCCTTAAAGGGCAAAAATGTCAATATTTCTAAAAAGCTGTTTTCTGTGTTACGAGTCATTTATCTCACTGGATACCTATCTGAAATCGTTTAATGTAGTATCATTTTAAAGATTAAGATCTCCTCTTTAGTGACGTCATATATTAAGACAGATATTTTTCGGAATTCAACCCTTAAAGGGCAAAAGTATCAATATTTTTGCAATGCGTAATTGTGTCACGAGCAATTTATCTCCTTTAATATCTAACTGATATAGATAAATGAGATATCATATTGAAGATTGAGGTCTCCGCCATGGTAACATTATATTTCAAGAAAAGAATTTTTCGTTTTTCGACCCTTAAAGGGCAAAAATGTCGATTTTTCTAAAATGCGTTTTTTGTATCTCGAGCCATTTATCTCCCTGGATATCTAACCAAAATCGATAAACCAAGTAGGATTATTAGGAGTAATGTCTCAGCTTTGTGACATAATATTTTAAGAAAGAATGTTTATGGAATACAACCCTTAAAGTGAAAAAGTATAAATTTTTCAATAACGCATTTTTTTGTCACGAGCGATTTATCTCCCTTAATATGCAACGGGTATAGACAAATGAGGTGTCATATCAAAGAATGAGGTCTCCGCCGTGGTAACATTATATTTTAAGAAAGGAATTTTTCGTAATTCGGCCCTTAAAGGGCATAAATGTCAATTTTTCTAAAATTAGTTTTTTTTATCTCCAGCCATTTATCTCCCTGGATATCTAACCAAAATCGATAAATGAAGTAGGATTATGAGGAGTAATGTCTCAGCTATGTGACATAATATTTTAAGACAGAATGTTTTTGGAATATAACCCTTAAACGGAAAAAGTATAAAATTTTCAATAACGTATTTTTGTGTCACGAGCGATTTACCTCACTTAATATCAAACCGATATAGATAAATAAGGTATCATATTAAAGAATAAGGTTTCCGGCGTGGTAACATTATATTTTAAGAATGGAATTTTTCGTGATTCGACCTTAAAGGGCAAAAATGTCAATTTGTCTCAAATTCTTTTTTTTTGTATATCGAGCCATTTATCTCCCTGGATATCTATCCAAAATCGATAAATCAAGTGAGATAATGAGGAATAATGTCTCAGCTTCGGTGACATCATATTTTAGGAATGACGTTTTTGGAATTCAACCCTTAAAGGGAAAAAGTATGAATGGTTCTACAACGCATTTTTGTGTCACGAGCGATTTATCTCCCTTAATTTCTAACCGATATAGATAAATGAGGTATCATATTAAAGATTAAGGTCTCCGCCGTGGTAAAATTATATTTTAAGAAATGATTTTTTTCGTAGTTCGAACCTTAAAATGGTAAAAATGCCGATTTTTCTAAAATGCTTTTTTTGTATATCGAGCCATTTACCTCCCTGGATATCTGACCAAAATCGATAAATCAAGTAGGATTATGAGGAATAATATCTCAGCTTTGTGACATGATATTTTAAGAAAGTTTTTTTTAAATTGAACCATTTAAGGGAAAAAGTATAAATTTTTCTATAATGCATTTTTGTGTCACGAGCCATTTATCTCCCTTGATATATAACCGATATAGATAAATGAGGTATCATATTAAAGATTAAGGTCTCCGCCATGGTCACATTATGTTTTAGAAAGAATGTTTCGTTATTCGACCCTTAAAGGGCATAAATATCAGTATTTCTAAAATGCTTTTTTTGTGTCTTTAGTCATTTATCTACGTTGACAATTAAAAAAAATTGATAAACGAGGTATCATTTAAAAGCTTCAGGTCTTCGTAATGTCTTCGGTTACGTTACCACATTTTAAGTAGAAATTTTAAAAAATTTTAACCTTAGAGGGCAAAAGTATTAATATTTTTACAATGCATTTTTCTGTCAGGAGCTATTTTATTTCCTTTGATACCTAATCGAAATCGATAAATGACGTATCGATTTAAATATTAAATTAGCCGCTATGGTCACATCATATTTTAAGAAAAACTTTCTCCAAATTACACCCTTAAGTTGTAAAAATATCATCATTACTCAAAACTTTTTTTTTTTACCTTGGTTGATATTTTATAAAAGGAATTTTTTGGAATTCAACCCTTAAAGGGCAAAATTATCAATATTAGTTATAGAACGTGTTTTTTTAATTTTTTTAAATACAAGCCATTTATCTTCTTCGATACCTATCCGAAATCGATAAATGACATATCGTTGTAAAATTAAGGTCTCCAGCTAGGTAAAATCATAAATTAAGAAAAAAATGTTCGGAATTTGGTGCTTAAAGTGGTAGCGCGTATGAGACTGTTCAGAGCCAAGTCCCCTGATCTCAGCAGCGGATATCACAGAGATGTCAATAAACCGTTTTTTATTCAATAAGTAGCTTTTCTGATATATTTTTTTTTTTTGTTACGGAAACACTGTCGTTTTGTTATACAATTCCAATGTAAACATTTTATTCGCACAGCAACAAATATTTCAGAGATGTTGATATGTTGTGTGCATTTTGTTAAGGTTGGTTTTATTCTACTAAGGTCAGTGACAGTTTGTCATAAATACAGTGTGTTTTAAATTTTCATAACTGTTTCGTAATATGTTGTGAGTATTTTGCTGCGTACCTATTACACTAAATGAAATATTTGCTACAAAAGTACGGTTCTACTATTCATTATATTACAAGCATTCATCCTAACTATTCATCGCATTTTATTCGCGAAATTTTCGCACGGGTCGTCTAGTATATATATATATATACTGTAACCGAGAGTAACAATGTACGTTAAAGAAATCTAAAAAGTAGGCTGTAATGAAAGAGTCCAATTTTTTCTTGTTTATTTTCGTCTATTTGTGAGTGTGGATGAGCTGAATCTGTTTGCACATGATAACTCAGGTGAAGATGGCGACGAAAATTTGATCGCCGAAATATTATGTGTAAATATCTTGTACACTCAGCTAGTTACCACAGAACATTACATGTATACAGGCATGCGTGCCATTAGCATCATATTTTCCGGAAATGAACCTGATATTCACCTCTGGCATGGTTCGGTTATAGTGTTAAACTGTAGATCCCCGTTAAATAATAGGAGCGGCAGGTAAGAAATTCTGTCAATGGGTAATTAATACCACACGAAATTATTTGCTCACTATAGTAATACTAACAAGCCATCAGCCCAGTCAGAAGAAGGGATAGATGACCATTGCAATTACAAATAGTTTTTTATATCAGCATTTTCTACTGACACTTATATTTTGCAGTATATTGTTCTTTTTCTATGAGTGCATATCTTAGGATTAGAGAATCGTTGGATTTCTCACATTTTGTGACATCCTAGACTAAGCGTTAACTGGAGATCAATTCTTGCGTGTAACTTCTGTAAAAAAATCTGACCTCATCCTCATCCCTTTGTAAAAATCAAACGTTAATATAAATATATGTTTTCTCTGGGAACAGCCACGTGAATCAGTATCTATTACAAAGTTTACAACAGAACATTGTAGATTCTTGCAAACGTAAAGAGATTATTCATTTAACTTTCTTTCTACATTAATCGAGAAATTAATTTGAATCCACAATGATAAATTAAATTTCCAGGAAAAATTTCAGGTAATCTGTATTAAGATTAATAATCTACCTTTTTTCCTGATAAGTACTTCCACACTGTAGCTAGCGAAATGCTCGAATGAATTATATAAAAAGTTACCAAACTGTACGTTGCATACTTATTATGCAAAAGCAATTCACGGATAATGAATTATTGAATTTGTATGAACGGCGTCTGCGTTTCTGTGCAAAACATCCGTAAGGCAGCGCTTATCTGAAACGAGTCGATATCTTCCTGAATTCAAGTTTCGTGGGGAAGTACATTAGCGTATCAGTAATAACGCTGTCAACCTTAAGCACTGACTATAAAACTAAATGTTGCTTTCTCCGTTTTCACGAAGTGCATGTCAAACCGTCTCACGAAAAATTCCGCCTTCCTGACGACACACCAACTTGCGGCAATTTTCAAAAGACGCTGATTCTTGAGACGTCACATGTCCCAATTGTTCCTGAATCAATTTTCCCCTCGAATCTTTATATTCCTAATAGAGAATCGTTAAATTTTAAGTATTATCTTCTTCTTTTTATGATGCCATACCCAATTCCAGGTGTCAGCGACTATCATTGAGGATGAACCACTCCAGGGAGCCTCTCTTGGGAAGATGAAGTGGGCTGGTTTTCCTCTCCTTTCCCCAGTGTTCGTATGTGTTATTGTAGTTGTGGATGACTGTGATAGGGTGTGTGTGTGTGTGTTCAATATGGAGTACTGTTTGCGTTGCCTGAAATGAGAGATGAAGAAGGGAAAGGGTGATACCAGATGCCAGCCCATTCGGGCCTACTCTTCCGAAAGACACCGTGGACGACGAACGAATAACCACTTACAATATCTTCTACCGTCACTCCTTACGCACTGTGTGGATGGTTTTGCAATGTGCACAATCTGGTGATTAGGAATTATGCAACACCTCTTTTCCTACCCAGCCAAGCCTTGAGGACTAAAACTTCTTGTACAGGGACTTGAACCAGCTAACCCCGTGTCAGCGCCCGACACCATCACGGCAGCGAAACTAACTGAGTCAACAGGCTATTTATTATTAACTAGCTGCTACCCACGACTTCGTTCGTATTTTTAAAGAATTTGCATTGACAGCTACCGACATCTAACAACCATAGTGCACGATGGGAGACGCTATGCTATTACCACACACAATAGCAAGTCATCTGCGCTATGTAGTTCAGGCTGCAAAGTAAAATTTACGGACACTCATGTCTTTGGATGAAATACGAAAATATCCTTGATCTACCAATTTCAACCACCATAACTCCCACACTCACACAGTTACCGAAATTCGGCCAACGTTGTGATCGATGGGTGACTCTGTGTTACTACCACAAACAAACGCAAGTGATCTGCGATAGGTAGTTTTCGCTGAAAAGTAATACACCATGACACATGCGTCTTTGGCAGAAATATGAAATGGCCGCAGGTCGACCACTTTTAACCCCATATCTCCTACACCCCCATAGCTGCCGACATCTAACAACCATAGTGCTCGACAGGAGACACGATTCTACTACCACACACAAACACCAATGGTCTATGCTATGTAGTTGTGGCAGGAAAGAGAAGTATAAGAAGACACAAATTTTTGGTCCAAATACGAAAACGCCCTGCATTGGCCAACTTTAATCATAATATCTCCCACATTCCCACAGCTATCAACATTCGGCCAACGTTGTGCACGACAGGAAACTTCATGCTACTTCCACACACAAAGACCAGTGATCTGTGCTAGGTAGTGGTGACTGAAAAGTGAAATATATGAATACACACACATATATATATATATATTTAAAAATCACATTAAAAACCCGCGCATTAATCTAGATTAATACAAGTGAACATCACTTAGAAACTTTTTCAGATACATGTATCATGTACTGTATACTGTTTATTTTCTAGACAAAAGAACTGTAAAAATATAAAAATCTCTGCATTTCGCATTGTCATTATGTATTTTTACAGTGGTGTGGTCAACAATGCAATTAAATTAAGCTTTTTCTTGGCAAGAGCTGAATAAATTTAAATCTCAGAATTCTCAAAGAAATGGTAGCTTTTTAAATATAGTTCTTACTTTTACCCGCACTTTTGCAGACGATACTCCATCATGACTATTTTAATACAAATATAGTCACACCATTTCGACCAGTGGCATCACTTTACAGTTGAGGCCCGTGTCAAATTCATGGAATGAGGCCCATCCACAGTACCAGATGTCTCGGGGGAGGGGGGGAGCGGTGGGAGGGATAACTGGGGCAACCATTTTATAGGCGACTCCGGGCAGCGAGTATGAGCGCGTTCTGTTTGAAGGGGCGGGCCCCCCCGACCTCGAGCCGGGGGCCCCCTCCGGCTGGGGGTCAGTAGCATTTTGCCCGTCCTGCCCACTCAACTGTTACGCCACAGAGTTCTATATAAGTGCACTTTCTGCGACATCTTCTAACTTCGTGATTGTATTCCGTAAATGACATAAGTGCACAATACGGTGGGCCGTCTAAATACGATATCCAATGAAGCCAAGGATTTTTTCTTCGAAACTGATTATCCCGGCCACTCAGCCTGCTGTCCAGTAAGAAGCTTGTCGGGGAAGTAATTTCGGACTCACTGTGACGCTCATCAGCTCTTCCTTAGACCGGCATTGAACTGTAAACGGTCGTTGTTAAAGATCGTTTGTATAAGATATTTTATAAAGTATTTTACAGGGTAATGGAAAATATTTTATAAAACATTTCTTTCATAAAATTTCTTAACTGTATAGTGTAATACGCTGGCATTACATTTTATAGAAGATGTCGTTCAACTGCTTTTTTATTTTACAAAGTGTTATGAGATGAATTTATGTCTTGTGTCAAAATTACTTCCTCAGACAATTTGACCTTCTCATTTTCAGCCAATGCATTTTCAAGAATGTTGTAAATATGGTGAGAAATTTAGTGGGATCACGATCCTTATAAACGAGTTAAATAATTGATGATTCAAATCCGAATAATTTGAGGCTGTATACTGTTTGATACACCATTATATTCCGACTAGCAGTTTTTTTATTATTGATTTATTTCTCTGCTCCTTGATGTCTAATCAAAATAAAGTGTACCCTGCCTTACTCTTGGGACCGTGGGCTCCGTAATATATGAAATCCTGCGGAAATCGGTTCAATTGTTTTTGGGTGAATCATGCTTAACAAAACGGAATTTAATTCTCGCAGTGAAATATTTGTAGTAAATCTTATATATATATAAAAATAGACGTGTTTTTTCCTATATTTCACTTTTCAGCCACCACTATCTAACACAGATCACTGATGTTTGTAGGTGGAAGTAGCATGGAGTTTCCTGTCGTGCACAACGTTGGCCGAATGCCGATAGCTGTGGGGATGTAGGAGATATAATGATTAAAGTTGGTCAGTGCAGGGCGTTTTCATATTTCGACCAAAAATTCGTATCTCCGTAATCCGTACACTTCTCTTTCCTGCCACAACTACATAACATAGATTTTTGGTGTTTGTGTGTGGTAGTAGAATCGTCTCTCCTGTCGTGCACTATGGTTGTTAGATGTCGGTAGCTATGGGGATGTGGGAGATATGGGGGTTGAAAGTGGTCGACCTGCGGCAATTTCGACTTCTGCCAAAGACAAAAGTGTCATGGTGTATCACTTTTCAGCGAAAACTATAGATCACAGATAACTGGCGTTTGTGTGTAGTAGTAGCACAGAGTCACCTTTAGATCACAACAGCGGCCGAATTTCAGAAACTGTGGTACTGTGGTAGATATGGTGGTTGTTATTGGCCGACCAAGGATATTTTCGTATTTCGACAGTCTCCGCATATGTCACTTTTCTGCCACAACTACATAGCATAGAGCATTGCTGTTTGTGTTTGGTAGTAGAATCGTATCTCATGTAGTGCACTATGGTTGTTAGATGTCGGTAGCTATGGGGGTGTGGGAGATATGGGGGTTGAAGATGATCGACCTGTGGCAATTTCATACTTCTGCCAAAGACAAAAGTGTCATGGTGTATCACTTTTCAGCGAAAACTATAGATCACAGATAACTGGCGTTTGTGTGTAGTAGTAGCACAGAGTCACCTTTAGATCACAACAGCGGCCGAATTTCAGAAACTGTGGTACTGTGGTTGATATGGTGGTTGTAAGTGGCCAACCAAGGATATTTTCGAATTTCGACTGTCTCCGCATATGTCACTTTTCTGTCACAATTACATAGCATAGAGCATTGGTGTATGTGTTTGGTAGTAGAATCGTATCTCATGTAGTGCACTATGGTTGTTAGATGTCGGTAGCTATGGGGGTGTGGGGGAAATGAGGGTTGAAAGTGGTCGACCTGTGGCAGTTTCATACTTCTGCCAAAGACAAAAGTGTCATGGTGTATCACTTTTCAGCGAAAACTATATATCACAGATAACTGGCGTTTGTGTGTAGTAGTAGCACAGAGTCACCTTTAGATCACAACAGCGGCTGAATTTCAGAAACTGTGGTACTGTGGTAGATATGGTGGTTGTTATTGGCCGACCAAGGATATTTTCGTATTTCGACTGTCACCGCATATGTCACTTTTCAGCCACAACTACATAGCATAGAGCATTGGTGTTTGTGTTTGGTAGTAGAATCGTATCTCATGTAGTGCACCAAGGTTGTTAGATGTCGGTAGCTATGGGGGTGTGGGAGAAATGAGGGTTGAAAGTGGTCGACCTGTGGCAGTTTCATACTTCTGCCAAAGACAAAAGTGTCATGGTGTATCACTTTTCAGCGAAAACTATAGATCACAGATAACTGGCGTTTATGTGTAGTAGTAGCACAGAGTCACCTTTCGATCACAATAGCGGCCGAATTTCAGAAACTGTGGTACTGTGGTAGATATGGTGGTTGTAAGTGGCCAACCAAGGATATTTTCGAATTTCGACTGTCTCCGCATATGTCACTTTTCTGCCACAATTACATAGCGTAGAGCATTGGTGTTTGTGTTTGGTAGTAGAATCGTATCTCATGTAGTGCACTATGGTTGTTAGATGTCGGCAGCTATGGGGGTGTGGGAGAAATGAGGGTTGAAAGTGGTCGACCTGTGACAGTTTCATACTTCTGCCAAAGACAAAAGTGTCATGGTGTATCACTTTTCAGCGAAAACTATAGATCACAGATAACTGGCGTTTGTGTGTAGTAGTAGCACAGAGTCACCTTTCGATCACAACAGCGGCCGAATTTCAGAAACTGTGGTGCTGTGGTAGATATGGTGGTTGTAAGTGGCCACCAAGGATATTTTCGAATTTCGACTGTCTCCGCATATGTCACTTTTCTGCCACAACTACATAGCATAGAGCATTGCTGTTTGTGTTTGGTAGTAGAATCGTATCTCATGTATTGCACTATGGTTGTTAGATGTCGGTAGCTATGGGGGTGTGGGAGATATGGGGGATGAAAATGATCGACCTGTGGCAATTTCATACTTCTGCCAAAGACAAAAGTGTCATGGTGTATCACTTTTCAGCGAAAACTATAGATCACAGATAACTGGCGTTTGTGTGTAGTAGTAGCACAGAGTCACCTTTCGATTACAACTGCGGCCGAATTTCAGAAACTGTGGTACTGTGGTAGATATGGTGGTTGTAAGTGGCCGACCAAGGATATTTTCGTATTTCGACTAAAGGCGTGTGTCTCCGCTGATTTCACTTTTCTACCACGAGTACATAGCATAGAGCATTGGTGTTTATGTGTGGTAGTAGAATCGTGTCTGTTGTCGTGCACTATGGATGTTAGATGTCTGTAGCTATGGGGGTGTGGAAAATATGGGGGATGAAAATGGTCGACCTGCGGCAATTTCATATTTCTGCCAAAGACGCATGTGTCACGGTGTATCACTTTTAAGTGAAAACTATCAATCGCAGATCACTGGCGTTTGTGTGTGGTAGTAACACAGAGTCTCCCATCGATCACAACGTTGGCCGAAATTCGGTAACTGTGGGAGTGTGTGAGATATGGTGTTTGAAATTGGTCGATCATGAATATTTTCGTGTTTCATACAAAGACTTGTGTGTATCCGTAAATTTTACCTTGCTGCCGGATCTACATATCGCAGAAGACTGGTACTTGTGTGTGGTAATAATATCGAGTCTCCCATCGTGCACTAAGGTGATTAGATGTCTATAGCTGTCAATATGAATTCTTTACAATCACGAACGTAGTCGTGGGTACCAGCTAGTTATATATAAATCTCTGATGGATTCACATAATCGATAGTACCACCACATGCAATTAGAGTTTCAAGTCACAATGATCGCATGTCGTTTTTTTCCGCCTCGTTTACAGAATCCGCCTACTCTTCCCAAACCACACCCTGTACGATAAAATATCCTTCCCGCATCTCCTCCTCTTTCTTGAACGCCTCAGAATATCCTTCACAGTACGCAGAAACAACACACACAACCCACTCCACATATCAAAACCCCAGACGCACTAAAACCATATCACAAATATACAAGGGTTGCCTTTTAAGTTTTTACAATCGAATAATAGATGGCGTTAATGAGTTGTGGCGCCACTGTATTTGTCAACAATAACGTTTGTTATTGTGAAGCCAGTGGCAATTAAGAAATTGACTGAGTAAGTTGTTGATAGTGAACGTTTAAAAGAAGCAAGTTGTTTGTGCAAAAATGGAAATAACCCGTGAAGGCTTACGTTGGATGATTTTTTATTATTTTAAAAAAGGCCTTACTCAACAACAATGCATAGAATCGCTTCGTGCAACTTTTAGTAATGAATCACCATCAGAGTAGACTGTTTACAATTGGTTTGCAGAATTTCGTCATGGTCGTGCGTCCGTCAGTGATGAATGTCGAGAAGGTCGGCCAAAATCGGTTGTCATTCATAGAATCATCGATGCTGTGCGCAACATGTTCAAAGAAGATCGGCATGTGACTTACAGACAGTTAGAGGCGTTTCTTAGGATATCGCAGACTGCAATATAATCGATTTTGCATGAACATTTAGGTGTGAGAAAAATATGTTCCAGATGGATTCTGCATAATTTGACCGAAGCGCAGAAAAAGGGCCGTGTTGATTGGTGTCAGGAAATGAAAAAATTCGACCGAGGACGTTCAAAATCCGTATACAACATTGTTACAGGAGACGAAACTTGGATATATTCGTATGAACTTGAAAGCAAACAACAGTCTACCGTTTGGGTATTTGACGATGAACCCATTCCCAGTACAGTTGTTCGTTCACGGAGCAGTTTCAAGAAAATGATCGCTTGTTTCTTCGGTTGTACTGGACACGTCGCAACCATTCCAGATTAGAGGATCGAAGAACTGTTAATGCCGAATGGTATACAACAGTTTGTTTGCCAACGGTCTTCGATGAAATAAGGAAAAAGAACAAAAAACGTCGCATCATTCTTCATCACGTCAAACAACTAAATATTTGAAGGAGAAAAACTTCGAATTAATGTCTCATTGCCCGTATTCACCCGATTTATCGCCTAATGACTTTTTCTTGTCCCCCACAGTCAAACAAAAGATGCGCGGACACCGATTTTCATCACCTCAAGAAGCTGTTGAAGACTTTCAAAACCATGTTCCTGAAATATCAGATTCACAGTGGAAAAAATGTTTCCAGAATTGGTTTGAACGTATACAAAAATGTATAGACCTTAAGGGAGAATATTTTGAAAAGCAATTAAAAACTTTGTTTCGAACTTGTTCGTTTCTGTTTCACTTTTTGTAAAAACTAAAAAGGTAACCCTCGTATACCACCAGCTCTCCACCTCTACGCACTACACACATTAAACAATAGGAACTTCAATGGCCTCCCACATCCGTCCAGAAATATACCCATCATTTCAATCATAACTGTCCGTCACAAAAAAATGAAATACCAGAATTAATCAAATCTACTATGGAACTATCCGGCAATCTTGAAACTGTGTGCAAAATAAGGTTTCAAAATTCTGCACTTGTTGGAGAGAGTGATGAGGGGATGCACGAGAGAAGTAAAGGAAGTGGGTTACAAAACTTTGGTCAGACCATTGCTCGAATATGGTAGTGTAGTATGGGACCCACATTTTGAGTATCAAATACAGGAATTAGAGAGGGTGCAAAAAAGAGCTGCTAG
The DNA here is from genome assembly GCA_031002005.1 of Vandiemenella viatica. Taxonomy (NCBI): domain Eukaryota; kingdom Metazoa; phylum Arthropoda; class Insecta; order Orthoptera; family Morabidae; genus Vandiemenella; species Vandiemenella viatica. Next base: position 114,259,227 of record JARYHS010012519.1, read on the forward strand.
ATTTGTTTCTGGAAATTATCGCAGAATGCAATCAGTGACAGATATGATAAAGGAGCTGGAATGGGATTCATTGCAAGACAGGAGGAGGATGAGGGGGGTCATGGGAGTGTACAAGGCGTATACTGGTGATGAGGCATGGAAAGATATTGGCGTAGGTATGAAAAGTAGTTCATGGAAGGGAAAAGATGACCATGACCACAAGCTGGCACTCGATTTGAGGCACAAGGGTGTGGGAAGATTTTCTTTTTTAGGTAAAGGGGGTGTCAGGGATTGGAATGAGTTACCAAGAGAAATGATGAATAATTTACCGAAAACATTAAAATAATTTAAAGTTAAAATTTGTAGAGGGAAAATGTAGGTGGGTGCAGGATAGGGGGAAGTTGGGTGTGTAGGGAAATTGCCACCGGAGCGTGTGCTCCATTGCAATTAAATTAAATGTTCTAAAAGTAACATAAAATTGTACAACATTATAAAAACTATATTCTAAAATATGTATTGTAAAACATACAAAGTATGCTGTAAAACATATATGTGCAACCCGGACCCGGCCCTCCACCAGCTTCAATCCGGGCGGCGAGAGATTCAGAAATTTCAAATAACGCTTCAAACTCAAGTCTCCCATTACTTTTCATTTTATTTTTCTATATGTTTTTGTTAAATTGTTTTTTGTATGTTTGATTATGCTATTTTAATTCTAATAAATAAAAAAATGTGTGCATTTTTATAGCCTTTTTATTCACTACTACCTACTTATTTCTTACCTACGGCGCGTGACCTGATTAAGTCCCGAAATCACGCCCTCAGCTAAGCAAAGGTTGCCCATACCTGCTGTAAAACATTGTAAGAGTGCTAAATTATAACAAATAGACCAGTCTTGTAATTAAAAATGTAGGCTGAAGAGCGGGAAACACCCGCTACTAGCCCAGCACCGTGTGTGGGAAAATGAAATAACTAATGAATAAATAAATCTTGTTATTTGTAATTATAAAGTTTTATCAATGGTTGTGCGTGAGCTACGAAATTTGTGCTGGCAGATTTCCCGAAGTTTGATTAAATTATCAAAAAAATGAACAATATTGATTTCTGAGTATGAACACAAGGATAGGTTGTAAAATCAGAAACATACAGACTTTAACAATAGGAGTGAAACGCTGGACACTTACGCAAGGACTGCGAAGTTGATTACTTCTACGAAAAAAGGATGTCCTGTTAACGACGGACAGCGGTTCAGGATTAGAATGTAATGGACATTAGAAATTAAGTCATAACATCGATACAAAAAAAATGCTTTACATAGCATTTGATGTGCTGATAAAAAAGTGTTATGTTCAATTTTTGATAAAAATGATTTCTTCACAGTTAAAAAAATAAAATAGATTTTCTCTCATATATTTTCTTTTATTTTTTTTAGTGTGAAGAACTAATTTTTATCAAAGTTTTGATCAGAACAGCAAATGCATATAAAGCAATTTTTTGTGGATAGATATTATGACCTAAGTTGGAATGTCCACTATCCTTTAATCCTGAAATTCACTTGCGCCCTATAGTCAAAGCGGCAAGAATACGCAAGAAATTTTTATGTCGTAATATGAAATAGGATAGGTACTTACAAAGACTGACGGAAGACCAAAATTTAGAATTATAATAATAATTTAGTGTGGTCGTAATGACCTGGTGACAGGGTTTCCATTGGCTTCGCATTCTACCCCTGTAGTAGCCGCCTTAATCCAGCCCAGCAATCCTGCCGGGTAGGGGGGACCTACAGTCTAACGTGGAATCCGAACCACGGAAGCGTTCTAGTGTACTTCACTTTACACAGCAAGCTGTACTAGAGATGAAGGACAGGTTAAGTGCCTATGAAAATACCCGCCGAAACAGGGATTCGCTCTCCAGTCAGACGCCTTAACCACTGAGCCACCAGAGCGCTCAATTTAGAATTAAAACAGGGCTGATAAATAACATGGCAACATGTTCAATATAAACTCCCTCATCCAACCAGGGAAACTCAAAATTTTGAAAGACGAAATGGCTCGAAAAGGAATATTGATAGCCGGAATTCAGGAAATGAGAAATACTAATCAGGAACCCATGGAATCACAAGAGTATAGAATTTACAAAGGAATACCAGGAAAAAGAGTAATGAAGCAATTACCACAATTCTGAACAAGATTCATAGTCAACCTCAAAATAATAGAGTCAATAGTAGAATTCAAAACACTATCTCTTAGGCTCTAAACTATAAAAGCTGCCAATAGAGTATACAGATAATAAATGCCCATACCCAATGTAATGATAAAAACAATAGGAAAGAACATCGAGAAGAAGTGGATGAATTTTGGGAACTTCTGTATCAAACAGCAACAACCATAAATAAAAATCACACCAAAATTTAAATTGGAGATTTTAACGCCCAATTAGGAGGGGAAAAAGGATATAGAGATGTAATGGAGAAATGACCAGCACAAAGAAGGACGAACAAGAATGGCATAAGACTGGTGGAATTCTTCTGATACTATGACATGATCTCAAAATCAACATACTTCATGAGAATAACAAATAAACTCAAAGCCTGAAAACACCCAGACTGGAAAAAAAGAGAATGGCAGGTGGATCATGTTTGTATGGATAAGAATTACCACAGAGAAATCTAAAGTTTAAAAGTCCTGAGAGGAACAGAAACTGGATCAAATCATTACATGGTAAAAATAAAAATTAAGTTCACTCTATTGACAAAGAAAAGATGCCTCCTCAAAAAGCAGGGAGCCTATGACCCACATAAACTGATAAATAACTCGGAATATGACAAAAGAACTGGGAGTATAAAATTAAACAGATGATGTGGTGGAAAAATTCTTTTTTTTTTTTTTTTTTTTTACTTATGGCTTTAGGCCTCGTCGACGTCGAGGTCATTAGAGGTGGGATGGGACTGGGGACATGGAACGAATTCGGCTATGGCCTTTTGAAGGAAGCATCCCGGTATTCGCCTGGAGTGATTTGGGGAAACTATGGAAAATCCAAATCTGGATGCCCGGACAGGGATTCGAACCGGCGTCCTCCCCAATGCGAGGCCAGAACGTTAACCGCTCACCACCACGCACGCTTAAAAATAATTCCCCAACTGAAACAAATAGTCAAACAAGTAGCCACAATGAATCCCAAGAAAAAACACCAATGGTGGAATGACGAATGTGATAAAACAGTAGAGGATAGACACCAAGCTTGGATTAAATATCAGAGTCAGAAAACCGAAGAATCACACTTGGAACTCAGATAGCAAAGAAACCTAAACTAAATGTAATAAGGAGAGTTAAACGACAATACCAAACAGATATACTATTCATGATAGAACAAAACAGCAAGAAACCAAACTCACTAGATTACTACAAAATATTTAGCAGGCAACTCCAAAGATATGATCATCCAAAAAGGATAAAAATAATAAGATGACCCATAGCAATAAAGAAAATACGGAAATCCTAGCAGAAGCATTTAACAGACTACTGAATTGCGAGAATCATCCAGAACTTCTTCAAATAAACACAGAGTCCCCGATAAAAACACCAACAGGAAATATAAATCCACCAACAATACATGAAATTTGCAAAGCTTTATGAGAGCTCAAGAACTACAAAGCAAATTAAGAAGATCAAACATTTGTGGAGCTCTGGAAATGTGATGCAGAATCAGCAAACATATCATTACACCAACGCATAATGAAAATTTGGAACAGAGAAGAGCTACCAGAATATTGGACTACAGCTATAATACATCCATTATATAAAAAATGAGAAAAATCAAACCCAGGCAATTACAGAGGTATTTCCCTCTTGCATTGGACGTATACAGTCTTGTCGAGAATACAATCGCCACTAAGGTCACGTTTAACAGGAACTGGGAGAATATCATGGAGGATTTAGACCATGGAGAAGCTGCTCAGAATATATAATCACCTTAAAACTAATAAAGGATTCCCACAAAACTAGTAATTACCTTTGTAGGCTTCAAGAGAGCCTATGATTGTATCTACAGAGATTCAGTGCTGGACATATTAAGATATTTTGGATTCCTTCCCAAATTAATAAAAATGATCAAATTAACCCTCATAAATACAAAATCTACAATAAATTTCAGAGGAGAACTATCTGAACCATTTATGATTAAAAATGGGCTAAGACTGGGAGATGCTCTTTCACCACTGATTTTCAACTGCGCCCTTGATTGAATACGTGATAAGAGAAGGGTACAAGGAAAATCCTAAAAACATAAAAAGGGGCACCGAGAAGGATCAGATAGACCTAAATTGTTTGGTATTCCGAGATGAGTTAACTTTACTAGCTAATAACATACAAGAAAGCTAGGAATCAAATAAGTAGTCCACAAAATATAGCAGAGAAATTAGGACTCAAAATATCTTTTGAAAAGACTTAAATTAGGGTACCAGAGCCTCTAGTAATAAACCACGTAACTGTAGATAACAGGAAAATAAAAATAGTAGAACAATTTAAATGCCGAAGCGAAATTATAACATACACTTTGAATGAAAAACCTGCTGGCAAGTTAGAACTAAGCAAATAATAAAACTCAAAACTAACACGATATACATACAACAAAGAATGTTTATGAATCAAAACAAAATTAAATCACTCCAGAAGTAACATAAGGAAGCGGAACTAAGAAGACAACCAGAAAATGACTAAAGTGGTCCAATGAAGCCGTATAGAAGCCCATAGAATTTTTTTCTATTATTTAATTTTTTTAAGTGTGAAGGACTCATTTTTATCAAAAATTGAAATTAATAATTTTTATCAGAATATCAAATACTATCTAAACAATTTGATATTATGACTTAAGTGCGAATGTCCACTATATTCTAATTCTGAACCACTGTACGACGTGAAAAAGAAATTTAATGGATGAAAGAGCTACTACTTGACAGGTCTCTGGAATAATAACAGGAAGAGTGAGCTATGGTACGCATCGGCTGCATTGCAGTCTAGAGTAGCTCCACCACCAGAAATCGAGTACAACCCAGTGCACATAAACCGTAGAAATAGACATCCCAAAACATATCTTTAGTCTTAGGGGTAGTAATTCCGACGCAGAAATTTATGAAAATATTGAGGTATGGAATTGTTGAATCTAAACTGCAACTTTGGCCATGATTTTAATAATGTGTCATGTCCTCACATTACAGTCATTAATTAATTTTTTTCGTATCACATTTTTCAGTCCACAACCTAACGCAAATATATTTTCTTCTATTTTTTTCAATAAAATACATGTTGTGATAGCTGAACTTTCTGCGGCTAAAGAATACACGTTTACTTCATTCACTTCAGACAACTACGATGAAAAAATTCTATAAAGTCTTCTTTTAAAGATTTTTGTCAAAGATCTTTTATAGTGTAATGCCGGCCTTAGCGCTCTTATCAATGTTGCGAATACGGAACTCAATATCCGCGAGTTCTCCAGGACACTAACGGGACCATACCAATAATTCACATGGCTCACATTACATAGTATGTCCCACATGTCATTGCATTAACACGTATTTTCTCTTATCAAGTTCGCGGTTTTGTTTCTAATTCACTTTAGATTCTTGAAAATTAAATCAGTTTTAGATGCTAAAATGGGTAACATCAGATAAGTCATTTAGAGCCTTTAACACCGATATGCTTAATGGCCAGCAATTAATTTTATGTACAGATGCATAACGTTAAATACTGTCTATAAAAATTATAGTAACAGGGAAGAATCACAGTAAACGAATTTTATACCGCATATTAGTCCTATCACAGAACAACATTCATTATTAACACACTTTTATAATTAGATTGATGTGTGTGTGAATGTAATGGAATTTTTCAATTCAACTTTCACCCACTTTCAGACGTCCAAGTTATTTGTAATTTTGCACACGTATTAAAAACCGATGACAATATAATAATTTCATAGGTATGTCCTAGTATACTTATTGCTTTGACTATAAAATCAGAAAAGTGGTTAACCCTCTACTTTTGTGCGGCGAGAGCATATCCTGTCAGAAGCACAAATTCTCACTGATTCCCGAAGCTCCGCCATTTCTTACTCCCTCAACCTGAGCGTGGTGTCATCGGTTTGCCCTCCACTTCTCCGCGGCGAGAGTAGCTGCTGTCAGAAGCGCTACCTTCAGCTTATGGTTCGTCCTTTACTTTTGCTCGACTAGAGTATCGGGAACCTTGGCTGCAAGACTTCAATAGCATTCGTATCCTTCTACTCGTATTCCATTAATACTACTAACCCGAGCGTGGTGGGTTAACGGTTATTATCCTGGCATCGCATTCGGGAGAACACGGGTTCGAATCCCCGTCCGGGCATCCAGATTAGGTTTTTTCCATGATTACCCCAAATCACTCCAGGCGAATGCCTCCTTCAAAAAGGCCATGGGCGAATTCCTTCCCGTTCCTTGTCCCCTGTCCCATCCCACCTATAATGACCTTAGCCGTCGACGAGACGTAAAGCCATAATTAAAAAAAAAAAAAAAAAAAAAAAAACTACTAAGCTGTTTCTTACACAGTCAGCCGAAGCGACTGAACCTATTTTCAATACTCCATGTGCACCAAAAGTAAACTTTTCGTTTTATATTGAATAATTAATGTAAAGACAAAAACATTTTCAATGGCTAAAGAAAAAACTCTACGTAAAATGAGTTTCTATGACGTATTTTCGCAATGACTCTATAATCCGTGCAGTCTTGGCGACATCATTGATTTTTAACGCGCCTTTATTTATTACCTGGTTCCGTTTCTATGTATGTGTGTAATGGAATTTTTCAATTCAATTTTCACCCACTTCCAGACGTCCGTATTGTTTCAAATTTTGTACACCTCTCAATTGTTTAAAATTTTAATTTTATTCTTTTACTTACGGCTTTACGCCTCGTCGACGGCTAAGGTCATTAGAGGCGGGATGGGATTGGGGACAAGGAACGGGAAGGAATTCGGTTATGGCCTTTTTGAAGGAAGCATCCCGGCATTCGCCTGGAGTGATTTGGGGAAACCCAAATCTGGATGCCCGGACGGGGGGTCGAACCCGCGTCCTCCCGAATGCGAGTCCAGAACGTTAACCGTTCACCCACCACGCTCGGTGCATCTGTCGAGAACCGATGACAAAACAATAATAATTTTTATAACTATGTTCTGGTATTATCATTAACAAAAGAAAAGTGGTTTAAGCATCATATCACTGATGTCGCTAGGATGCTTTAAAAAAATATATATGTTATATATTACAGGCTACTATTTTACACCAAGGGGACCCGAGGTTCAACGTCCCGATCCGGCGGACAATTCATGGTAAACATATTTGTGTGTCCTCTCACTCCATACGCAGTGGGATTTAAACCAAAGGTTGGGTACACAATCCGGCGATTAGGAATTGTGCACCACCAGTACCCTTCCAGCTAAGTCCTGATGTCCAGTGGAAGTTGAACCTCCTTATAGCGCATAAGGAGCCAGAAATTATCATTGTGTTGCTGTGACGTGAGTCAGTGCAGCAAGCGAACGTCAACTAACGTATAATAATTTTTGAAGGGTTATCTAATAGCTTCTTTACGTATTCCTTTAGCATAGCGTGTGGAATGACCCCTGCAGTCCGAATTAAGTGAAAATTTCTTATTTTTCATTTCCATGCCAGTCTTAAGTAACAATGAAAGAATAAACTCCGCCATTGCCGGTCCCAAGCCCGGAGCCTCATCTCAAAGAGACGAGGAAGGAGGAGGGGGAGGAGTAACACCTCGTTAAAAAACCTGGGTCCATCTGGCTCCGGATGGTAGCACCCTGTAAGGGCCCCTGCCTAGGGTTACTAGGTGAAAACTGGTCAACGGTCTCAAAGGCGGAAGAGGAATTTGATTCTCAACGGCAGAGAGAGCGGAAGAGCCTAGTGGAGTCCACCATGAATTAAAAAAACAAATCAATATCCAAAAGTGACTGTTCTCATATTGGGCGGCTTTTGGTCAGCGTCTGTCTCCATGTAAGGGGCGGCTGTTAAAAATCCTCCGGGGCTAACAACCTCGGTTGTAAGAAAGGTGGCTCTAGAAGTCACCCACAATACTCATTGAGTTATCAATCATGGAAAGGTGTGATGTAAAACTAATTACCCCAGGTGGTCAATCCACCGCACGTAAGTGCGCAAGCAGACATTCGGATTCTGGGGAGTCTGCAACGTCACGCAAAGATGAGTCGGAGCGTCTTGGAACTTCAAACAAAATAAAATACAGAAAGACAAGCTACTTAGCAACTTTTAATGCAAATTCACTTCTGAAAGTAGGAAAACTTAAGACTCTAACAGACACATTAAATGAACATAGAATTATCATTACTGCTGTGCAAGAGACTAGATTTTTTGGATGAGGACAGCTTTGAATCGGGAGGATTCAGGATACTTAAGGGGAAGACGGGGACAAGAGTTATGAAAAATGTTCCCCACCTTGGAACAGGTTTCGTAATTGACAAGAAAATATTAGACTCCATTACAAGCTTCGAGTCTACCTCTGAAAGGTTATCTACACTCACGTTTAAGTCGACCAACAAAGTGTATACAATTGTAAATGTTCATGCCCCTACAAACATTGACAACAAAAAGAATAAGGAGAAGGTGGAACTATTCTGGGAAAAACTTGATGACACGATTCAGAAGATCCCTGATAAACATAATGTCATCCTTCTAGGGGATTTCAACGCCCAGGTGGGGAGAGAGAAAAAGTTCAGGCATATAGTAGGGTGTTACCCAGCACACAAGAGAACGAACCAAAATGGTATCAGGCTAATTGAATTATGTCAGGCACACAATTTGATCCTGAAGTCAACTAGCTTTAAGAAATTGCCAAGAAAGCAGAAGACGTGGATATCACCTAACCCTCTATTGGGAGAGTTCCAGTTAGATCATGTTGCGGTAAAGCGGAAATTTCATAAAGAAATCCAAAATGTTAGGGTTCTCAGAGGGGCCAAACTCGACTCGGACCACTACCTATCTAAAGTGAAATTTAAGATTATCCCTAAGAGCAACTGTCATAAGAAAAACCGTGCACGAAGGAGATATGATCCAGAGAAAATAAAGGAGAAGAAGGAAGAATGGAGTCAGTTAACCAGCGAACTAGAAGGCCAGGGCTGGAAACAGTTGGAGAAGAGTCTTATAACTAAGACAGAAGAGTTTGCTCCTGTCTCCAGGATTAAGAAGCACAGGTGGTGGAACGAGGAGTGTGATAGACTACTTGATCTGAGAAAGAAGGCGTGGCACATCTGGCAAACCAAAAAGGACGAAAGTTCCTGGCAGCACTTTGTGGAAACTAGGAGGATGGTGTCCAAGGAAATCAAGAAAGTAAAGAAGGTTCAAGAAGACCAAATACTCAGTAAGATTAATGACGACTTTACTAAGAATAACATGAGAAACTATTATCGGATCTTCAGAGAGAAGCTTAATAAATACAACCCCCCAACCCTCCAACTTCAGGATAAAAAAGGGAACATGGCATATAGTAATAGGGGCAACTGCAAGATACTGGCAGACTACTTCAAGGAACTCCTAAATTGCGAAGAACCACTCCAAAAGATGGTGTTCGATGATGGAAAGAAGTCTTCCACCAACCCTGACTCTAAACCCCCATCTATAAATGAGATCCAGACAATTCTGACTCACATGGAAAATTTTAAGGCATCAGGGGAATATCAAATAACAGCCGAATTATGGAAATATGCTAGCAAAAATGCAATTATCTCACTCCAGAATTTTTTTGAGGAGATATGGAAGAAAGAAGTGATTCCAGAGGAATGGAAAATGGCCCTGATACACCCTCTACATAAAAGAGGCTCTAAATCTGATCCGAACAACTACAGAGGGATTTCTTTGGTGGATGTGACCTATAAGATATTGTCCAGAGCATTACTTGAACGAGCAGAATCCCAACTGGACTGCCAAATCGGGGAGTATCAAGCAGGGTTCAGGAAAGGAAGGTCTTGCCCTGAACAGATCCTAAACCTCAGAAACATTTTAGCATACCAGAAACAGAGGGCGAAACCATATATAGTGACTTTTGTGGACTTCCAAAAAGCTTACGATTCCATAGACAGAGGGTCGCTATTCAATATTTTGGAGGAATTTGGCTTGGACAGGAAAACCCTGAATATAATCAAAGAAACCCTCACAAATACGACCTCAAAAGTTAGATTCATGGGTGAACTGTCAGAACCTTTTGAGATCAGAACAGGGGTCCGGCAAGGGGATGGCCTCTCCCCCCTGTTGTTCAATTGTGCACTCGAAAAAGTTGTGAGAGAATGGAATGCAAGAACCAGAGGAGGAATTAGACTTGGAACAAAAAATAAAGGAGTTACGATTAAGTGTTTGGCATTCGCTGACGATATGGCGATGCTCGCAGAAACATGGGAGGAAGCCAAAGAACAAATCGCCGAATTACAAGAGCAGGCAGGGAAGTTAGGACTTAAGATTTCTTTCGAAAAAACAAAGATTATGACAAATATACCAGACACTCCTACGAGAGTCCGAGTAGGAGCTCATAAAATAGAGGTGGTTAGGAGTTTCAAGTACCTAGGGGAATGGATTGAATGGAACAACCTTGAAGGTAAAACAATGGAAGCGAGAAGGACCAAAATGGAATTAGCCTTCCAGAAGACCAAAAACACTTACAATAAGAAAAGCCTCTCTTGGAACACAAAGATAAGACATTACAACACAGTAATTAAGCCGGAAGCACTCTATGCAGCAGAGACACTAGTCATGGGGAGGAAAGGACAAATGGAGAAATTGGAAATCAAAGAGAGGAAAATTTTGAGGAAGATCATGGGTCCCAAATTCCAGAATAACAAACAAGTTTTCTACAGAAACGAAGCCCTCTCCGAAACCATGAGAAAAAAAAGGATTGATTTCTATGGACACATATTCCGAATGAATCCTAACAGATTAACAAAAAAAATCTTTGACTTCTTTTATAAAAAAAAGACTAAGCCCAACTGGTTTAAGGAAGTGGAAAAGGATTTGAGAGAACTCCAGATTACCGAAGTGATGTTAAAGAATGGTACAGCCAAGACCGTGACCAAAGACAAAAGTAAGAGGTTCCAAGTTGCGATAAACACCAGAAAACCGATTCAAATTTCAGAAGAGGAAAGAAGGAAGAGATCAGATAGAATGAAGAAATACTGGGAGAAGAAGAAAACGCAAGCATCCAAGAAGTGATTGATCTGACGTACCCCAAAGATGGGTGATTCGAAAAAAAAAAAAAAAAAAAAAAAAAAAAAAAAAAAAAAATGAAAGAATAATTACTGAGAAGAATTCTAGAAAATCAGTTAAAAAGGAAATGCAATAATAAATATTTCTTCTAAAAGTTGATTAAGAAATGACTATCCGAAATTGAATCCTTGTATACAAAATTTTGTACGAGGTGCATTCAAGTTCTAAGGCCTCCGATTTTTTTTTCTAATTAACTATTCACCCGAAATCAATGAAACTGGCGTTACTTCTCGACGTAATCGCCCTGCAGACGTACACATTTTTCACAACGCTGACGCCATGATTCCATGGCAGCGGCGAAGGCTTCTTTAGGAGTCTGTTTTGACCACTGGAAAATCGCTGAGGCAATAGCAGCACGGCTGTTGAATGTGCGGCCACGGAGAGTGTCTTTCATTGTTGGAAAAAGCCAAAAGTCACTAGGAGCCTGATCAGGTGAGTAGGGAGCATGAGGAATCACTTGAAAGTTGTTATCACGAAGAAACTGTTGCGTAACGTTAGCTCGATGCGCGGGTGCGTTGTCTTGGTGAAACAGCACACGCGCAGCCTTTCCCGGACGTTTTTGTTGCAGTGCAGGAAGGAATTTGTTGTTCAAAACATTTTCGTAGGATGCACCTGTTACCTTAGTTCCATTTGGAACGCAATGGGTAAGGATTACGCCCTCGCTGTCCCTGAACATGGACACCATCATTTTTTCAGCACTGGCGGTTACCCGAAATTTTTTTGGTGGCGGTGAATCTGTGTGCTTCCATTGAGCTGACTGACGCTTTGTTTCTGGATTGAAAAATGGTATCCACGTCTCATCCATTGTCATAACCGACGAAAAGAAAGTCCCATTCATGCTGTCGTTGCTCGTCAACATTGCTTGGCAACATGCCACACGGGCAGCCTTGTGGTCGTCCGTCAGAATTCGTGGCACCCACCTTGATGACACTTTTCGCATTTTCAGGTCGTCATGCAGGATTGTGTGCACAGAACCCACGGAAATGCTAACACTGGAGGCGATCTGTTCAACAGTCATTCGGCGATCCCCCAAAACAATTCTCTCCACTTTCTGAATCATGTCGTCAGACTGGCTTGTGCGAGCCCGAGGTTGTTTCGGTTTGTTGTCACACGATGTTCTGCCTTCATTAAACTGTCGCACCCACGAACGCACTTTCGACACATCCATAACTCCATCACCATATGTCTCCTTCAATTTTCGATGAATTTCAATTGGTTTCACACCACGCAAATTCAGGAAACGAATGATTGCACGCTGTTAAAGAAAGGAAAACGTCGCCATTTTAAGTATCTAAAACAGTTCTCATTCTCGCCGCTGGTGGTAAAATTCCATCTGCCGTACGGTGCTGCCATCTTTGGGACGTATTGACAATGAACGCGGCCTCATTTTAAAACAATGCGCATATTTCTATCTCTTTCCAGTCCGGAGAAAAAAAATCGGAGGCCTTAGAACTTGAATGCACCTCGTACAATCATGGTCACGGGAGTGCAGTAGTTCAGAATCAAGCTGCTCGCCTTTGCTGGAGTCGATAAGGACTGATCGCCGTACCAATAGATAGCAGTGCTATATATCACGGACATATTGCGTCTTCTAGAGTAAGAAGCTTTTGGGATATTTTGGTTCTGTTATGAAAAGATTTCATAATATCTAATTGTTTCGTAAAACGTTGTAAGTATTTTACTACAAGCGTACCTGTTTCAGTTAACAAATAAACAATTGCTACAAATGAGCCAGTTCTTCTTTTATCCCAATACAGTACAAGCACCAACCTCATTATTCATCGTATATCATTCACGAAACACCTAGTTACACCCTAATAGTGATAAAGAAGGTGCAGAATGTCTTTACTTTCTCGCTCTATGTTCAGTTTATGTTACGCAGAATTCCGTTAAGGATGGATATAGTTCACCTGCCAGTAAGGTGCCAAATCAGCACAGTGTGGGAGCACTGTGTACACGAAGATGATTTAATTTAATTTTTTAATTTAATTTAACACGCTCCGGTGGCAATTTCCCTACACACCCAAATTCCTCCTTTCCTGCACCCAACTACATTTGCCCTGTACAAATTTTAACTTTAAATTCTTTTAACGTTTTGGGTAAGTTATTCATCATCCCCTCGGTAACTCATTCCATCCCTGACACCCTTACCTAAAAAAGAAAATCTTCCCACACACTTGTGCCTGAAATCGGGTGCCAACTTGTGGTCATGGTCATCTTTTCCCTTCCATGCACTACTTTTCATACCTACTCCAATATCTTTCCATGCCTCATCGCCAGTATATGCCCTGTACACTCCCATAACCCTCCTCATCCTCCTCCTGTCTTGCAATTAATCCCATTCCAGCTCTTTTATCATATCTGTCACTGATTGCATTCTGCGATAATTTCCAGAAACAAATCTAGCAGCCCTTTTTTGCACCCTCTCCAATTCCTGTATTTGATACGCAAAAAGTGGATCTCATACTACACTACTATATTCGAGCAATGGTCTGACCAAAGTTTTGTAACCCAATTCCTTTACTTCTCTCGTGCATCTCCACATCATTTTCTCCAACAAGTGCAGAATTTTGAAACCTTTTCCCACAACCTGTCCAATGTGTCCTGCCCAGCTAAGCTTGTTATCAAATGTAAAGCCAAGATATTTACATTTCAACAAGCAATTCTTTTCCCACCTTGTCGCGGTTATGATGGTGGTTAGGCTACAATACTTACTGTGAACCTTTAAGGTTTCCGCGCACTCACTAGATTCTGGTTCTTTCTCTGACGGTCGCCAACCAACGCTATATTGGTAAATGAAATGAAAATGCACCTCCTTATTTGAAACACATGCGTTTAATAGTTAATAAGATAATCTCGCTCCAACTCCCAACATTTATGAAAGTTCGCTATCGGTACTTCGATCCTTTAAGATTTCAGGTAATGTATCCGATAAATTTAGACTGAATAACACGCACTCTTTTCATTCATACAACATCCTTACTAGTTCTCAGACAATACCTATGGCTCACCACGAAACAATTCATATAAAATTCTGTAAATACTTTCCTCATTACTAAAGTTCCTTCATATCACCAAAGAAATCACCTTCTACAAAATTAATTCTTTATCATAATGACTGAGCGCGAACACGCGTTCTCGTCGACTCCACTGACTGTTCACTTTCACGACGGACTCACCTACACCACGGCCAACGGCAGACTGCCCGCCCAGAAGACTAGGTACGTCTTTCTCCCAAGCGCACCATGCTTCCGAATTTGGGGTTTACACCCCCCGAGTTCATGGACCCGACAGATGCTGACGTCACTAGACGACGACCAATTTCAACCCATTCTTTAAAACTGGGTCCTAACTCCCTAAACCCACGGACTTGGCGGATGCTGAAGTCACCAGACAACCACGCAAACCGCCAATATTTAAAACTTCTCAAATTATCTTTCAAAGTAATGGGAAAATGCCATTAACCTGTTACAACCTTATATTCATAATTAACTTTTTGTTTTTTATTTGTGTGTCTATGAAGTGGTTCACATTCGACCATATTGTGAGGGATTACAAACTAGAAAATTTACCGTATATTGATCCATATGGTATGCCATATTATCCCTGGGGTGTGGCAAGACCGTCCGAAAGAAGTTATATATGTGACTACTACATAAGGAGGAATTTAGTTTTTCATCTGAGTCCGGAAGGTACGGCAGTTCCGGACATCCTGATTGCGGTTTTTAGGCCATTTACCGCAATCACCAGGCGAATACTGGATCGCCACACAGGGGTATTTGATACAAAAAGCTGATCAAAAGTAAAAAAAATTCCAAGAACCCGTATATACCTGACTTGAGGCAAATGTCTATAGAATAACAATCAGCTAAATTTTTAAGATAAGCTTCATTCCCCACCCTGTGAACAGTCATCTTCTGAGCACATTCCAAGACCCACGTACTGTTACCAAGCAAATACAAGAAAATTATAAGTTGTACCAATTTAATTTGTGAGTGATGTTAAGTGAGTAGTGGTGATTTTAATCATGGATATTGTTCAGCCAGGTACCTAGAACTGAAATAATAGTAACATACATCCAAAAGTATCACACAACTTTATTTCTGTACATTTTTGTAAGCTGACTCATTTTGTACTGACTTTTTTATTACGAAAAGTATTAAAGAGTGATTTTGTTATATTTCCGGACCTTTCGCGAGTCTGATTTCTTGTATGGTATTAGTTTAGTATACTATCTTGGTGTTTCATTGGAAATTAGGTGCCAAAAAGTGCCAAACGTCTTTTTATTCGAAAAAATGCTAGATTATCTACAATGAAACAAACCTACTTTTCTTCCGTCACATTAATTCATCTAAGATTTTCTTTGTTATGAGCTCTTCTGGTATCATGCTCATGAACCGAAAAGTTATTTATGATATGATTAAATACGAGAGAGGAAATTATTTCGTGCAAAAGATGTAATTAGTCGAGGAAAATGTTTTAAATCAACTGACATTCACGGTCGAACAAACGCAACAGTTCGAACAAAAGTTTTCAAGGCTTAAATTTGAAATTAAAAGAAAACGGTAGGCTGCTAAGAGAACTGAGAGTGTGTTTTTAAAGAAATACCATGATTGGTTGAAAAGATGTATCGAAATCCCCATAAAATCTAGTCCGACCACTGTGGGTCGGCCTAGAAAATCTTTCGATGATTTGACCGATTTTAGCAAATGCTGTCCGCAGGGATAATAGGTATTAACAAAACATTGATTGACAGGTTTTATACTATTATGTGAATGATATATAGTTGGCACAAGATATATATATATACTCCCCACTGCCACGAAAAATTTAAGATGTACTGTACACTGAACTGTACCCGTTTCATCCATTCTCACCTATACAAGAAGTATTGATTGAGGGCCCACTTATAATAGAGTATGCACTTTTGCCTATGGGCACTCTGTCAGAAGCAGCAGCAGAAGCTAGAAACAAATATTTTCGACGATTTAGGGAGACACACTCCAGAAAACTTAGTTGGGTTCAGTGCAACACAGATGTCATTAATAGGCTTTCATTAACATAGGATCCGTATTTGAGCTTCATCGGGCACAAAACCACCAAAACATCTAAATCATTCAATCTAGAAACTATTAAAATATTATTTTAATGGGACCCGAGTACTCAAGAAGGGAACGAGTCATAAGGTGAAGGTTCCGACGACGAAGGATGGGATGGTTCGTCAGAATGATATTTTAGTGTACAGTACATGTATGATTATTGTTTAGGTATTCTATAAATATTAGCTTAATATGTTATAAAGTGCATGAACACAGTACGTGTTCTTTATTATTACTTCTACTTCACAGTTATAAGTTCTAATATACAAAAGAAGCGAAACAAAAATGCAAATTATGTAGAAATAATTTTGATCGACTTTTTGTGTCAAATACCCCTGTGTGAGATCGGTTCCCAATCACCGTTTCGTAAACTACACATTTCACAAACATGAAATACACTTGATTACGAAATCTTCCGCGGTCACTGTATGTATCATCTAGGTTCTCCGCGTAGAGCCGCGTCGATTTATTAAAACCTGACGTTTCTGCCATCATGCTGCGTGTCCTCCGAAGAAGGACACAGCATGATGGCAGAAACGTCAGGTTGTAATAAGTCGACGCGCCTCCACCGGAGAACCAAGATGATACAAGAAATACGCTTACTGTACAGAACACTTATAGTTAGTCCTTCCGCAGACTAATGAGAACACCGACTTTCCTCCAATAGATTAAGTATGCCGAAACTAACATGCCCGGTTAGACTTCTGGCAGGAACTTAGTTGCTTTCCCCGACCCTCTCGCGATTCATACTGGACACCTGAGGTGATCGAATCGAATGAAAAAATTTTAAGTCTGAGTACTTCTGTGATGATATTAACCAGATTCTTCTATTAAAGTTAATTGTTTTCTGTGAAAACTTTAAATAAATCACCTTGCCCTACTTTCCCCTATGTGCTAGTGTTGAATTAGTGGAGACGCTACAAAGTATCTGTCAGTTGACTGCGTGCATTCGAGTCAGCGTCTCGTTGATAATGTGTTCACAAAAGGCTTGAAGGCCCACCTATGTAAAATAGGCAGCATGTCTCCTGCAACCGAATCTGCCATTCCTTGAAGAAATACTGACACCATTTGGATGTAAAATAATACGTGATGTGCTCTGGTCGCGTTTCCTTTGTGGTACGTATTAAATGGCGATTTGAAGGATGAATATGAGAGAGATATTTACAGAAATAACAACCGACAAAATTATAGTGAACTTGTCCTTTTAATGTTTCTCCGATGCCTAATGTCACCGACATTTCATACAACGTTAAATAAGTTCGCAAGAGGTGTAGAACTTCTTGCGCAGCACAGAAATGATCTCACCACTACTACTGTAGGTTAAAATGCTGCACTATTGAGTTAACCGCCTCAAATACCAGAGTGGTCGTAAACTCTCCCGTTTTACTATCTCTATGCGGTTGGACGCTGGATTACGACTTCTGGTGTTAATTGTGAGAACTTATTGCTTATTTTGCATATTATTGCAGGCCACCATGTATTCTGATAATACTCAGGATCATTGAAGTTTGCTGTTCGTAATGTAAAATAACTCCACATGAAAATGAATACTGCATTCAAAATAAAAATACTTGTCACTTTACTGGATAAGCACAAAATGAAAAATAGAATTGGTGATTTAGGGAGCGTGCATAAACCACGTAGCTCCATTTTGGCCTCCTGTGAACCCCTCTCCCCCCCACGTAGCCCTACGTAGCTTTTGCCTCTACCCCCCCCCCCCCCCCCACACGTAGCACGTAGCTTTTTTCTCTTTTTATTCCAGAAGACATTTTTTACTGTTTTCTCTTGTCAGACTATTGTAAATTACATACGAAGATAATTAACTGATGGAAATAAATATTCACATGCTGTTGTGAGTTCAGTTCCTCATTTTAACTGTGAAAAATGTTATGAAAGGAAAGCTACGTGGCCTGGCTCGGAACCCCCCCTCCCCCCTTGTAGCCCAGCGTAGCCTTCCAGCTAACCCCTCCCCCCCCCCCTGGACCGAGCCACGTAGTTTGTGCACAGTCCCTTATCAGTTTGTTACACTCAGAAAGACACACTTTCTAAAATAGCCAGTTGGCTGGTTCCGTTCATTCATTCAGTTTTAATTCGCGCGGGTTACGTTTAATACGAGATATTTAACATTACGATAAATTTAACTAAAATTTTCCTTCAATTGGCATAAAAGCTCCTATCATTTTTGTTGGACCAGTCTGTTCATTCATTTCTATAAGATGTAGCATAATATGCGCTG